>JARHVA010002952.1:487500-915000 GCA_037957365.1 Torreya grandis | reverse complement strand
CTCCATTGTTAAGAATAGGGTAGAATCACAAGCCCATACAACAATAAGATATTTTTTATTTTGTCTTGATTTTTTTGAAAGGGTTTTTTCTCTTACATGGCTTAAGTCATCTGTGATTGTAAATATGAAGTTGGTGAATTTATTTGGTAGCTATTGTATTTTTATAGCTTCTACTATAATTTGTTTGCCTATAGAGAAAAACTATCCTCAAAAGAGACATGAAAATCATATCTCTGAGCATACAAGGCTTCTGGAGGGGTAGAGAAGTGCAATTTTGGGGAGTGAAGCTTCTATATTGGATAGGAAAAATCCCATCATCGTATAATTGAAGAACAAATACCAGCATCAAATAAAAACCCAAAGGTTTAATTTATTTGAAATTTGTATCGATTTTGATTTTGAAATATGTAGGGGACATTATTTTCACTCTAATTCTCTCAAGAATTTTTGCCATTGTAGAGGCTTGTATCAAGATAATATGCATAGTGGACCAAACATAAGCATTTTTTAACATGTCTACAATATGATTCTTTGAGGAATAATGAGATGCTATGTAAACTTATAAATACTATTCATAACATAGAGGAACTAAAATGTTAAAATTCAATGGACTAAGATCCATTTAAAATTTAGAGAGGCTCTATCCACTAAATTCTAAAGTTTTTGTGCATAAGCATGCCCCTTTTCACATGTTATTTGAAATAATAATAAAAAATTCTATAACATTAATATGGTGTTTAATAAAAACATACCCTTCTAGACATCTCTATTCAATAGAAAAACATTTTAATTGCAAATATAATCCAATTCATGCTTGAGAATATCTTTAGGGTAGAGTGGCAAGAGTGATTGGCATTGTTGTGTTTACTGTATGAAGGGAAAGAAACTAAAATCTATTTTCAGTGGTGTTACATGCACCTATCCTTGCCTATGTATATCAATAATATCCAATGTCATTGCTACTTGTTCATGGCATGAAAAGAGGGATCAACAAGTATGGTGAGATCATGTGGGAAAATGTTCACAATGTAATATTTGGAATTAACCAATTTCCATAGTCTCTCTTGCATTGAACTATAGAAGCTTGACCTAGGTATGCATGTACATATAATATATGAATTATTTTTATTGGACACCACACTATATAATTATTCACTAGTTAGCAACAATCAAAAAAATAATAAATTATTGTAAATTTTATGTTGACATTAGGAAATGGTTTTATTTTTTGATCCCTACATGATGCAATTTATTAGAGCCGCAACATTGACCAAAAGTAAAAGGTTTAGATGAAACCAATAGTACCAAAAGGTGCTAATAAGTTTCTTATCAATAAATAAAAGTATGAAGATGAAAACTATTAATCAATAAATTTATGAACATATTCAAATGCAAAAGTATGAACAATATTAAATACATCGTGAGATTCCATATAGTACACAATTCAGCCTAAAACTTTTGAGATGTCACTAAATTGTGATAGTTTGATGAGTATATTATTTTAAATTAATTTAGATAGAATTATAGTGATGAAAAAAATTATATCTTTCCACACATTCAACTTACAGTGCATATACAAAATAAGTTAGATAAAATAATTAAGATAGAAAGTATTAATGAATAAAAGTATGCATATATATTCAATGCATCATGTGATTCAATATAGTGCACAATTCAACTTAAAAATATTTGAGATGTCATTGTATTATATATTTCAGGGTTGATTTGAAATGTGTAGACATTATTTGATGAGTATATTATATTAAATTAATTTAGGTAGAAAGGTGTTATCTTAAGATTTAATTATTGTACTACTTTTTTTAACCTTGTAATAGTCTTGTATAATTTTTTTATTTTGGCCTTTGTTCCTTTTTTAATTTTTTATGTGCCTTCTTTTAGTTTTTTTTCTTTTTCATATTTCATGTCAATAAACTCTTAATTTACATTTGAGAAGAATATATGTACAAAATATTTTGAGATATTTCAATAATAAGTAACAACATGTGATCACACAATGAAAATATAAGGCACATAAAATTATGTTTATCAAATCTTGAAAGTATTTCTAAGGGTTTTATTTATACATATTTCCATGAAAATAGGGCCTAAGATAAAGATCATACTACTTTAATTTGATTATTATAGGGAGAGTAGGTGGAAGTTTCTCTCTATTCATTGGGATGTGACACTCATAAACACTAGAACTACATTAAACTATTATTCAACACTGATATGTAGTTACGAACCTCTAAGGGGGCCAAGGGAAATTAATCCTATACAAATATTTTTATGTTATATGTTTTTAAGGTGTTGGTCTATAATAGGGTTACTTTTATAAGAGATAAGACTCAAATATTTTCCCATAATTATTTTTAAATCTAAGAGAGGCATCTACACACATACTCCTATCAAAAGTTTCTCAAATTTTGTATTGTGAGGATAAATAGAACCATTTTTTGCCTAGATTTCCATATTCAATACAAAGTGTCACTTTAGATGAGAAATAAAAGTGGTATACCTTTTTTAGTGCCATATGAAATTGGTCTTCAACAAAAAATATAGTTTGACTTATGGGATTCACTTTGTATAGTATATGCATGTGTGTGTGTGTGTGTGTGTGTGTGTGGGTGGGTGCGTACATAATAAATCTTACTATGAAATATATTATCATTTTAAAGTAACTATTGAATACATAACCATCATCAAAAAATCATGACAAGCAGGGTCAACCATCAAATTTAGGCCTTAAACACAAACACAACTATAAGATACATGTACAAATTGGCATCAATGGTTGGAAGAAGTGTCACATATGTTTTTGTTTGTTTGTATATATGATTCGTAACACATGGATGGACTAAATATCTCAAAAAATCTCCCCCATTTTAGTCCTCATTAATTAGAAAGTCAAATTACATAGTCATTTATATCCATCCACATCTATAGCTACATAACTATTACTATTATATTATTTTACATCTATTATAAATACATTCTCTCTCTCTCTCTCTCTCTCTATATATATATATATATATATAGTTATAAATATATAATATATTATCTATGTGATATAATATACTACATGCTATTATATTATATTTATAATTATTATATATAAATGAAGATTCTAGTGCTAATTGGAGTTTCACATTGGATGTGGAGCTCTATCACAAAAAAATCAATTATCAAGACATCCTTCCATACCATTTATAATATAAAATGATTAATCAGAGATGTTTCCACGTAGAAAGATACAAACCCTTTTTTAATGGGTTAAAATCATGTAAATCTACTATCTACATAGAATCTGGGTTTAGTGTACAATATGTCCCCTCTCATGTCCAATATTAATTGAAAAATTTGATCATTTCCCCTCACCATCATTGCTTAGCTCATCTTGAAATATTTCACAACTTCACCATTAATCAAGCTCACCATGTAACAAAATGTCTCCTCCTCGCACAAATCATTTGTATATCATATGAAGAAATTCACAAAATATTTTTACACCATCACCTACAACATAAAATATAAAATTATTATTGATTAAAACTTCAAATATATAAGGTGAGAAGTGGTAATCAATCATGGGTTTTTAGCGAGTTACGACTTTCAATTTATTCTCTTTCACTTTACAAAAGCCTATTTTATGAAAACCAAAAATTACATCTTTTTTAGCATACTTTCACAATTGGGAAAACTGTAGTCAATAGGAATATTAATCTAATATTACTTTTGGTTGTGTTCACACACACACACACACACACACACACACACACACACACACACACACACACACACACACACACACACACACACACACACACACACACACACACACACACACACACACACACACACACACAAAATAATATGATATTACAACAATATATAATAATAATAATAATATATTATTATTATTATTATTATTATATTATAATATTATGTACTATATTAACTATAATACTCTATAATATTACAATAATATATTATATATTATTGTAATATCATATTATTATAATATATTATATAAATAATTAATTTGTTTAATATGTTTAATATTATATTATATTTATAGTGCACCTAAGTTGGCCTAATGGTGAAGAACATGTGCTCCCAAAAGGCAGGTCATAGGTTCTAATCCTGTAGGGGTAAGGTATGTACACCTTCATGAAAAGTATCCACATGCAATGGACTAACCAGCTTAGTGTTCAATGTGATGAGGGTCAACAAGTGGATTGAAACCTGTGTTCAATACAATGAGGCATTCCATGGTCCATGGTTAAGGATAATATTCATCATTGATTTGGGCATTCTGGTTATAAAAATACCTGTACCCAAACTTTTAACCTGATGGGTTTTACCCTAGTGGTGAGAGTTGAGCACTATAAGGGGGAGGTCTCAGATCTATTCTTGGGGTTGTCCATATTGGTAGGAATCATTTCCTATTAGATTTTTGATAGGTAAGTTACTTTGATGGTGGAGGTGGTGTTCCAATGTATCCCTCAAGATGATCGAGTGTTCAATGCAATTTTGGTCAGGGTCAAATATGAAACCTATATTCAATATGATGAGGCATGTTCTAGGGATGTAACATGGAATATAACTATAACCACTTATAGCTTGATGGGTTTACCCTAATGGTGAGAGATGAGCACTACAAGAGAGAGGTCTTAGAATCCATTCTTGGGGTTGACCATATCGATATGACTCATTCCCTATTAGATGTATGGTGGGTTAGCTACCTTGGTGATGAAGGTGGCATTCTAACGTAGCCTCAAGGTAATTGAGTGTTCAATGTGATGTTGGTCAAGGTCAAGCATGAAACCTATATTTAATGTGATGAGGTATGTTTTAGGGCTGGGACATGGAATGTAACTATAACCACTTTTAGCCTAACAGGTTTACCCTAGCGATGAGAGCTGAGCACTACAAGGGGGAGGTCTCAGGATCCATTCCTAGGGTTGACCATATTGATAGGACTCATTCCATGTTATATGTCTGGTGGGTCAACTGCTTTGGTGGTGGAGGTGGTGTTCTGATGTAGCCTCAAGCTGATCAAGTGTTTAATGTGATGTTGGTTGGGGTCAAGCATGAAACCTATGTTTAATGTGATGAGGCATATTCTAGGGCCATGTCACTGATTATAATTATAACCACTTTTTAATGATGAGGTGGGGGTGGATTGGTAAAGTAACTTAGTTGTTATATACACCATCCAAGTTCAAATCTTGGAGATATAGAAAGGTTGATTGTGGCTATTTCACTAGTATAGGCCGGTTGTGGCCATTTTAGTGGTAAAAATGCTAGTTGTGGTGGGATGTAAACACCAATTTTGGTAGGAATGTTGTGGTAAGGAATGTAAATGATGGTTATGGTGTGAATATTTTGGCAAGGAATGTAAAATGTTGACTATGGCGGGAATATTGGTATTCACCGATTGTGGTGGTTGTGTTGGTATTGATTGATTGTGGCCGTTGATGTAATCGGGTAAGTTGCTTTGATCAAAAGATTTGTAACTATCTTAAAAAATAATATATTATATTTTTTATTTGATAGGGTAAAAGACCTACTTTTACAGGGACCTAGAATTTTCTAAAAATATATTATATTAGATTTTAGAATATATTATTTTATAATATTATAAATTATTGTATAATATATCATTTTATTATAATTATAAATATATATTAAAATATTGATATATATTTTTTATTATTATAAAAAACCATAATATATATAGTCATGTATTAACATTATAATAACATTAATATTTATATTATACATTTTATCAAATATATTATTATTGATATATACTATTATATATAAAAATAATATATATAGTTATAATAATAATAATAATAATAATAATAATAATAATAATAATAATAACAACATTTAATAATATTAATGCTTATAAATATATATGTAATATATTATATTTATAGTTTATATATATATATATATATATATATTATAAATATAATATATTACATATTATAGAGTCTAGACTTTCAAAATTTCACCCCTACATTAGTGGAATTATAGTGATGATTCATGTTGAATATCAGATGTGGAGTCATACCACAATCAAATAAATTTTCATGATGTCTTCATCCACCCTTGACAATAGAAAATGACTAATCAAAGATGTAAACTCCATGTAAATTATAAACCCCTCTACAATGGGTGAAAGGCATGTAAATCCACTAACTGATTTGAATCTGACTCTAATGTACAATATGGGCCTTTTGGTGTAAGAAACCACCTAAACTATCCAATTGTTTCCCCTCACCATCACCACTTAGCTCACCTTAAAATATTTCACCACTTTTACATTCTATATTTATTTTCCTTGCCTAACTACTTTGTCATTGCTCAAATTCATCATGAAACATAATGTTTCCTCCTTGCACAACACATTATTATATAATATAAAGAAAAATATAACCTCATTTTACACCATTGAATCTACCATAAATATAAAAATATTGTTAATTAATCCTTCATACACAAAATATAAAGTACAATCAATTATCATACTAAGTTACACTTCCTTACTTTACAAAACCTTGTTTTATAAAAATAAAATACTACAACCTTTTCGACATAAATTCTCTCTATTCCCTCTCCTCGCTACCAGTCCACCTTTAGGACAACTTCTAATCTAATATTCATCTTAATAATCTTTCCAAAACATACTTTTCCTAACCGGTAAAATAACTGATATGATAAGTCATTTTAAATACATACTCTCAGTAAAATAACTGATATCACATATCTTTGTTCTTAAATAAATAATCATTATGCCCATAATGTTACGTTACTATTACAAGAGTGATGTAGAATCATTATTAATTAAACTATCCAATCCCTTAGTGATGACAATAATTGTATCTTTCCACATATTCCACCTACATCGCATATAGAGAATAAGTTGTCCATCAATCAATAAAAGCATGAAGATGAAAAGTATTAATCAACAAGTGTCATGATGCATCTATAGTACCTACCATAGATATCCTAGCCAACACCACCTTTACCACCATCAACACCTCTACCAACACTATTGCCATTACCAATTTTTGTAGGCCATATAGTCAAATTGTAGATATATTACAATAAACAATGAGATAAATGGAAATTTTTTTTAAGGGGAATATTAAATAATTTAAGATAAATCATAGATATACCTAACATCATTGTGGTAGAGTCAATTGATGAGCACATCTCCACGAAGATTTAGAAATAGATTGTAGACATAGCCACTAACATGTTGGCTCTTTCTCTCTATACATTCAAAGGCTATTATTATGAAAATAGGTGCATATATGTTTGTACCTTGTTTTTTAATTTCTTATAGGAGAATATTAATTCCATTTGAGTCTAATTAAGGGTTTTATTGTAGGACTCCATTCCCTCTAGATTTTTCAAAAGTGGCCACTATGCAAAGAGACAAAATTTGTAGTTGTATTGTTGTAAAGGTCCCTTTTAAATATGGACATGGTTCATCATTTACACCTTCATCCACTTCAACCATTTCAGCACAAAACATAAAGAGTTTGAATGCAATGAGGGTTTGATATTAGTCATGACCAAAGAAAATGCAAATGGATTTTAGGAAAAAAGGTGGCAGACATGCAAAAAAAGGTGTCCTCATTTATGTTACCTCCAAATGGCCTTCCATTTCACTGCAAAGCTTGCTTCATCCCTTAACTTTCTTAACATTGCAATGATAGCTGCTACTGTTAATTTTCTTCTACCTTTCGAGGCAAATAAATGCAACTATCCACCTATAATAAATATCTCCTTGTTCACACTATTTGGAAAGAGATTGACATAAACATGAACCACATAAGGCTTCCTGATTGGTTGCATTACAAACATGTTATTCACTTGTTAATAGTAATTGATAAAAAAATAAAACCTTCAATGGACATTGAGAAATGGTTTAGATTTTTAACCACGACAGATTGTTATTCGATGTCAATAGTAGTCAATACATATTAATATGATGAAGTAAAAATAATATTACCTAACTAGGTAAGTACTAATAAAAGTATGCACATATATGAAATCAAAATTATGAGCAATATTCAATGCATCACATGTTTAAATATTGTATTCAATCATTATATTATTTTTTTCAAAAGTTGATTTGAAATTGTGTGGAAAAAAATTGATGAGTATATTATTTTAAGTAAATTAATATAGGTAGAATCATAGTATGACAACAATTATATTAAGATGTTATTATATTATTTATTTTGAAGCTGATTTGAAATTGTGTGGAAATAGTTTAACGAATATATTATTTTAAATTAATTTAGGTAGAATGATAATATTAACAATAATTGTATTCAAATGTTACTATATTATTTATTTTAAGATTGTTTTACAATTATGTGAAAATAATTTAATGAATATATTATTTTAAATTAATTTAGGTAAAATTATAGTGATGACAACAATTCTATATTTCCATGTCTTCAAGCTACAATGCATATAGAGACTACATTAAATAAAATAATTAAGATGGAAAACATTAACGATTAAAAGTATGCACACAAATTTGATGCATCACAGGGTTTGATATGGTACACAATTCACCTAAAACTATTGATATGTTAGTGTATTATTTATTTCAAGGTTGATTTGAAATTATGTGAAAATAGTTTGACGAGTATATCATTTTAAATTAATTTAAGTAGAATCATAATGGTGATAACAATTTTATCTTTCTGCATATAGACAACATGGGCCGTGTAACAACTAGTCCATGTCTTTATGTTAGAATTATTTATGATTGAGTTGCATGAAATCAAGGTTAGAAATTTACAAAATGTAGTATATTTTTATGTTTTGAGATTGTATATGCTAGGTAATAACTATCACATGTTATCAATAGTTAGATAGTTAGCAATTTGCATATTATATATTTTTCATGTAAATTATAAATTGCATATTGTATGGGCCTATATTGAAATATAATGGATATATATTTGTATGGTTAACTCACTTAGCATTTAAAAATTTTATTAATGATCTGTAAATTGTAAATTATATCAGCCTCCAAAAAATCTGTATTAATAAAATGTGGTTATTGACTTTATGACAATTTATGCTTGTTATGATGAGGTTGAGTGTATAACATTTAAGCCAGTTAGCCATCCTTATGTAGGAGGCTTAGTTCAAAGAACATTGTAATTTTAATATATATCTCGATATACATGCACTAAAATGTGATAAATATATAGAACCTTTATGTGTTAGACCAATGTTGATTTTGATGAATTTGCTTGAAAATGATGCTTCCTTGAAGCATTGGATAGATTGATCCTTTAGATAAACCAATGGAGAATTTGAGGGTGATCAAGCCTTAACTTGAATTTGAAGTTATATAGAATAAAAAACCCATTGAGTGATGTGAAAACCTCAATTTAACTCAGTTGACATTAAATTTTTTTGATTCTTTCATAGTCCATGGAATAACATTCGAGCTCTTGGAAAAAACTGCGTAAAAACTTTTTAACCTCAAATTTTCATATAACCAAATGTGAACATTCATCAAGAAAACTAGAATAATGATGGAATAAAAAACCCAAACTTCCTTATTTATGTAAAATATAACACCAATTATTATAGGTAATTAATGTAAGGTTAGATGTTAGTTAAAGAAATATATTCCCACCTCTTTTATTATCACTAAGTGCTCGAACCTTCAAGTGACAAAGAGATCACCAATAAGAGAAAATGGTTCCAAGACTAATGCTTGAGATAACTAATGAATAATATATATATATATATATTTTATAAAGATAGATTAATATAATAAATTACAATTTTTATTAAATTAATTTTTTGTGAAGATTAATATATTATATTACAAATTATGAATGTTAAGTGCTAATAATAGGCCTCCATGCAGGATCAATCCTTAAGCCTTTGTTTTTATTCATATTGAAGGGCGTGCTTACTAATTTCAATGAATTCTCTTAATTTTTATTTTTGAAAATGGTTCTCCACCTTAATAACCTTGGTTTTCTCTATGCATATCACATGTTTGGAATTGTATTGAGTGTTCAGGTAGAGCCAATTTCTCACACCTCTTTAGTCGGACATTAATGGCATGCCCCTTAATTATGTTTTAGATAGACCTTTATGTTTCACCAATGTAAGGGACACCACATAATCACTCCACCAAGTAGATCCCATTAAATAATCTAGGGTATATAGTGTCATTAGCATACCTTAAAGGCATTATTAACTTATTAATAAGCAAGAAAGTAGTTGCTATATTATGGCATTTTAAGATTCTATAAATTTTATTTGAGACTCCTTCAACATAAGGCATGAATATTATTGAGATTATGTTAGGAGGTTATTTATGCTTACCAAGATTGTCCTTGGGCTATTTTATATCCTTCATGATATGTTTACCCTTGAAATAATATATGTAGACACCTAAATTTCATTTAGTGTCGAAATACATTTTCACACACTAACTCTTCTTATTCACCAAATTTGAATTCAAATTGACATCATTTCCCTCAAAATTTTGAATAATTAAATAATTCTTAATTAATCAATTATGCACACCTTTTATCTAAATTTAATTAATAAATCCAGATTTTCCACCTCACAAAGACATCTTCCATGATTGTCTCAACTATGTGGTGACTCATTCAACCACCTTCCTAAAATTTTTAAATGACCTTGTGAGTTACCCCTTTACTTTTCAACCAGTTTGACCCTTTTTTAATAATTCAACCAACTAACTCCCATTATCTCTCAACTAATTGAATTGGTTATCATCCTCATGGATGAGGACTAATTCTCTACCATTGATTATTTGGATAATTTAAAATATTCAAACAATACTCCACCATTTGATCTATCTCCCATAAACCTATAAATAGACATGTAAGCCATCACTTTCATCCATATTTAATTGTGTTAACAAAGTTTTATTGAATTCCCAAGCGAGTCCAAACCATCTAAAGATCATTTTCATACCAAAATACTATTAAATTACCTCACATTAGAAAAGATTGAGCAACTACATTTAGGGAGCAAATCAATTCAAATCACAATGTATAAATGTCATGGTACTTAAAAGATATAATTTTGTGTTTTAGATTTCTTACATTTATAGATCTATCCTAGGTTGATTGAGTATAGATTATATTTAGATTCATAGTTTTTATCTTATCTTAGTTTGAATTATAGATTCTTTTCCCATATTTGGCATGCCTAATGGGACTTTCCCTCATCTTTGCATATCATAAGAATCATATGTGAATTTAGGAGCATAATCTAGTTTATTTTTGATGTTTTTCTTGTTTACATATATTTAATCTTACTCTTGGGAGTTTTTTTGTAGCATCAGGTCATTTTTTGATGTTTTCTGGCTTGTTGTACGCTCCTTACATAATAATAAAATTAGAGGTATTATCATAAAAATCATTAGAGTAAATAGAGAAATAATTTTTTGGAATTTTTCATTCTTTTCCAATTTCTCATCTTTATAGTAGTTTATGAATCTATATATATTTTCTAACCATCTTCTGTTTAATTTATCTTGCAGCTGGCTTTTTGTTTTTATTTCTTTTGTGTTTTGAATAATAATGAAATCATAGCATTTAGTGGTGAGATCTTAGAACTTAACAGTGAAATTGTAGCACCTAGTAGTGAAATGATATCACTTGGTAGTGTAATTCCATCATTTAGTAATGAAATGATACATGCAATGGAAAACTATTAGTGTATAGTGGTGAAATTGTAGCATGCAATGGCAAAATCATTTTGCACCTTGAGTGGTCATCTTATGGAGGTCATAAATTTTGACTTGATACTCCATTTGAGATATTGTTTATGTCAAAACTAAGGTATAATAATGAAGAATGCCACCGTGTAAAAATATTTAACTTTTACACATTTTAACAAATTTGATATTGATAATTTGTGACAATGAAATAGTTTTTTCCTTAATGCCTATAGATAAATTGTTATTAAAATTGTTGAAATCATAATATACATCACTAAAATTTTTCAATAGAATATAAAAACTGGAAAAGGTATTGGTGAAATCATTTAAGTGAATTGTAAAATCATTATGATTTATTTTGTATTTTTCATTTGATTTTTCTAGTTTTTTATAGTTGAAAATTTCATAGTTTGCTTTGACTGTGTATTTAAGACATCATTTTAGAGACTTATTTTTATATGTTTTTGGTTCACTAAATTTTTGAAAGTTTCCTTAGATTTTCAACCTAAAAAAACATATAAAATTTTGATTTCAAGCCACAAGTCAAAGAAAAACCTATAAAATGATAAATAATTTTTTCATCTTGATTTCAATATTTTTATTCTTATTTCAATTTTCTAACAAGCTTTATCAAATTTTAGTTTTTCATTTACTTTATTAATTATAAAACATTTTTTTTGTTTGGGTTAATTAATATTCCTTTTCTAGCATTTGTGTGTGTCTTACTTGTGTTGCGTAAGCTCTCCTCTTGGCATCACATTGTTGATGATACTTGAGAATCAGAAACAACACTTGTAATTTTTTGTTACCCAAGATGATGATCATAATATGATCTTATCTTGGCATGATATTAGTGGCTATACTTGAGAATGATAAGCAAGTGTTTCTTTCTTTTTTTTTCTTAGGGGCTATATTGACCATATATTTCATCACCATGTGGTACGTTAAACCCTGTGTACCATCAAAGTATATAGATCAAGTGTTAACTATTTTAAAATACTAAGCAGTGTTATGTTTTAACCAAACCATGATGTGAAAGGTTTTAATTCTCCAATACCTAGGGTTTCAATAGTTTCCTCAGAGTTTAATGTTTTTGATGTTAACACACTAATATCCCTATTGATGTGTTGGGCACATTTGGACTAAACCCAATTGTGTGTGTCATAATATTTAAATGTATATCATGTATTGCCTTAGATGAAATTTTTTAAGGTATAAACATAGGAAAGCCATTCCATACATTTAATTCATAGTGCATCGGTTAACGATTAGTGCCAAAACATTAACTCCCTTGCATCATTAAAATCGGGCTTAGTGTGCCATGAGAACAATAGTATCCTCCATGGTTAGTGCCTTTAAATATTAGTTTTAAACTAATTGAATGGAAAATTTAGTGACATGGGAAGCCTACGGGTTACTCAAGTCTCTTTTACCTAGATTTTCACCTTTTTATGTAATTGCATGTTATTTAAAACAAAATATTTTTGTTTATTCGCTTGTGATCTACCACATGTTAAAAATCCTTGAGTGATAATAATAATAATTTTGAGTCATTAATATACAAACCTATAAAATAAAACATTCCAAGGCAAAACTCAAAAGCACTTAGCTGTCAATAAAAAAATAGTCACTATTATCCTTTTGTTGTCCTTTATCAAGTCTTTATTGAGAAATATTTTCCCCTAGTAATGTCACCCATTACAAGGCATGTGGATTTGTTTTAAAATCCTAAGGTAAGGGTGGAGCCTTTGGGAAATGTCCCTTTTCACTTTGGAAATCAAGGACAATATTTTGAGATCAAAGATAATGTTGAAGATGAGAAATGTATTGTCATCTTCTCTAATATTCCACATTCCCAAGATGATAAATACATCATGCATAAAAATAATGAGGTATTTCTACAAGACTTATGTTTAGGGTATAAACTTCTTACTAATTTTGAAACCCAAACCATTCCATATTCAACACTAGTAACCCTATTATCCAAAGTCAACCAAGTATCCCATCCTGTAGTTATATCCTCGAGTCTAACATCCCTCATTACACTAGTAATGGGAATCTCATTATATCACCCCTAACATCTAGTATCAATCCACTAGCAAATCCACAACAAATCTAAAATTCAAAACCTATCAACAACATTCATTACCATACCTATTAAGCTCAAATTCACTCCTTTGGGGAAGCTTTATGTTGTATTCTTTTGAAAGTTGGTCACTCTGAACATGGTCATATTTCCCAATACCAAATACTTTGATTAAAATGTTTCAAAACCCAAGTGGTATATAAATAATTAATATTTTGAGTACCAAATAATTTGATGTCATTCCTCAAACCATTGTGTGAGACTAAATCATTATATCCAAAATTTTATTGACAAAGGGCACATTATGGTAGATCTAACTATATCCACATATGAAAATCATAGCTTAGGGGTATGCCAACATTTTTTTTCCTAAGAATAATCAATCTATTTAAATTCCAAGTCAAGCTCATAACCTACCACTAATTTTCAACCAACCCATTTTCATCTAATCCATAGTAGATCAACCCATCTTTGGTCACCATGGCTCACCTTCCATTTTAAATCAACCCATATTTTGCCACAATGGCTCACCTTCTATTTTTTATAAAAAATATTTTATCACCATGAAATACCTTCTATTTTCAATGTGCCCATCCATAACCATCTCACCATATTTGATAATCCCCTTGTTGATAAATGCATTTTTGACCAAAAGCCTATCTTTGACAAAGATCCCATTTTGGACCCATCCTCCTCCAACCAACACAATATATCACCTATTGGAAAAACACCAAAAATATTATCACACATTAGTATCCCCCATCACCGCACAACATAAACCACAAGTGATAGAAGTGCTTGTAGATAGAAAATACCATGAGCAAATAATTATCAAACCCATCCATTTCAAAGTAAACAATGAACCTCAAAGCATTGGTTACAAAATATTTGACAATTAATGTAAATATGTTAGTGATATGTTAGTAGTTTTTAAGGAAAATTCATCCTTAGTAAAAATAATATCCATTCATAATCTCTATGAAGACCATGTTTCCACCACTCTTTTCATCAACATCACCAATCTATCCTCCCATATTGCAAGTTCATTTCCTACACCCATTGATTACGACCAATAATTTTACCTATCATAAATTTCCTTCCATGATAATCAAATAATCACATAATTCCTATTTGGCCTCTATCTATAAGATCATAATGAAACATATGCATAGTCTGAGGAACACATGTTTCTCAAATAAAATGAAACCTATAATCAAAATCTAAAAACAACATCCCGTAGTGAAAAAATATTTGAGGTACTATAATATGATCAAAATCCAAATTATAATCCAAATCCAAATCAAAATATATAAAATCAAAAATACATGTCCCTTAGTGAAAACCCCTTTGAGACACTATTGGATGATCCAATTTTGCATCCCAATCAAAATAATCAAGAAGAATCCCTTAGTGAAAACATTTATAATTCACTGATGTATGAGAAAATTAATCCATCATCTACATCAACATAGTTTAAATATGGATCCCTATCACATATTAGAGACACAATGGAGGCACCATTAAATTCCTAAATCATCTAACTTGCAGTTACTCCTAGTCTTGTTGAGTGTGAGATTGTTGGTCCCAATCACCCTTTACGTCATGACACATATACTTATCCCCATTATAATTCCATCCATCCAAACCTTTCATGCACTCAAAACACATATTTCATCCAACATCCCTCCATAATCACCCTATATCATATGGGCTATGATATTATCCTCGTAAATTTGGAGGAAGCCAACTTATAAATCGAAGAAGTTACTAAAGACATATGTAAAGCACATACTTGAAATAGATCAATAGGAAACATCATGCATCTCAAATTCTTCCATAATTGATATTCCAAAAAAATCAAAAAAATATAGAGAAAGAGAGAGAAAGAGAAATAAATCCATCCAATGGTGAAAACCATTTATATGGCACCTTAGGCAATACCATGATGAAAACCAAATTTTGGCATCATGTGTTAAACAAAAATTTTACTATACACACCCTAATCAATTGGAGGAAAACCCATTCCATTTAAATCCTATTCATTCTCAATCATCCTTCCATAATTACACATTTTATGCTTATCCAAATCCATCCTACACTCATCCTCAATCATCCTTAACCATCATATGCTTATCCAAAACCATCCTTACCTATCTTTAACTATTATAAATCATCCTTAACCATTCTAAGCCTCTCATTAACCATCATAACCCTATATTAGACTATCCCTAAATAAAATTACCTATCCAAACCCATCCTTATCCATTTAATCCCATAGTCATCCTTGATTATCCTTATCGATCGAATCCCAAGGACATTGAAACACGTCATTATCAATCCAATATTTTCCATCATAGAACCATACTTATTCATATTTTGACCTTGATAAAGAGGTGAAAACATTTTGAAACATGTTCATAGAAACATCTTGGTGTATCCTTGTAATTACAATTTGAAGATTATACACTTGGTTCTTATGCCACGTGTTCCTTGGAGTTATCATCTTAATTCCTATATATTAATATTCATCCAAAATATATCCCTTTCATCCACTTTTTCTCCCTTATTTGGTGTTATAATAGGTTTTCCCTTTGCTAGTAAGCCTTGTGTAAGCATTATAAAATCTAAAAAAACACAAAAACAATAAAAAATACATCCCTTGTCCTTAGTTGTGTACCCCAATCATCCCTTATATAAATTGATCATCAGATGGTTCAACATTGTCAAACATATCATATGATAAAAGGTTCTACTCTAAACAAGTACATCTAAAAATCCATTTTCTTACTTTTTTATATAGTCATTTGCTTACTTGTTTATATACTCATTTTCTCACACATTTGTCTAGTTACTTAATTCTAAACAATTAATTTCCTTACCTGTTTTCTATTTAATTTATTTTCCATCTTGGGTTTCTATTTAATTTCATAGTGTTTATTTACTTCATTATGTTTTTTACTTACATAGTTTTCATTATTGTAAAACTTCTCTTTTTATCTTGTATTTATTATTATTTTATGTGTCTAGATCACAATGCACATTGAAAAAAATGTTATTATGGTCATCCATATCATGATGTATTAATTATTACACCAGTGACTCTATTAATTATTATGTGTATAACACAATATACATCATGGTTTTTCTATACCATTGGTGCATATTGTAGTATGTTATATCAAATAAAGGTTTCTCAAATCTTATCAATTATTAATGTTGGAATTATTTTTAGAACTCTAAATCAAAATTCATAAACATAAGTAGCTATCAACCCATTTCAAATCCTAAATGAAGAATATGTGTGTCATATCAGACAAGGCCATTACGGTTTACTCCTTGGAGGACCTATGACGTGTTGAGAAGAGTGATCTATAGAGTGCTTTAAGGTTTTATTCAAACTTGTCTCTTCTATGAACATTTTAAATGGACACTATGATAATCATTCCATGATAATTATACATATCAAACACATTCATTAACATTCACAATCAAATAAAAAAACACTTAAATTTATGAAGCAACATTCTTCTTATCCACCGTAACATTTACAATTAATTTTCCACTTTTTTCAATGACTTATCCCAGACTAAAATGAGATATGTGTTCATGGTTACATTATCATTTTTAAAACCTTTATTTTATGGAAAAAAAAGATCTTAAACAAAGTCTAGAGTAAATATTTATGCCCTCCATAACATGGTTACTTTAAGTTCAAACAAACTCACCACTACCTTTAATGAATTCACCATTATCTTTAATGAATTCACCACTAGGTTGAATTATTTTGTCACTAGGTTCAATAAATTTTCTGATTACTAATGAATTTACTGTTTGATAACAAATTTTCTATTTTCTTCAATGAATTCACCATTATCCATGCCAATTTTATCATTGTGAGAATTACAAATTTGTTTTATCACTAGATTCACCATTGTCTTCAATAAACTTGTCATTATCCATTCTAAATTCTATATTATGAGAATTGATAAATCATTTCCCTTTCCTTTTCTAAACATTTAATTTTAAAAAACCAAATTTATTACCCCATCCATCACATAATCCTCTCTATCTTCCATCCATAAATTGAATCCATGCTATCTAATGGTGTGATCCATCATCATTAATCCATGTAGTCAATTAAATTTTTTGTTTATGTTTTCACAATCCCAAATTAGTTTATATTCTTTCCATTCAAATTACCTATTGATTGGGACTAAAAAAATCACAACATCCATCCTTTCTCCATTTATCCATCACTCACCCAATAAATCAATCAATTAGTCAACCAATCTAAGATTGTAACTTTATAAATGAGATATGTTGTTTCTATATATGATCTTATGAACCCCGATTCATGGGACACCTCAAATCACGTAACTTATCTCAAGATATCTCATTAAAAATACACGCTTTACATATATTGTTGATTGGGGGAAAATGCATTCATTATCAGATCCACTCATAATGTGCAATCATTAGTTTAAGTGGGTTAATGACATTTATGGGTCAATCTTATATTACATCATCTCTTCATATCTCTTCTGACATTAGGATAACTAAATTTGGCCTAGTATCCCCAAATGGATTATGTCTATGATGGATTATGTAGGCAACAATTAGAGACATAGAGTCCATAGGTTTAGATTGCTCACCATCATCCATACAAGTCCTTTCATCCACATTTTACATCATCATTTAATCAAAGTTATAAATCTCCTTATCAATGCTTATAATTATCAATTTTGTAAATCTTTATCATAAATCAGATAACCTATATTTTTCATTTTTCAGCCCATATCTTACCATCATCGAGATATATCCTCACACATCTTCTCGTGAGACCCTTGAGTCCAATAACCATCAAAGCATGTAGTTTATAAAATGGGAAATGTAATTTTCCCAATATCTTCTCCAATTTATAACTAGGGGCAAATCATTTTACATTTTCTAATCATTCAAGTGCAATATATATTTTTAGTACTTCAATTTATTGCCAATTTTCATTATCACCACTTCATCATTTTATTATCAATAATTTTGAGCATCCATAAAATTTATTATAGGAACAATTGATGGGGAATCATCACATTTATTTTCATTCACATGGGGAAATTTTTTATTTTCAATCATACACACTCTATGTTGTCTACTATACTTTAAAATGGTATTACTTAGAAACACCATTTCAAAGAGGGTCAAATGTAGACACCTAAATTTCATAGAGTGCCGAACTAAATTTTCACATGATAACTCTTATTATTACAAAAATTCAAATTAAAACTATCATTTCCTTCAAAAATTTAAATAATTAAATAATTATTAATTACTCAATTATGCCCACCTTTCATCCAAATTTAATTAACATATCTATATTTTCCACCTCACCTAGACATACTCCATGATTTTCTCAACCATGTGATGACTCATTCAACAACCATCCTAAACTTCCTCAACCACTTTATGAGTCAATCCTTGAATTTTCAAACATTTTGACCCTTTATTGATAACTCAACCAGCCAACTCCCCTTTTTCTCTCATCCAATTGAATTGGTCATCATCCTTATGGATGTGGACTAATTATCCATCATTGATTTTTTGGATAGTTTTAAATATTCAAATAATCATCCATAATTTGATCTATCTCTATTAAACCTATAAATATAAATAAAATACATCAATTTCATCCATCCATGTGCTAATGAATTGTTATCAAATTATCAAGTCAATTTAAGCCATCTAAAAATCATTTGCATACTAAAATGTTGCCCAATTTTTCTTGCATTGGAGAAGATTTAGCAACCAAATTTAGATAGAAATAAATTCAAATTGAAATGGATAAATATCATGGTAATTCAAAGGTATAACTTCACTTTTTAGTTTTATTTCATTTGAAGTTGTATCCTAGGTCGATCGAGTTTAGATTAGATTTCACTTTGTTGGGATTATCTTAGCTTAATTTTCATTCTATATTCCCTTCACACAATTTATTCTAAAAACTAATTTTGAATGTTCAGTTTATTATTCTATATTGTCTTCATCAAAAACTAAAATACCTAGTTGTAAGGGTTTTTAACACCCTTGATTTTTGGGATGGGTGATGGTGTGAAGAGGCATGCAGGTAGAGGTTTGTGTGGGTTCCTTTTCTATAGACCATCCTAGAAAGAGATCCATCAGCTTTATGTGATAGAAAGACATATAATAAAGGAACATTACATTCCATATTAACTTCTATAGTGAACAAGATGTTATGGATTAAACTATTGAGATGAGTGTGAAACACTTCCAAACTCTCTATACCATGTGGCTAACATAGATTGGTATCATCTACATACATTTTCCACCATTTTTGTTAGAAAGGAAAGGAATGGAGAGCCATATATTCAAAATTTCCCATAAAGAGGTTGGATACAACTGGGGAGAGGGATGAGGTCATGGCTATACCTTCACATTACTCATAGATATATCTTTTGAATGATAAAAATGTGGAATTCAGGCATATGGAAACTAACCTAGAAATTTTTTCATCTATGATGGACCTAATTACTTCCACGACATCACTGATAGGAACCTTTATGATAAGGGAAACCACATCAAACTTCAATAATAACTCATTTTCCTCTACCTTTTTATTTTTTAAAAAACTCCTAAAAATCACTTGAGTCTTGTATAAATGGTCTTTCCTAATAATGGTTTTAATCTTTTTTCCAAAAATGCCACAAGACCATATGTTAGGGAGTATGTGTTGTCAACCATAGGCCTCAAAGGGTTACCTCTTTTTTGGATCTTTGAAGCATTATAGACCCTATTCCTTCATATTCATGATAATAATGGTGTTCCCTTTGTCATCCTTAAGGATAATAATGTATTTTTTGCTTTTAAGTCTCTTAATCACCTTCCATTATTCTTCATAAATGTTCATGGATGGAGGATTGACCCTATGAAGCATAATTATATAGTCTTGTCAAAATTTTACTACAATATTGATGAGAGACATTTTAATATTAATATCAATACCTATGATAAAATCTTCCTTAGGGATATTTTTTGGGGTAGTTTCAAAACCTAAACCCATTTTTAAGACATTAAAGGCATGATTTTTGTTGGTTCCCAATTGTACACCTCTAGAATTCAGCCTTGCACACTTGAAAATATGGCAAACAAAGATGATAAACTTGAATTATGTCATTGCAGCCAGGGAAGGGTTTAACATCTAAATGGACTAAACATAGATAATGATCAGAAGACATCGATAAAGGGTATGGATAGTTACCTTATACTTTTATCTCTTATTGAACCAAGGTGAGAGGACCTATGGGGTAGTTTGGTCACAAGGAGTGATACTACAGTTTAATCTCTAAGGGATTATTGGCACACACACACACACACATAATCCAACCATAACCAAACTTGCTCAATCCACTTGAGAAGATTTGTCACACATACTAATCAAATTCTTTTAAATCAGACACAAGCTAATAAATATAGATGGAAATATGATTGAAATCTTCATTTATACATAGAATTATTAACAATTAAGGGCCAAATGTAGGATTACAATGTTAACCTTAAAAGACCAACCACATACACATTCTAGATTTACAATATTTATGCATATGTGAGAAAACAACACTCAAAATATTCAAAAACCTATATTATTTGTAGGGATAGGATAGGAAAGACAAGTTAGGTATATATAAATGAGTTGTGGTGGATTTCAACAAAGGGAATTCCTTTAATTGTCATGTTATCATTCATTCTAGGATGTAAAATACCAATAAACAAAGTAAATAAAATTGTCAATAATGGTTTGCATTCATTGATACCAATGCAATGCAAACACTCAAATGACGTTTGAGATATCCAAATCATACACTACAAGTAGAACCTCAAGCACTTTCTCCTGTCAACTCCATAAATATGGGATATCCTTAAAGGATTATCAATAGAAAACTCCCAAATTAAAATGCAAAAAAGAATTTATAACCTAAGTTCATGCCCATAATGACTACCATTGAGTGACATAAAACTAGATACCTAATCAATAATGGATGAAGAATATCTACATACAAGAAAAAGATTAAATCATAGGTAGTTTGCATTAATTAAAAGTAAATATACATACATCAATGTTTAGAATGCATAATAATGGTGAAAATCATGGTGGATTTGCTCTAAAATAGGGGAAACATATAAATTCTCTCAGAGTTTATTAATGAATGTATAGGTGCAATCACATTAGCCACAAAGAAAAAAACACACAATATAAATTATGAAGTAAAAAATCCTCTGTAACGAGGAAATTTTTGAAAGTTAAAAAATCCCATCCCTAAAAATATAATCCCTTGTAAAGAGGACATGCCCTATTTACTTATATTAAATTTCTCACCCAGAGTATTCCTAAAATATGCTCTATCTAGAAGATGCCTTTGCATATGCTTAGAGAGTCTCATGATTTGAAAGGTGATTATTCTAGTGATTTGGTTGTCCATGTGATGATGATATTTTTATTCTGCCCAATTGGAAGTTTGTTGCATTTGACTTTGAGGGAGAATATTCTTCTTAATTAAAAAATAAACTTTTGCCTTCATGTGTAACCATTTTTTGCCCTATCTTCAAACTAATCATTTGCCCACTTAGGTTGAGGATGACCTACCATCTAAATATCTAGTCACTTCTTTCCCTACAAAGAATAAGGAATGAAAAAATGGAGGGAGGAACAAAGAATATAAATTCTACTCCATTTTGTCAAATAATTTTTAAACTCATGCCTCAATGATGGCTGCCTTCATCCTTGTGTATGAAAAAGAATGCCTTTTCTTTGTCATGATAGCATCAAATGACCTTTTCTTCAATATTTTCCTTGTCTGAGCCACTAAGAGATAGTGTGCCCCACCTTTCATTATAGTTTATGGGTTAGAAGCTCCTCCTAGTAAATGAGAAGGTCTTTCCTTTTACCTTTGTTTTTTCCCTTACCCATTCACATCTTCTTTTTTAGTTTTAAGGTTTCTACTAAATGACAAATGAACCACTTTTTCCCTCCATTTTACATTGGTTGGTTTTTGAACTTCATGTGCACATTTTCACTTGGTGAGAGTTTGGAACCCATGTGCATGTTTACACTTTTCTATCCTTGGTGAGATTTCAAACCCCATTTGAAACTTTACACCTAGAAGGACTTTGGACCTTAGATACATGTTTACACATGGCTAGATTTTAGAACCCATGTACACATTTTCACATTGCAAGTGTGTGGACTTCTATTTTCACATTTTGAATTGCATGTCAAAGTTAAAATACAAAGGTGTAGAATATCCCTGCATCCCTAAACTTGTAATCTCCTCTAAAATATCTATTGCATTTGACTGTACACCTCTACATGGACATTTTTTGTGATTTACATCTTTAACACAACCATTTTGGAACATTACAATGCTTCATCATACCACAATGCCAATCCCATTCTTCATCTGCTAAGTCATCCCTCAATTCTAACACTGATATTATGTATCTTGAAAAATACCATCTTATCATCATCATCATTAGTGAAATATTCCTCATATTCATCATCACTACTAATGTCATTTAAATACTCACTATCACCAACTATATATTCACTAGATGTATATGAATTATCAAGTATTTCCTCATTTCAAAGTATTTAATAGCTAGTAAGGTGTACACTAGTAATACCCAAAATAGAAAATATAATTTCTTCTTCCTTAAATTGTAGATTTGTGGAACATGTCTCTATTTTTCCAAGTAACAAGGAATGTAGGAGAATACCATGTCTATCACCAACATTGTAGTGTACAAAGCTCTTATCCCATGAAGAACCAAGCCCTAAGGTGGCCTAGTTATGATGAAGTCTTCACTTTTTAGAGTCATTATTGAGAGTAAATAGTTTCCCACATTTGAATTAAACACCAAAAAACACCATTTCAAAGTCATTATTCATATGAGTAGTTGTTTCTCTACCCATAAATTACAATCTCTATTCTAATTCTTTTTGACAAAAGTAGTTACTTTGTTTTATTTCCTGAAAGCATGCACTATGTACTCCCATCATTTTCTTTGATGAAAACCTTTCATTCATGTCACCTTCCTTAGAAATGATACTTGGCCTTCAATTCTACTTTGCCTTGAAATTAATTTCTAATCTTAATGCTGACACATGGAGTATTCTACCTTTCATGATATTTTGTACCTTACCTATAGTTTCACACTGGACAAGTTTTTGGAGCTTGTGTACACATTTGCATGTCCATAAAATCTCAAAACTTATGTGCATATTTTCAATTTAGTATGTTAAAGCTACAAAGTGATGTTGTATTTTCCTCTTAGATCTCCATGCACTTATTTATCAAGTTGATGCTTTATTTTAAAGTTCCTTATGAGTTGACCAGTGACCTTTGAACTACCTTTGATATGACATTGGCATACAAATTATGGGCTTCAAGGTTTTATTTGCACATTAAAAAAAGTAAATTGCACATCCAAACTTGATTTTCTCTTGAGAATATCTACTTTAATTTTATATCATGCCTTTGTTGGAACATACAGTGGGTGACAAACTTCCACTTTCAAAATGCAAGTTTGAAAGTTAAAGTTGCATTAGAGTATTGTATTTCCATCCCAGATATCCAAGAACTCATTAAATCAATGATTTTTATTTGACTACATCATGCAATAAACATTTATGTGGGCTTCCTTTTGATGGAACCTATGTCATGGGATTCAGACCTTTGTTTACACATTGAAAATTTCAAAACAATGTTGCATTATGACATTGTAATCTCCTTCAGGATCTCGACTTTGCTTTGCCTTCATGAATCTCTTCTATTACATTTAATTTAAAATTTTTTCTCACATTTGGATTTTATTCTCCCATGTGAATGTTGACATATCATTGATGTGGAGTCAAAATACAAGCTACAGTGATCTATTTTTGGTGACACATCTAGTAGGTAATGGTCTTCAGACTTTGACTTGCACATTGTAAATTACAAATTAAAGTTACAATGTAACCTTGTACTCCCCCTAAGTCCTGATCTCTTATCTCTTGTAGTGGAAAATATTAAACTTAGTATTTATAATACATAGGCACTTTTTTAAAATTCTTCCTAGCTTGATTTCACCATGGACCTTATTAATACCATTAAAAATATGAAAATGTTAAGTATTAGTCAAAATGAATCTCATGGGGTTTGCACAACATAATTATAGGAAAAATATTTAGTTCTAGGTGAAAACTCATAGATTTACATTCGAGGGAAACAATTAGACTTTTGAGTATTTGTTTCTTATAAAAAGGGAATAAATTGCTTAGGAAAATTTGGGAACTAACATTGCCTCTCACTCTGGGATTTACACCCATTGTGGGTGTATGAAAAATCCTATAAAACAAGACCAGATGCCTATCCCTTAGGACACAGATTTAAAATTTTGGAAATATCTTAACAAATACATTTGGAAACTCAAATAAATAAGGGCATACCAAAAAAATAGATCAGGAGGATTTGAGAACAAACACAGAATGAAAAACAACCAAAGAACTGTACAAACAAGGCCCAATGCAGAAAGTTAACAAAACAATAAAACTATGCACTATACATTACTTTACATAATATAGACTCAGTCAAGGAATTATTTTAGATGCTTTCCATTAATTATCAGTTCTAGTATCTCACCATAAAAATATATTAAGAATAAAGTATGTTCCCTAATTTTGAAATCAATAAAATAAGGGCCCATCCATAAGGCATTAAATTTGACATATTTGTCTTTCTCTTCATGTCTATTGTCCTAAAGTAAAAACCAGATCTCCTATCTAAAAAGTTTTTGGGGTGACCATTTTGTCAAATATCATTTTGAGTATTTCCTTAAACTTTATGGGTCTTTCATGAGCTTTTCTTCTAGTTTCATCAACCTCAATAATGTCGTTCATTTTGATTTCATAGTGGTTAAGTTTCTTCTACCAGGCATCTTAAGAAAACCTCATCTGGATTCTTCCATGACATTCCATTTTTAGTGAAGAAATACTTTTAGGATATGAGCTTAAGAGTTATCCTTTGATTTTTATCCAAGTTAGGGGGACAATTAAATTTTTTTAAGTAATAAACAATGTCCTTATACCATGGAGACATGCTAACTTTACTCAAAGAATCAACAATATTAAAAACAATAGTGTTTACCTCAGCTTGTAAGTTGATATCTAAGTCCATCCCTCTCACCAAATTGGTATTTTTTATTTACATGTCATACTCTTAAATTTTTTTGACCCACCTACACCTCTTTCTTGATACTTCAATTTGAGCGAAGATGTCCTTAACCATTGTATGTAGGGCATATGCAACAATCTTTAAACTTAGAATATAAGGTCTGAAACTTTTAACAACTTTAAAGAGGGAAAAAGATTATTTTTCCATGATATTATAGTTTATTTGAAATCCATACATAGATTTACTAAAAAAATTTATGGGTTATTTATGACCAACATCATTCTTTTGTAGTAGAATAAAATGATGTAAAGTTCATTCTTATCCAACATCATTCTTTTGGATAGTAAAGTTTGTAATAAGGTTTGTGTCTAACTTTGTAGAGATCACTTTGCCTATTACTTCCATGTTAGATAAGAACCAAACCATAAAATGAGAGTAAAATGCCATAAAATATTTCAATGACATCAAAGGAGACTTGAATTCTACTTTTGTCTTGGCCAGTTTTGATTTCACTAGGGAAACCTTATTACAAAGTTAACTATCCAAAGAAGGACTAAATTCCCTTCTTAGATTATGGGATAGAAACTTTTTCAATGGCTTCCTATCTCTTTGGATCTATCATGACACCATCCTTAGATAATATGTGTCCCACTAACTTCACCTTTTGTACTCTGAAGTGACATTTCTTAAGATTAAGGGAAATGCCAAATTCCCTGCATCTAAGGAACACTTTCTCTAGATGCTCCAAATGCTCTTTTCTATTTTTGTAGTACACTATGATATCATCTTGATACACAATAATGAACTTATTAATTATCTCTAGAAAAATGACATCTATATCTCTCAAAAATGTTGCACTGACATTCATTAACCCAAAAGGCATTGTAAATGCAGTTTTGGTTCTCTCAAATTATTTTACCACAACTTGGTTATTCCTTGAGAAACCATCTAATGTGGAAAACATATCTCATCCTATAACACTTTTAAATAGATCATCCATATTGGGTAAGGTTTAATTGTCCTTCAGAGAAGCTTTTTTCAAAATTTTAAAATCCACACTCAAGCAGATGTAACCATTCTTCTTTCTTATACGGGCTAACTTTTCCACCCATGATGAATACCTAATGGGTTAAATAATCCCATCATCCTTTATTTTATTTAAATATTACCATATCTTGTGGCCAAGATGTGGTTAATAGGTCTCTAGTTTTGCCTAAAAGGTTTGCTCCCAAGTTGTAATTTGATGACATGTTGAAATAGTCCTTTCTATATGCTTTCAATTCAAAATAAGACCAAGCCAAGCAATCCTAATACTTTTTTATCAATTACATGTAGGATTTTTTCTTTTTTATATTCAAGTGAGTACCAAAACAAACTTTTCTTGTATTTTATTTATATCTCAAATTGAATTTATTCACATCTTTTGACATAAATATATCTCTAGTTTTAATTTTGTCTACTCCATCAAAAGATACCTCTATACTCACCAATCCTCTTGGGATAATGTTTATCTTCAAATGAATGATATATTTCCCAAACAAGGTTTCTTCCCATCATATATTTAGACAATGGATTTTAATTATGTGATCTAACCCTAAAATTCTACTTTATAATTGATAAACCTTTTGATTTGATCATCATCATCAAAAAATTGCCAATGATGAATATTGTCTGAGACTAAAGGTCTAATAAGCACCTCCACTTGATACTAATAGTGAGGGTTCATATTATCACTTTGAAATTGAGCACCCAACCTTGAAAGTCTATCAACTTACTCAGTGAAACTTATATCATGATAAAAAATATCAAAATCATCAAATAATTCTAACAAATCCATACAACATTTATATATTATTTTAACCTTTTATTTTTGGTGGCATAAGCATTTTGAACCTACTTAACCACTAACTCTAAATGACCCTTTATAATAAGGCTTGTAATTCCATGTTCTTAGGTAATCCTTAAACCAATCAAGAGTGCCTCATATTACACAATGTTGTTAGTGCACTCAAAACATAGATTGAAAGAAATCTTAAAATATTTTTTATTGGGGGCATAAAAGACAACACTAGCTCCATTTACAAGATTAGAGCAAGCCCCATTAAAAGACATTCTCCAAACATCATTACTTCCTTTTTCAAATCCAACATCAAGAAAAGCATATTATTCAACACAATCTACATTCCCAATAAAGCTACCCAACTCCACATTAGTGTATAAAACCTCATTTGTAGCACATCTTGGATCTTCAAGCACATGTAACATTCTAGGCTCTCTATGAAGTTTTACCATCTTACCCTCCAAAGGAATGGTGGAAGTAGAAAGGTCCATCTAAACACTACCACCCATGATAACAACACATTTTCTTAATAATAACATCCCCCACTTGGGAGGATAATCAATAACTATCACATCCATGTTTAGAAACTTACTTGGATGAACCACCAATTACACTACCAATCCTTTAACTAGCCCAATAACTGGTACCTCTCTTGAGTCCATAGCATAGAACTTTCCAAAAGTAGATATTATTTTTACTCCAAGGTCATTAAGGACACCTAAGGGCATCACATTACAAGAGGATCCAAAATTAAACATATAATTGTGAATAATATAACCATTAATCATCAAGGTAGTGTAAAAAGGGTCAACATCTAGCTAACTCTCTATTAATGCAATTCCAAAATAAACCTTTGAGGTTGGTTCAATAACCTCATGTGACTCTTCATTGTCATCCTAGGGTATTAGGGATGAATTAATCTCATTGGTAGTTATATTCTTAATAAAATCTAAATACTCAAATGCCATCCTTCTATGTTCTAGTATTCTTAACAACTCAACAAGTGGGGTAATGATTTTAATTGAATCAATACTTAGGCCATATTACATATGTTTTACTAAAGAAGGGGAGTATTCAAAGGAAGGGTGACAACACTTTTGGAAGGAATATAATAATCTAAATTTAGAGAGGAACATAATGGGATGAATTAGTATTCCTAACAACAATTTTTGAGTGTGGGTTTCATCTTACATCATTTGTACCTTTAGGAATACTAAATAACAAAGGTTATCTATTATTGGTTGGAGAACCTCTCTATTTGATAGTTTGGGAAGTAGTTGCTAATTTGGAAGAAGAAGGAACTTATTTGGTTTTCTTAACTTATTTATGTTTATCCCGTACCCTTGGATCTATAGGGGTAGCCTCTTGAGAAGAAACACATTGTTACTTGCCTCTTAGATTATACTCTTTCTCTTGGGAAATTATAGCATTAATTAGCAGCTACCTATACTCAAATGAAGGAGTTTCCCTACCATATTTTTGAATCATAATATATCTCAAAATCTCAAAGTCATGATCGAGAAAATCATATGCTTGTGTCATATTTATATCTCAAATAAATTATAGAGTTGGGACACATACCTCTTTCACTACACTCCAAAAGTGATCAATAGTGGTAGCACTCAACATTTCTATGGAGGAAGACACTTTATTGTGAAGGATTTGAAAATCAAACATCATAATATCATTAGTTTAAGATGTAGACATAGGTTATTTTACATCTTCATCAATTTATCACACCAATTAATGTCAAGATCATAATCTACAACATTGACCTTGGCATTCAATAGATCAAGAACTTCCTTTCCCACTCCTCTATTTTTATTTTTGTCATTTTGGATAGGCCTCTTCCCTCTATTATTATCTCTATTATTGAAATAAGATCTCCCTTGTTCTTTATTCTAGTTTTGATATCTCTCTTGACTAGATGATCCATGAGGAATCCCCTTTTTAGCTCTGGACAACTTGTATGATATCTCCTTAATAGTAGTTTCCAAGGTTTTCATAGTTTCTTAAAATTTGGTAGCCTTATTAGACTAATATTTCTCAGGATAAGTCAGCTTCACACCAGACCTTTTGTTCAGAGGCTTCCCCATGACCTTTATATTATTTTTAATTTGAATGTCCATGTTGAATTCCATCCTTAGATATGTGGGAGATTTATCTCTCAAGTAATATGTTTCCTTCTTATTAAATGAATCATAGTATTTAATCAAATAATCATTATTACTTGATCTAATATTATCATGAAACCTCATCATAGTCTTATTAAATATTTTATTGAAGTCTTGCACACATTCATTTGGGTTATTATTTATGTTTTCAAATTTTACTAGGATAAACCAAGGATCAACTCTATCACCATATTGTCTTTTTAAAACATTATTCATTTATTCTCATGAATCTATGCATCCATGTAGAAGAAATTGAACCATTCACATGCATCTTCTTCTAGTGTGTGCACAAAATTTTTAATTAAAACATCCTCATGCTCAACCTCATAGTCTTCAATTATAATGTGAAAATCCCTTCAAATGCTACTCTATAGTCACTACATTATTCCCTTGAAACTTAGGGAGTTAATTCCTTACCTCATTTAGAACTTCATTGGGGTGACCCTCCATTTCATCAAAGTTAATTGGTCTGAATCTAGGAATCCTAAATGTAGGACATTCATTTTGATCCTAATCTCTATGCCTCATAATTGGTTCTATGGTGGGTTGAAGATTAGATGATAAAGGGATATGAGGGGGTGAGTGAGGTGGAGTTTTGAAATCAAACCTAGATGGAGATTCATCTTGTTGGGAAAGTACTAGGTAATAAATAGGACTATAAGATTCTGGGTTATCAAGAGAACTATGATAATCTTCAACCAAAGGAATTTCAACAAAAAGATGTTCAGGTGTACCAACATTATTATGGTCCAAACACTCCTTTCATCTAAAACTTTATCCTTAAATTAGCTTCCAAACTTGTCTCCTTTTATGATGAACACATAACTCAGAGACAATATGCTTTGATGAGTCACCTTTTAAGGAGGAACTTAGTCCTTCTAGTTTTGCAAACAAGAGAAGACTCAAAACTTAATCAATTAAAATGGGCATTTATCTTTCAAAACCAAATAAAAAGTTGGAGTCACCACTATAATAAATCATCTAGGATAGAACATATAAAAAATATATAGTAATACATTCTAAAATTACACTTCCATGTAGTCAGTGATGAGATAGAAAGATAAAAATCCTAAAAAAATCATATTCATGTTCAAAATAGCAAATCACTTTAAAACATGAACATATAATATTTCTTTATAGGAGTCCCTATAATCAATAGTGTCAAGGATATTTTACCTAGAAGTGGTGTTAGTAGAGTGTTGGTTCCTAGTTGTACACCTCTAGAATTCATCCTTACACACTTCAAAATATGGAAAACAAAGATGATAAACCTAAATTATGTTGTTATAGCTAGGGAAGGGTTTAACATCTGGATGGAATGAACACATATAATGACTGGAAGACACTGACAAAGGGAATGGTTATTTACCTACTACTTATGGCTCTACCTGAACCAAGGTGAGAGGACCAATGGGGTAGCTTGGTCATAAGGAGTGATAATATATTTAAAATCCCAAAGGATTATTGTCAAACACACACATCTAATCAAAGCATAACAAAACTTACTCAATCTACTCGGGAAGAGTTGTCACACAGACCAAGAAAATGCTCTTAAATTAGACACAAACTAGTAAATACAAATGGAAATGTGATTGTAATCTTCATTTCTAGAAAAACTTGTTGAAAACTAAGGGCTAAATGGAATATTAAAATACTGACCTTTAAAGATTGATCACAAACACAATCCATATTTACAATACTTATGCATCTTTGAGAAAACAACAATCAAAATATTTAACATCATGTATAATTTTTAGGGGTAGGATAGGTAGGATGAGTTAGGTATATATAAATTAGTTTTGGTGGCTTTCAACATAGGGAATTCCTTCAACTATCATGCTATCATTCATTCTAAGATGTAAAAGACTAGTAAACAAGGTAAAGAAAACTATCAAGAATGGTTTGCATTCATTGATACCAATGCAATGCAAACACTCAAATGATCCTTAAGATGTCCAAAGCATACACTACAAATAGATCCTCAAGCACTTTATCCTATCAACTCCATAAATCTAAGATATCCTTAAAGGATTACCAATAGAATACTCCCAAATCATAATGCTAAAAATAATTTATAACCTAAGTTTATGCCCATAATTATTACCATTAAGTGACATAAAACTAGATAACCAATCGACAATGCATGAATAATGTACTATTGTACTTCATTGACAAGAAAGATCAGAAATCAAAGGTAGTTTCCATTAAATTGAAAGTAAATTTATATACATCAATCTTCAAAATGCATAAAAATGTTGGAAAACATGGTGGATTTGCTTTGAAACAGGGGAAAAACATAAATGCTCTCAAATTTTGCTAATGACTATACATGTGCAATCACCTTAGCAATAGAGACAAAAACACACAATATAAATTTGTAAATAAAAAATCCTCTATAAGGAGGATATTATTGAAAGTTGAAAAATCCTAACCCCAAAAATCCAACCCCTTGTAAAGAGGACAATCCCTCTTTACTTATACAAAATTTATCACCCAAAATATTCTTGAAATATGCTCCATCTAGAATATGTCTTTGCATATGCTTGCAGACTCTCATTATTTGCAAGGTGATTATTCTGGTGACTCAGTTTTCCATGTGATGATGAAACTTTACTTCTACCAAACTAGATGTTTCATTAATTTGAGTTTGAGGGAGAATATTCTTATTGAGTGAAAAACAAACTTATGTCTTCTTGTCCAACCATTTTTTCCCCTATCTTCAAACTAATCATTTTCCCATTCAGGTTGAAGATGACCTACCAGCTAAAAATCTGATCAATTCTTTCCCTACAAAGAATAAGGAATGAAAGAATGGAGGGAAGAACAAAGAATACAAATTATGTTATATTATGTCCAGTCATCTTTAAACTCATTCCTCCATGATGTAAGCCCTCCTCCTTGTGCACATCAAATAATTCCTTTAGCTTTGTCATGATAAAATCAAATGACCTTTTATTCAATATTTTTTCTTTCCTAAGCTACCAAGAGACAACATGCTCCATCTTTCATTACAAGTTATGGGTTAGAAGCTCTTCTTGGTAAATGGGAAGGTATTTATTTTTTCCTTTGATTGATCACTTGCCCATTCACATCTTCTTTTCTAATTTTAGGGTTGCCACTAAATGACTCATGAACCACTTTTTCCCACCATTTTGCCTTGGTGGGTTTTTAGACTTCATGTGCACTTTTGCACTTGGCAGGATTTTGGAACCCATGTGCATGTTTACAATTTTCTATCCTTGGTGAGATTTAAAACCCCATTTACAACTTTACACCTAATGGGACTTCAGACCTTGGCTATACATTTACACATGGTATGATTTTAGAACCTAGCTACACATTTGTATGTTGTGGGTATGTAGACTTCTATTTACACATTGTAAATTACATGTTAAAGTTGCAATGCAAAGGTTTAGATTATCTTCACATCCTCAAATGTACAATCTCCTTTAAAATATCTATTGCATTTGATTATAGGCCTCTTCGTGGACCTTTTTTACAATGTCCATCTTTAGTATAACCATTTTGGAACATCATAATGCTTCATCATTCCACTATGCCAATCCTATTCTTCATCCACTAAGTCATCCCTCAATTCTAACACTAGTATTATGTATCCATAAAAATACCATCTTATCGTCATCAATAAAATATTCATCATGTTCATCATCACTATTGATATCATTGAAATCCTCACTATCATCAATTATATCATCATGAGATGTATTTGAATCATCAGGTCTTTCCTCATTTGGAGGCATGTAGTAGCCAGTAAGGTGTACACTAGTAGGGCCCCAAATAGAAAATATAATTTCTTCTTCCTTAAACTATAGATTTATAGAACATGTCTCTATTTTTCTAGGTAATAAGGAACATATGAGAACACCATGTCTATCACCAACATTACATTATAAGGAACTCTTTTCCTGTGAAGATCCATGCCTTAAGGTGGCTTGGGTAAGATGAAGTCTTCCATTTTGAGAGTCATTACTAAGATTAATTGGTTTCCCACATTTGAATTCAACACCCCAAAACATCATTTCAATGTTAGTATTCATCTGGGTAGTCACTGCTCCGCACATAAATTACAAGATCTATTCTAATGCTTTCTCACAAAAGTAGTTGCTTCATTTTGTTTCATGAAAGCACTAATTCTACACTCCCATCATTCTCTTCGATGAAAACCTTTCATTCACATTTCCTTCTTTGGAATGACACTTGGCCTTCACTTCCTCTTTGCCTTGAAATTAATTTCTAATCTTAACACTAACATGTGGAGCAATTTTGCACCTTACCTATAGTTTCACACCCGTTGGGTTTTTAGAGATTGTGTACACATTTACACATCCATGGGATGTTAGAACTGACTTGCATATTTACACTATATCATGTTAAAGCTGTAAGATAATGTTGTATTTACCAATCAAATCTCTCTCAACTTATTTATCAAGTCAACACTTTATTTGAAAGTTCCTTGTGAGTTGACTATTGACCTCTGAACTACCATTGACATGACACTAGCATACAAGTTATGGGCTTTAGTTTTTTTATCTTCCCATTACAAAAAACAAATTACACATCTAGAATTAATTTTCCCTTGTGAATCTCTAATTTTATTTTATATCCTCCCTTTGGTTGCATGTATAGTGTGCGGTGGACTTCCACTTGAAAATTTTAAGTTTATAAGTTAAAATTGCATTGGAGTATTGTATTTCCCTCTCAGGTCTCCATGGACTTATTAAGTAAATTTTTTTGATAATTTGCTTTTGATTTGATCACATCATCCATTAAAACATTTACATGGGCTTCCTTTTGATGAAACCTATGTCACAGGCTTCAGACTTTTGTTTGCACATTATAAATTGTAAAAAATGTTACATTATGATGTTACAATCTCCTCCAGGATATCCAATTTGCTTTTCCTTCATGAATCTCTCCTTTTGCATTTCCTTTAAAACTTTTCACTGCATTTGGATTTTATACTCCTGTATGAATGTTGACATATCATTGGTGTGGAGTCAAAACATGAGTTGAGATGAGTGACATGTCTAATGGGTGACAGTCTTTGGGATTTGACTTGCACATTGTAAATTGTAAATTAAAGTTGTAATGTAACCTTGTAATCCCCCCTTAAAGTCTCAAGATCTTATTTATTGCAATAGAAAATATTAAACTTAGTATTTCTAATACTTTTGCACTTTTTTATATTTTTCTTGGCTTGATTCCACCATGGACCCTGTTAATACCATTAAAAACATTAAAATGTTAAGTCTTAGTCAAATGGAATCTCATGGGGTTTTCACAACACAATTACAAGAATAGGGTTTTATTTTGGGTGAATACTCATAGATTTCTTTCCTAGGGCAACAATTAGACTTTCAGAGATTTGTTTCTCAAAAAAATGTCACAAATTGCTTGGGTAGATTTGGGAATTAACACTTATCTAATTGGTAATATAGAAAATTAACTGATAATTTAATTCCAAATCCGAGACACAATTGTTATTAATTATTATTGTGATTACTATTATTATCATTGTGGTTATTCTCATTGAATCTGTTGTTATTGTTTATACTACTACTACTACTGTTGTTGCTGCTGCTGCTGCTACTACTACTACTACTGATGATGATTATTATTATTATTATTATGATGATGATGATATAATTATCAAATAAACAAAACTGGATTAAGAACCATCTCCAAGTGGGAACAAACTTCCACTCAACATGCATTCTAAAGTAGTGGTTGTCAGTTCAACCATGCATAACCTCTCCAGTTTTTGATTAAAAAACACAAGGTGTCATGAAAAATTAATGTCAAATATAATATGGTTTCCCACCTATACATTGTAACCCACACTGATACACTACATTCAAAATAAAAATTATTTTAGATGATATTTGTAACCACATTATGTGAAACGTGTTGAAATCCAAAATGGGTCTACAAACATAATGAGAGAGGGAACCTAACATATAAGTTATACATTATGAAATTTAACTAAATCAACCACCACAGATGGATTATAAATTTAATTACCACTTTGTTCTTGAATTCATTATCTAAAGAGAATGGAGAACATCCATGCCCCTATCCTATATATAGATAACAAATAGTATTAATTTTTTTTAAAATAAGATAGTTTGTATGAATTTGTATCATGACCCTATTGATAAATGTATAATATATAACTTTATGTACATGAAAATAATGAGATTTGTTTTAAACTCATGCATAAATTTATATCATGTAATTGAAATTTTATGAATTTGTACTTTGATCTTTCCAATGTGAGTATATATGCATGTCATATGCCCCCATAATTTGTGCTAATGATTGAATTTTGAACCATTTTGAAACCTTTGAAACTATATTTTTAAATTAAAACTAATTTTTATTTTGAAAAGGCTTATTGCATATATGAAAATCCCACTGAAATGTCCTTTTTGTGGTGAGGGAATTGATCCTAAAACTCACTCATTTCAAAATAAAAGCTAACTACAACATGCATAGTAATATGTAATAATTGAATTATGTAGCATTTGTGAAAAGTATGTTATCATGGTAAGTTATGTACCATTTGAGTCATTTATGTAACATAAAAGGAAAGACCTATATAAATGTATATCAATGAAGCTCATAGTAATCAAATGTAGAATTAGTATCTTATGGATTAGCTAGTGCATGATATGGATCATGGAACTCTTTAAGCTTAATAAGGTCAACACATGCACAAGCACAACAATCCCAATGTCATACAAGAAGTCTAAGAGCCACATACAAGGGACATGTTCAAATATATCTCACAACATAGGTCCAATTTCCAAAATTAAATGGACATGTTAAAATCTCATACATACCGAATAAGATATCATGGAGATGTTAAATCAATTTTCACACAAGGGCCAATGGCCGCAACATTGATGTAGGGTAGTGGAAGGGGGGGGGGGGAAGTAGGGACTAAAAGTGCACTATTTTATAAAAATAAAAATACTTTAACTTGGATAAATTTATAGAGACTCTTAGATAGATAATATTATAATAACATAAGACATAGTACTTTTTTTGAAATAATAAATAGACTACATGTGCACAAACTCATTTTTTGGATTAAATGAATGCATTTTTATATGAAATTTGATATATGGATAGAGGAAATGTTGAAGATTTTGAGGATATTTTTATTTAATTTTTTAATGTGTGTGTGTGTGTTATTTATATAATTTTAAAACTCAATAAATCTTAAAAAATGAAAATATAAATGTAAAAACACAACTTTTTGACCTTAAATTCATGTGTGTGTGTGTGTGTGTGTGTGTGTACATACATACACACACACACACACACACACACACACACACACACACACACACACACACACACATATATATATGTATGTATGTATGTATGTATGTATGTATGTATGTATGTATGTATGCATGCATGCATGCATGCATGTATGTATGTATGTACACACACACACACACACACACACACACACACACACACACACACACACACACACACACACACACACACACACACACACACATGTATATGTATATAACTGTGTGTGTGTGTGTGTAAAACACACACACACACATACACTTTCTCCAATAGTCAACAAAGTGAAGATTGTTGAGAGATAAGTTTTCTAAAAAAATATCAATGGTGAAAAAGTTATTAAATTATTTTCAATGATATACACATGAATCATAACAAGGTGACTTACACACACACACACACACATACTCTTTCTCCAATAGTCAACAAAGTGTAGATTGTTGAGAGATAAGTTTTATAAAAAAATATCAATGGTGAAAAAGTTATTAAATTATTTTTAATGATATACACATGAATTAGAACAAGGTGACTTAATTATAAATTATGAAATAATTTAAACTAATGATTTAATATTAAAAAAGTATCATAAAATACATTCTCACCTATAACTTTGTATAATTTTTTAAAAATAAATAAATTTACCTATTGAAATGTGTCCATGAAGATATAAAACACATAAATTTATAAAAAATCATGTTGGCTAATACATGATAGGGTTTTAGACTCGGTTCAGATCCCTCAAGCCTAAAACTAAGGTAGTTTTGTAGGGAAGCTCACAAAGGACATAATATTATGATTGAATAGGGAATACACCCTTTACAGAAGGGGGAAAGACTCATTTAATACATTAGTATATTTATTTATACTATTCACAAGGGTGTGTTTTCTAATTCAAAGGGCACATGCCCTTTGTATTCCCTCAGAATATATACACAAACTCTCATGTCCACTATTGTTACTCTAGAATCTCACATTTTGTAAGATTTGAACTAGTTTTTATAGCTAAGAGTATGCAAATTCTTCATTTACTTTATATTGATTAGTATAATCTCATCAATTCTTATTCAATTTCTATCATACTTGGACTTAAAATCATAAATATAGATCATTATGTTGGGAAATCACCAAAAAAGACCAATTAAGGAGCTAAAAATTGAATTGGTTGAATTCAAGAGAGAAGAAGAAAGAAAAAGAGAAGTAAATAGGAAAGCATCCATAAGAGCTTTGGAAAAGGGTGAAGCTACTTCTTCCACACCAATTAATATTTCAATTTAAAAATCATGCCCAATTCCATGGAATTGAATTTATATTATCTTTAGATCAAATAAGAGTTAATCAATCTTTGTTAAATGACAAAAATCAATATGTAGAACATGTAACTAATGAATTTGTATTCATTGGTGAAATGTATGGATAACCCCAATATAATAAAACATCTATCCAGAATGATTTTTTTTAGCGTGATGATAAATAACATCATGTAATGAGCTCATTTGATCTCTCTTATAATTAAGAGGAATCAACTTCTCCTATAGAGTCTAATGTTAACAAATACTTGAAAATACCTTATATGTTTGAAGTGATAATATCATTAAATATTAGAAATGATGTATCTCCTTCACCCACCCATACAAAGATAATTTGACAACCACCAAGGTAGTTGATTGATATAGATGAGAAGATATTATAACCTATTCAAGATAAAATGTCAACATATACAGTTAAACATCATACTCAACATGCATGGGACTATGCATTTGAGAAGAAAACCCATAAAAAATAATGTCAACTATTTGTTCAATTGATGAAAATGCAAAAAAATGTGTTTACGATGCATGATTTAGGGTTAAGAACAAGCAAGCTAAAGGGAAGAAATTATAAAATAGTAAAGATTTTAAGTAATGCATATAATGAAATAGGCAATAAATCTCAAAAAAAAGATAGCAATGTGGCAAGATGAGTAATAATAGAGTCTATATTAATTAAGACAAAATTAAGAGGTTAATTTTTTAGTTAATCAATGACATCCTTGAAATTGAATAAAAACTCTAATTAAAGTCATAGGAAGAATAACAAGACTTGATGACACTTTACTCATAGACTATTGGGAATTTAGTGGTTGATTCCCATAAAAAGATAAGGTATTAGTTGAAGGAATAAGACATTTTATTGAATATTTTATGAATGACAACACAAGGGTCTCATCTAATACAAAATATGTTTAAATAAAAGGATAAAATGTTCAAAAACCCATGAACCACATGCAAAACACTACTTAGACATGATAATTTATTTTAAGAATTAACAAATAATTGATAATTAGCCAAAATTAATTTGAGATACGAAAGAATTTATATGTTAAATTAAACCAAACATCTACCACATGTTATTTTAGGAACCATGTTGATTTTTTATGCATTTTGATGTTATTGTTCATATACATTGTAATTTACATACTACCAAGAATATGTGGAAATGTATGGTGTCTTCTCCACCTATAAAATCAATAGATTTAATACCAAGTATTTTGTGTCAAATACATGAGGAAAAAATTTATTTCCAAAGAATATTTGGATAGAATATGTAACACTTGTTTTAGTTGTCACATTTGACTAACTATATACATAAGGAAATTTCACATGAATTTTGAAAGTAACTAATCGATTTTAAGAAGTATAATTTTGTAAAGTATGCATTAAAATATGGAAAAGAGTCATCAAGATGTGGTTTGGTTAAAACACAAGTATTTGTATATGATTTTCATGTTTGAATTCAAGAAAAATATTATCTAACAACATGCAAGAGACACACACTAAAAAAATGGTTACATAGTCAAGTAAAGTTATGAAAGGATAAATTCTCACTCAAGAACATTATTTCAGTTGTGGAATTTTTTGAAAACTAAAAACTACAATCAAAAAATGAATTTTAGTCCCAATACTATAATTCAGTTCAAGTTGATTTTTTCATGCATATTACATGTAAAAGCACACTTGATAACACAAAGGATTGTATAAATATTTTCAAGGAGTACCAGTTTTACATGAGCAATGACATATCACATTCTCTAGAGTTTTTTCAAGTTTGTTTTGAGATATTTTTTTAAAATATGAATGCAAGAGAAATCTGTTCAATACACACTACATTTGGTTAGACAATTATGTAAGATAGTTTAAGCATTTTTTGAATGTTTTACTAGTTAAGAAAGATGCATAATAAGAGTGGGGTACAACATTTTTTGAGATTATTTGGCATTGGGAATGGAAAATTGGAGGATGATAGTGTAGGTGCCTATGTAAAAATATCACTTAAAAAAGAATAGGAAAAACACAAGGATGGTGTTAATTTTATTGAGGCTATAAGTATTGTGGCTTGGTTTAATGAAACAATCTATCATGGGTTAGATAACTATTCTTATGTGTGAAAATTAATTTGGTTAATAGAGGAAGAAAATGAGGCAATGTATAAAGTTTTTAGTATGTACAGTACCCAGATCAAGTGATCTCCACTCAATCTGAAGCTCAAATTTTAGTTCATGGACTATTCTACTAGGGACATGGCATGCTTTTATTCCAAATTTATGAAATTTGATTCAAATTAGTGTGAGATAAAGGAATGGGTTGAATAATTTTATTATAGACCCCTAAGGCCTATAAAAGACTATTCATTCATTATAACCACAAGGGGATCATGAAATGACATCAACAATTTAATTTGACTACTTCTCAAATCTTGTTTAACCATGTACAATTTATTTATAATGTAAATGTATCTTTAAACATTAATGATTTTTTTTCATACATTTCCTTAAAAATTGATTACAATTTAAATACAAGGAAAATATTCATAATTACACCCAAAGACAATTATGAGGGAATATACTACTACCTATCATATTATGTAGAGGTAAAAAATAAATTAACCACAAGTGTCATAAATGGCAAAGACCTAGTTTATCTTATTAGATATATGGTGGTTATAGGTTCCTAGTTTCAAAGATAATTTCATAAAAAATTAAAGCAATGGTTTTTTGAGGACTTCAAATCGAATAGGGTGATACATCATTATTCAAAGTTGGTTATTGATAAAAATATTCAATAGATAAAATTATGTGGAAATCCTAAAAACAAAATTTCATGGAAATTTCATGAATCTAAGAATGAATCAATTTTTGAAACAATAAAAAATAGATCTAATATTGAAGGTACACATTGACTTGGTAAGGTTAGTATTCAATGGAAGTTACATTTTGAATTAGTAAAGTTAACTTATGGTTTAGTGTATTTTATTTATAAAAAAACTTGTCATTATTTATTTTTTTGAAATCATTAATAACATATTTATTATAGGTTAGTGGTACTAGATTAGCTTCCAAATTCACGTGGTTGGTGTCGTGAATAGATAAGATTATATTTTTGAAACAAATAAAAGCATAAAAAATAATACATGTTAGTTTTTACAAAATATGATGGGATGTGTAGAGGAATCCTAGTTCAATGGTTTCTAAAATTTCATAATTATTCTTGTGTTTATACACCCATCCAAACATTTCCATGAAGATGGCTCATAAATTAAGCACATGAGTCGAAAGTTGTGTGTTATACTAACCAAAAATTATTTGCTAAATCAAGATTTAAAATCAAGAGAAAACATGTCACTATTTATTCCTCATCAAGAGTGGAAGATAATCCTCAATGGGGTGCTCAAAGGACTCCCCTATTAAACTATAGGAGCTTATGTTTCCTCTCTAACCATAACAATTTACTTACAATGGTTATGTAAAGTTTGTTTTATTACTACCCTTAAAAAGGACAATATTTTATTCATGGATGTGTTCAAAGGCCCAGAATTTTAGATTTTTAGGGCTCAATGAGTTAAAATAATTAAATTTATTGTGTTCATATACCCATATTGATGTGCCCATAAAGATAGTCCATTGATCAGGCTCATGGGTGAAATGGTGTGTGTTATATTGAACAATTATTAGTCTGTAAAGCAAGTTTTCATTGTGAGAGAAAATATGTTGTTATTTATTTTTCATCAATAGTGGAATATTATCCTCTAGGGGTATTGAGAGGACTCCCTTGTGCAATAGTATAAGATTATGGTTTGTTTGTATTCTCACAATTTGTCTACAATGACTGCAAAAAGTTCATTTTATTTTTAAAATTATGAATGATAGTATTTTGGGTATCCTCACAATTTATCTTAAGGTATGCATCTAAAATACTAACATTTTTGGGTCTAGGGACAAAAAAATTGTGGATGAAGTCCCTTTTATGTTTACACTCCCATGTATATGTGTCCATGAATATGGTTTGTGTTGATGCACCTAATTTTCTCCCTATGTCACTAGGAAATGGGGGAGAGTAATAAACTCAATTAAAAGTCCTTGAAGACTCGGGGATTGAGTTGTTTACATAACTACTAATAAAATTAGAAAAAAATAAGATATATGGCCACCACGTGTAAGTTTGAAAGTAAACCCTCTTGTAGGGACATTATATTATATGCAATGACCCTTTATTTCTTGCTAACATTTGTGAAATTATCTTAAACTTTGCCAATTATTACCCAAGCACAAACAAACCATGAATATTTAAAGAATGAGCTAAACTAAAGTGAGTCATGAGGCAGATCCATAGGTAAGCAGGGTAAGTTAGAAAAGGTATCCTTCAGATGGTTAAAGGTGTCAATTCTTCCAACTTCTATGATAAAAACATATAAAACTAGAATTCACTAACCCTAGTGTGATACTCAAAGCCAAATGAACACAATTGAGACTTCAAAGGAAAATAAATGAATATATCTAAAATCATATATTACAAGAAAGTTACTCAATCATATTAAATTGCATAAGCACATTCAACTACAAATGAGATAAAATAGAGCACATAAACTAGCATATTTTTTAGCCTAGTGTTAAACTCAAACCAACAGATGCGTATATTGATATTATTAACAAATTAATTATCAAAAAATAAATCATTAGTTATATAAAATCATGAGAAGTAAAAACTACAAAACACACACAATAGAGCATTCAGACAATCTCATGAATGCTTATCTATTTTTTTGTTAATTATTTAACAACTGTTCCTATTTTACAATGAGGTGGAATACCCCTATATACAAGCCTCAAAATTGCCAATACAAGTTAAAGTGGGCCCACTAAAGGATGCCCAAATATAACCAAGTGGATAAAATTCCACATATTACAATGGAATATTATATATTTGAATTTACAAATCAAAGTCAAATATCCCTCAAGATCCTGGAGGAGGTTTTCAAGATGCTTACTATTGTTGCCTTTATTTCTCTGCCTCTTCCTTTATTCAAAATTCCATGCAAGCTAAGTAATCTTGTTCAAATTGGTTAAGATCCAGGATCATAGGATAGAATAAGTTAGGCATTTATTTAATAATCTTATTGTGATCTCAAGTATAGGCCTCAACACCTCTTCAATGGCCTCAGATCTCTCTAACCTTTGGTTGGAAAAAACCATAATGTTCATTACCTCAGTGGCATTCTTAGCATTAGCTATGTCCTATTAGAATTTTTCAACAAATAAATTCATTTTAGCCTTGAATTCTTGTTCATCCATGAAGGTACCATCATGTTTGGTCACCCTCATGACCATATCATCCATAAGTAATAAACCAATCTTTAATTATATCTTCTCTAATGATGTAATTACATCCTTAACTCATTCTAGACACTTTTTCAATATCCTCCTTCTGTTCATCACTATGGTATATGATAGGATGATGTATTCAAGTGGTAATACCTTAAGGTCTCAGAACTTGTTTCTCCTTGAAAATCTAGTCAAGTTTGCCAACTTGGCATCATAGAGTGCAAGTTTTTGGTAATATTTAATGCCCACATTAAATTGTAGAGTCCCATATTCTTGACTTATCTTCATGACCTTGTATAAATTGAATACATTAATGACTACATTAATTACATATACTATAGTGTTTACCTAAACTTTAGGGCAGTGCTTATTCCCTTAATCTCTTTATCTCCTGATGATGCCTTTCATTAAGGCCATTATGGATTCTACATTGGCTTGGACTATGGACACAGGGTCCTCTACATATTCATCCACTTCATTGGGGCCAACCTTCCTCTTATTTGTTAAAGTGAAGAGGGAATATTCAATTTCATGGGCCACAACTTAGCTAGACTAGGGTTGTTCAACTTGCCTCATCACCAATATTTTCATTGTACCTATAGTAACATCAAATCTCATGCCAATTTGTGGTGTAGAGAGGACTAACTGAGGTCTCTCTTATTTCACTACTACTATAATATATTTGAACCAATTTGGGATAATAGTAGTTATTGTTTTTTTTGGAAGTGGATACAATGGAAGTGATTGAGCCAAGGTAGAGGCTAAAGCTACAGCAAGAATGTGCAATAATTTTGTTAGGTCTATCTGCCTAAGTGTGCCAAATAGAGTTTTTGCAGGGTCCATATTTAGAATAAATGAAGGAAATTTTGGAGGCACACTCACCTTTACATCCATAGTAATATTTAATGGGGATGTAGGAAAAGGTGTCTTTTGGAAAGGTGAACATTCTTTAAATGGACCTTAATGGATTTTCAGATGTAGGGGAACCAATAAAAAGTTATGCACTAGTTGTTGTTGCCTGGGTTAAAGTGGAACTGATAACTTGAATGGCACTAGTACTTGATGAGGATGTAATATTATTATTCTCATGAGAAATGAAGTGGAGGATGGTAAATATCAAGGAACCACTAGCTTGGCTCAAGATGGTATCAACTGAGGACTAAGCAATGGTAGTTGTAGTTGTTGATGACATTGAAGCCAATGGGGAAACAATGGTGGGAGGAGAAAATGCAGAAGTAGAAGTAGTTTGAAATATACTTACAACTAGAAAAGAATACAGTGGTGAGGCACTTACATTGAGATCTTGTGCTTCAAGGGTAGCCTATGGTGTGATAGTGAGAACAACAAAAATAGTTATCTTGGGATCCCTTTTACTTTGTAATCTTTCTCAATCTTTCTCCTATCTAATGTCTATGCTTATTCTATGGAAAGTTCAATGCCTTATCACAATACCTCAAGGTAAATAATAGTAGTGTCAAGTTGACCTAAGCTTTTTAGATCAGCTCCCATAGCATATGTAGAGCTTAATGCAGGGAATTAGGAGGGGTTAGGTTGATTGCTAGATATTCCTTACTCAAAGCTTGGAGGCAAGTCCTGAATGCTTAAAGTGGCAAGTTATGGAGGTCTAGATGGCATATTCTTAACAATAGGAACATTGTATTCTTATTCATCTTTCCCTTCTTCATAGTCAGCATCAAACATGATCCCATGTGTTGGTGGTGGTCAAGACTTAGAAATATCTTCTTTTTTCTTATCTCTATCTAGTCTCATCTCTAGTTTAATGTTCTTCTTTGTAGCATTCTAGAGCACCACCTCATTGTTCAGAGCATCTATGTATATCCACTCATGAAACTCTTCTTAATTATTGTACTCAACTGCTACATCTTTTTTTAATTTGAATAGATGCTTGATAATGACATTGTTAGGATCCCATGGTCTGAAGTCATCTTTAGGCAATATGTATGAATCCCTATGCCTAGAAACTATAATAATATCATGTCATTTGGTAACCCTAGTCCTCCCCAGTTTGTAGTGAACCTTATGGGAGAAATTTTCTTCTTATTTTTGAAGACTCCATCAAATCCATGCAGAAGTTGATAAGGCATCTCCTCTTTAGCTAGCTTCATTAGTATGAACCTCATAATCTAAGAGGGGCCACCATTACTCCTTATATTCTAATGATTATGCAGTTTAGGTATAACCAGTAGCTACCCATGTCTCTCAAGGTTTATCTAAACTTAGGGGGGACACTCTGTATTTCACATTCATTGATCAACTTATAAACCACTAAGTACAACTCTTCTATAATCATTCTAATATTACATTAGACCTAATGAATATGCATTGTAGAGAATATTTGAGGAATAACCTCTTAATGCTCAAGAGACCATGGTTTTTAACCCAATTGAATAATTTCATAGATTACATATAGCAATTAGATCATCATGAAGAAGGGGACACCATTATTACAAGTGTCCTGAATTACATATACCAAATTATTGTTGATAATTTCCCTAAGTGGGGGAATCTATTGGTCTTCTAGGATGATTTTTAGCCATGGAATAGCCCTTATGTCTACATAGGAAATTCATGGATTACTAAATATATTGTTCAAGATGTATCATCCATGAGAACATATCCCATTAGATCAGTGACCCATGAAGCTAAGACCTTCTTTGAGGAGTGTACTTATACCAGTTATTGATGATGACCTAGTTATATTTTATCTATGGTGAGGGAAGGTAATAATATTTATAAAATCTTAGTCCTATTATGAAATCAATAGGGAGCCCTTGGGATATTAACTTAATAAAATTTTCTTAACACTTTAACCTCCTAAAAATACCCTAAACTAGGTCAGTGCATGATATTACCTATGGCTTAATTGTAACCTTGTGTATACTAAATAAATTGATGGTGAGGATATATGAAGCTAGTTGGATTATATGAGGCATGGTTTCATCCTCATCAATAGCCCTAGTTACTTCTATCTTGAAATATATGCCATTATAGTGCATGTCACTAGATGCTACAGCCTCAAGAATAAATTAAATGTCCTTGAAGATGATATAAGTACCATTCTAAAATAGAAGGTCATCATTATTGAAAGAGATAATCTTACCTAGAGTAAAAGGACCTCCTTGTGCCATTTCATGCAATACTCTAGGTATCAATCAATGTATTTTGTATCCTTCTATAACTTTCAAGATTTGATAATGGTAGTCAAGAGTGCAATTTAAAAATGGATTTGAGCTTTGTCAAACTATGAGAGCATAGAAAATAGAGAAATCAAATGTGTATGGCTTCAAAATGCAAATAGCAATAGACTTGATTGTGTAGCCTTTTGAAATATAACTCTAATTAATGCAATGTTGATGGTGATCCTAGTTCATGCTATATTAATGGGGATCTTGTCAAACTTGTATATATTTGAAACAACTTCAAACTATTGCTTTTGGTAATTAATTATACTGGTATTCAAATTTAACTTTAATTTTTCTTTGATTTTCCATCAATTTTAGCTTTAAATCTAAATATTTCCACCTTTTGACATGTAGTTGCCACTTTGGATCTAGTTAATTACTCATGTGGCCTCAATATGACTATGTTGCCTAGTTGGCTCAAAATTTGGACATGTGGCACATTTTGATTGTCTTATGGACTCTCAGAATGCATCTTTTCATGATGACTTATTTGTATCTCACCACGTGGAGTCTTTCAATTCATAATGAGCTCTTAGGTGGTGAATTTTAATTTTGATTAGTTACAAGAGTGCCATACATTATTATCACAAGTATCATAGCTTTCCTTGCTAGGCATCACTCTTGGAAGGCTCTCGAATAACTATCAGCAACTTGGTGCTAATCAGGTGGCTTGGGTGGAGCTATACATCCTTATTCGAGGTGATCTCATAGATCGTAGATAGAAATAATGCAAAAATGACACATGGCATCTTTGTATAGGCCCAAAGGGGACATGCATCACTCTTACAATCTTTTTTTTTCCAAGTGTCATTCTCGAAAGGTACCTCAAATAGTTGTATATCATCAAACCTTGATCAAATAACTCAAGTGTGACTACATGTATGCCTTGAAAACTCTTTTGAGATTCAAATGGATACAATGCACAACAAACATGTTGTGACCTTGAATGAACCCAAAGGGAATATGTGTCACATCAAAAGGTTACTCAGGTTTGGTTAGTTACCTTTGAGACACATGAAGGCATCTTATAGGATTTTATATTATGGAGGGATGCATAGGGGATATGTGGTGGCTTGGATTGAATGGGCTCTCTCACGATGGATAAGATCTTAACATGTAAACCTAGGATATGAATTCTAAGGGTTAGCTTCTTTATGATCTCTCCAGATGATGCCACATTGCTAGTAGACTGGGTAGATTTGCTCCATGTGCCTTGTATGAGATGCGATGAATCTCTAAGGTGTTATGAGGCTCAATGAGGTTGACACCTATATTTTAGGGCATAGTCTAAACTTTGACATCCCATGATATGTCTTAAAATTCAAATTTAATTTGGCATATTGTGAGGTCAAGTGAGAAACTAAGTTAGCTTCTTGAAGATGTCATATCCCATCTTAGGCAATTTAAACAAGTCCAAAGGAAAACTTTGCAACCAAATGACTTAAACACAACATAATGTTAGTTCAATAAGACCCAAGGAAGTTCACTACATTTATGTCTATTAGAGAGCAAGATCACACTTCCTTAGTGAAATCTTGTATGCACATCATTGAACCATCCATGGTCAATAATTCATTGTTGAATAAAACTTGAAGAAGACTTGAAATAATTTGAATGTTTCTAAGTATCAATACTTATTACAAAATGAATGATTAACCAAAAAATATAGAAACACAAGCATTGGTAAATTAGATTAATTATTCATGTAGTCAAATGATGTATTATGCTTAGCATCTTGGGATCTTTTAAAAATTTAATAAAGGAGGGTTACCATTTTGAGAATAGGTGAATGTTAATCATCAATAGTTTGTAGATGAGGAGCACAGGTCAAAAGTTGTGTGTTATTATAACCAACTTTTGGTACCTAAAGAAAGTTTTTACTATAAGGGAAAACATGTTGCCATTTATTCCTCATCAAGAGTGTAATATAATCATATATTGTTGTTGATAAGACTCTACCATGATATTTTAGGATCTTATAGTTTGTCTCTACCCATCATAGTTTGCCTATAACCGCTACATACAGTTTATTCTATTTTTTCCCTTAAGAATGACAAGATTCACTTAAGAGATGCATAATGTAAACTATAATTTTAGAGTATTGGTAATAATATAGGGTGTGATAATTCCATTATTACATTTATGTACTCATATATACATTTTTATGAATATGGTAAATCGATTGGGCACACAAGTCAAAATTTGTGCATTATATAGATCAACTTTTGGTACCTAAAGAAAGTTTCTATTGTGAGAGAAACCACCATTTATTTATTATTTTTAGTGGAATATAATCATCTTTAGGATGTTGATAGTAATCCTACATGCAATTATATGACTTTATGTTTCATCTCTGTCCCTCAAGGTTTGCCTATAATGGTTATACAAAGTTGGTTCTATTTTTCCTTAACAAAGGCATGATTCTCTTAAAGGATGTGTATGAATACCTTTAATTTTTTAGTTTATGGAAAATTTTTATGTGGATGAAGACCATTATTACATTTATATTATCATTCAGATGTGTTTAGGAACGTAGTTTCTTGATTGGATGCACAGTTCAAAAGTTACACATTATACCAGCCAATTGTTGGTTTTAAATCAAGTTTTCACTGAAAGATAAAACATGCCACCATTTATTACCATCAATAATGGAATATAGTAATCCATGTGGGTAATAATATGACTCCCTCATTAAAATTTAAGAGTTTATAGTTTATCTTTATCCTTTATCAGTTTACAAGCAATGGCTACACAAAAAGCATCCAATTTTCCCATTAAGAATGAAAATATTATCTTTAGATATAAATTTTATCACATGAAATTTTATATTATAGGGACTGATGGAGGGTTTAAATTTTCATTATTGTGTTTATCCACCCATCTGGATGTGTCCACGAAGATGGTTAATCAATTTGGTGCACGGTTGGTCCCTAAAAAAGTTATCCCAACAAGATAAAACATATAATCATTTATTCCTCATAAATATTTAAATATAATCCTCCATGAGGTTATTAGATTAATAAACTATCCAATTGTATGATTTTATGGTTTATCTCTAACACTCATAATTTTTTTGTAATAGGTACACAAAGTTTATTCTATTTTCTCCTTTAAAAATGACAAGATTCTCTTAAGGGATGCATCTGGACACCTAAAGTTTTTAAGTATTAACACCAAAACATTGTATACAAATGACATTATTACATTTATATATACATCAAAATGTTTTTTTTAGGATAGTTCATCAATCAGGTGTGCAATTCAAAAGTTACACATTATAATGACCAAATTTTGGTCCCTAAAGTGAGTCTCACTACAGTAAAAAATGTGAAACATTTTATACCTCATTGATATTAGAATATAATCTTGTAGGGGGTATTATTATAATATTCTCCTATTTAACTTTTAAATCTTACAGTTCGTCTCTACCCATCACAATAATAGTTGTGCAAAGTTTCTTCTATTTCCCCACTTAGCAATGAAAATATTATCTTAAAGGATGCATTTGACTAATATCAAGTTTGAATTATAAGAATAAAATATGTGTAAAAAATCCATTATTACATTTATACACCCATCTATATGTGTTTATGAATAAAGTTGATCGATTGAGAGTGCGTGTCAAAATTTACATGTTATACTAACCAAATTTTGGTCTTTAAAGCAAGATTATGTTGTCAAATAAAATATATCAGCATTTATTACTCATCACGAGTGAAAGATAATCCTCCATATGGTGCTCAAATAACTCCTCCATTTAACCTTATGAACTTATAGTTTTTTGCTACCCCTTACATTTTTCCTAGAAAAATTATGCAAAATTTGTTCCACTTTCCTCTTAAGAAATAAAATATTATATTACGGGATGCATATGTATTCATAATTTTTTTGAGTTTTGAGACCAAAAATGGGTAGATGAAGGCCATTGTTATGTTTATATGGCAATATGGATGTGTCTACAAAGACATTTCATCTATTGGGTGTAGGCTTCAAAATTTGTGCATTATATTGAGATTTTAAAGAGTGGAAGTGTAGTCATATAAAATGTGAAAATTGGTAACTTGAGTGTGGCTAATGACATCCAACCCATAGGTCCCTCTTGTTTTATTTCATAACCCTCATATGCATATTTTCATTGATCCCTAGTCATTCTTAGCCTTTCAAACCTAATCCAAGCTCATCTAGACTGCTCTTTCCATGATGAATCCATCCCCCCAAGTCCCAAACTCTCAGGAAATAGAGCCCAACAAGAAAAAGCGTGCCAGTGCCACTATTGTCTATTTTCTATGCTATTGTCTAAGTGCATCTTTGGCCCCAATGGTCAATTTCTTCCTAATCCTTATCCTCAACCATGTTGGCCTAATGCAAATTCATTTAACCCATTAAAAATAGATACCTATAAAATCCCATTCAAAGATCATTTAGAGGTGGTTGGAAATTATCACAAATCAAAGCAAGAATACAAGTGAAACCACTTAGGCAATCTTTCGTATCCTCTACATATAACCATATAATACAATCATAATCTAATCTAAATCTTTGTTCTAATCCCTAGCCACCTCAAGCACATCCAGTTTAACATTTCTTGCATTCTCATATCACAATTTCACCAAGCACTTTTAAAGGGAGAAATACATATGGCTTGATCCCTCTTAAGAGTATTGGTATGTATGCATCATTCCCACACATGGGGTATGCAGTGTGTTTAGTACATATTACATACACTAAACCCCCCTATTTCTTTAAATTGGTCAAAGAATATTTGACTATAGGGTTTTGAAGACTAAATCACATCCACAATGAGCTCTAAAAATTTTCAAGCTTTGATATTTCACAAACAGGGTCCCACAGACCTAGCAAACAAAACCCAAAAAGCTCAAATCACCAAGACAACAGTGGTAGAGGTGGACTCTAGCACCAATGCCAATCCTATTCACTTTTGATGATCCTATCCAATCATGAAATGAAATTTAGATTCTAATTTGTGTCACTCTCCCAGCCTTGCATAGTGAATATCAGGCCCTGTCTTAGTCACATCAGCACAATTTAAGCTAAGTCTTATTTTCTCCCTCTTATTAATATTTTTAGAATAGCTTGAATTAAAAATAAATTTCATAAATCAATAGCTTATTTATTGCATATTTATTTATTGATTTATTAATTCAGACCCTTTAACTAAATAGGGAATAAAACACAAATATTACCAAATAGGTTAAATCATTTGGTGAACCTGATTTACTTTGAATTTTGCACAAAAACCCTAGGAACCTTGGGGTAATTTTGTTTTGATTTTTTGAAGCAATTTTTTGATTTTTCTTAAATATTTAAATCATAAATTAGCATTAAATTTTAAAATTTCATAGTAATTTTAAAATAATTTTCTTTCAAACCCTAGTTGTCCATACTAGGTCCCAGTATTTTCCCAGTAATTTTCCAATCATTTTTTGAATTTTTACTAGTATATTTAAATCAAAAATATAGTTTAAATTTCAAAAATTCATAGTATTTTTTATTTTTTTTCAATAAAACCCTAGTTGCATCTACTAGGTCTCTTTAAATCACAAATTTTCCAATAAATTTATGATTTTTTACATACATATCTAACTTACAAATTCACTTCAAAATTCAAAATTTCATAATAATTTTTTAGAAAATTATCCCTCAAACCCTATCTACCTATACTAGGTCCCGTGGTCTCTTGAGGTATCGCCTTACATCTAAAACTCAGATTGCACATCAAATCAAAAATGGATCTCACTTATTTACACATATTTCTTGCATACCTTACAAATAATAAGTAGGCCATACTTGGTCTTATCATGTATATGAATGATGAAGTATACCATATGTTAGTATAAAGCTTCATTTTGTGCATTTCATGCTTATTTTTTATAATAAGGGATGATATTACAAAATTCATTGCCAAAAATAAACAAGACTTCAATATTATTTTTTCATACTCTCTCTCGATCATACAAAATAATTGTCAACTCCATTTTGATAAACACATTAGAAATGTTATCTTAAATGTCAAAATTTTCTATGCCTTTCTGCACAAAGTCAAGTTTTTTATCCTTTACTTTACATTTCTTATGTGGAAATTTTTTCAAGTTTATCATGATAAACACATTATAAATGTTATGTTACATGTCAAAATTTTCTATGTATTTTTGCACAATTTCATATTTTATATCCCTTACTTTCTATCTCTCATGTGGAATGTTCTTTATAAATAATTATTGCATAATTCTTCACTCAAATTTCATGCATTTAACTCTACATTCATTCCTTCTACCTCAGTGCATATAACTCATTGGATACTCTTGAGTATCTCCCTATCAGTACTAGACACCAAAAAACACTAGTGGTTATATCTATCCCTCCTCCCTTTAAACTTGGTACACCTAGCTCTTATCCTACATCTACTACTAGCTCTATGCCTATAGTAGATCATGCGGTCCACACTATTAACCAAGTTTATGAATATAGGTAGGTTGATTACACCCATGTCTATATATTTCTCAGTTAGACTAGTCTCCCTTTAGTTAAATTTTTTGTTCTCAAACTCCAACAATTAAATGGTTACACAGATGTGTTGTATACAGTCCTTTGTAATACTAGAGTCCTTGCTTCATCCAAACTAGCTTATGTTGCAATCATCCTCAACACAATGCAATAGACTAAAGAGTATATGTCATTTGAAAAAGAGGATTTACCCCCATAACACATCATTACACAACACCTACCTCTATATATTCAATTAAGAATCAATGATGTAGGGGTAAAATAAGTGTTAGTTGATAACAGTTCAAAACTCAACATCTGCAACATTGCTTTTCTTAAACATCTTAATATACAACCTCATGATCTAGATCATTATGATATGAACATTAGAGGTTTTGAAAACATCCCATGGAAATTCATGGGTGAAATAACACTTAATCTCACCTTAGGGCCTAAGGCACTGCCAACTACTTGCCAAGTCATGCCAAATGACCTCAACTATAATTTATTACTTGGTTAGCCTTGGATTCATGATATGCATGCAGTACCTTATACACTCCATACTTGTCTCAAATCTAGTCATATAGGCTACATATACATACTTCCAATCAATAATGAACATTTTAAATACTACTAGATTGCTAAAACTCCATAGAATTATATTCTACATTTTAATCTTGGCAATTTACCTACACAACCCATTATTCATAATGCACCCTCGAACCATAAAACACATCCAAAAACTCCAATTTTAATAATAACACTAGCACCAAAGCACCAATTTACCTCTCCATTACACTTAAATGTCTTAATAAGATGGGATATCATGGCAAAGGTCTTGAAAGCATGAACAAGGATTCATCAATCTTATCGAGGCATCTACACAACATGGAATGCAAGGGATAGGATATCAATTTATCTATTCTCATAATAAACCTTCTTCTACTACTTCAAAGCACATAAAGTTGTGTCCACCCACTAAATTGATAGATCAAACCATTAATCATAATTTAATGTTATCATTAATCTACCTTAATTTCATTGATGATACAATTTCACCAGACATGTTTGCATTAGATGAATCCCTCCTAAAATTTATTAGAACATATGAAGACCTCCCATCTTGCTACCATAAAAATATATTTCCTCATCACACAAATGACCACATATATTTTGGAGAAAGTCTCGATTCTCCCCAAGACATGACAATTGACTCATATGATACTATTCCTACCACTCCCTACACATTTGATTATTCCATATTACTTAAAAAAATAATTAATTCTAATTTTGGAACTGATCAAGATCTCCACATTATCTTATTAGACTCTACCCTACGATAGGAAGAAGATATAGATATTCATCAACTTCTAATAAATTTCCCATAACTTTTTTCTTGGTCTTACTTAGATATGTCAGGAATTGATACATCTATAGCAATCCATTATATTCCCTTATACCCAGATGCTAAACTAGTCAAGCAAAAAATTCAAAAAATGCATCCTATGGTGGATCTCTTACTCAAAGATGAAATCCAACACCTCTTAGATGCTAGCTTTATTCAACTAGTAACACACCCTAAATGGATTTCCAACATAGTCCTTGTAGTAAAACCTAATAGGCAAATTTGGTGTTATTCTAATTCTTGAGATTTAAATAAATCATGCCCAAAAGATGATTTCCCCTTGCCTAATATCAACATGATCATCGATTCCATAGTCGGGTATGAAATGTTATCATTCATGGATGGCTTCATCAGATACAACCAAATCAAGATCGCTGACAAAGATCAAGAGAAAACATCTTTTACAACACCCTGGGGTATATTTTTTTATATTATCATGCCTTTTAGATTAAAAAATATCAAATCCACATATCAACATACCATGACACATATCTTCCATGATTTTATTCATCATACTATCAAGGATTATGTCAATGATATATTAGCTAAATCTGAATAATGACAACATCATGCTATTAATTTACAAAAAATATTTCAAAGACTTAGGAAATAAAATGTCTGACTAAACCCAAAGATATGTGTGTTCAAAGTTACATCAGGTAAACTCCTAGGTTTCATTATTTCTCAATGTGGCATAAAAGTTGACCCTAAGAAAATCAAAACAATTATTGATATGCCACCTCTCACAAAATTAAAATAACTCTAATCCCTACAAGGCAAGATTCAAACAATCCATCATTCATAGCTTAGCTTGTTGAAAAAACTCAATCATTTACGTGATTATTAAAGAAAGATACAAAGTTTATCTAGGACCAAGCTTATCAAGAAAGCTTTGATACAATCAAGAAATATCTTCTTAATCTGTATATTTTAGTACCACCTATCCTAGATAATCCTTTCCTACTATATATATCATCAACATATCATGCATTAGGAGAACTCTTAGCACAACATGATGATCAAAATATCAAGAAAGTAGTTTATTACATCAGTTACACACTGGTTGATTATGAAAAAAAATACTCTATAAAATAAAAACTATGTATAGCATTAGTTTTTCCCACACAAAAACTCTGACATTACATGGTCAATAATGAGACTCAAATCATTACAAAACCAAACCCCTTGAAGTTCAACTTGGCAAAACCACATCTTTCTAGTTGCATCGCAAAATGGGTTATGTTATTAACAAAATTTGACTTAAAAACAGTCCTCCAGAAATCAATAAAGGGACAAATCATTATAGACCATTTGGTAGCATCACCACTATTAGATACCAACCCTCTTAGTGACACATTTAGAGATGATTTTACCACCTATTCTACTCATTCATATACCTAGACCATGATATTTGATGGTGCTTGATACACATCTAGTGCAGGGGTAGACATTGTCTTTATTGATCCTTCTGGTCACATGGTTCTTATAGCATACCGATTAAGTTTCTCCTATACCAACAACACTATAGAATATGAAGCACTTATCTTAGGAATATTTATTGACCAACCCCTCCAAATCAAATATATTCAAGTATTTGATGACTCCCAACTAGTGATCAACTAAGTTAATGATGTCTATTAGACAAAATAAGAACATCTTATCCCATACCATAACATGGTATAATGTTTATCATCACATTTCAATTAATTTTATATATAAATTATACCAAGAAAAGACAATTAACATGCAGACGCAATGGAAAGTGCCACATATTTGATTCCTATTGCAATCAATGATCATCAAGCTATTTTCAAAATTAAATGATTACAATCACCATCAATATCTACTATGGATTTGATTGTAATATTTGTATTATCCACTACATGTAGTTATGTAACTCTAGAATGGTTCTCTGACATTTATAACTTCATAAACAAATTTATTACACCAGACATTTTTTCATGAAATGACAAGCATAAATTACACAAACAAACACTCTATTATTTAATCATAGGTGGGGACTTTTTTAAATTATCCTTTGATGGACAATTACTTAGATGTTTGTCTTCAGTTAAAGCCAAAATTATTATTTCATAGATACATGATAGTGAATTTGGTGGTCACTTTAGTGGAAAGGTTATGTCACAAAAATTGCTTTGACAAGGCTACTATTGGCCCACCATAGAAGAAGAATGCTCACAATATGCAAAATTATGTGATAAATGTCAATGACACAGTAACTTACAATACACACCTTCAAAACAATTGTAACCTATTGTCTCTCCATGGCCATTAATGTTTAGGGATTTGATCTTATTGAAAATATTAACCTTGAATCTACCAGAGGGCACAAATTCATTATCATAGCTATATAATACTTTACCAAGTGGTTGGAAGCCATTCCACTTTAATCTACTACAGGGGAAGACATTTGTAGTTTCCTCATGACTCATATTATTTCACACTTCGGCCTACCCATAGATATCATTTTCGATAATGTAACATCATTTAAAAATAAAATTGTTAATAAATTTTATGCAAAATATAAGATTAAACACACTTTATCCACTCCATACTACCCACAAGGAAATGGTCAAGTAGAGGCCACTAATAAAACCATCAACATCATTTTGAGAAAAATAGTAACCAAATTTGGAGGTGATTGGCACAACCAACTAGTCTTTGCATTATGGGCATATTGTACAAGTATTCATATACCCACATGAGACACTCATTCACTCATTTATGGCACAAAAGTAGTTTTACCATTAGAATTATAAATCCCATCTCTTTTTGTCTCCCTTAAAGGTATTCTCACTAATGATTGGTATCATAAAAAAACATCTACACTAGCTCAAGAAGGTAGACCATACACGCATTCAAGTAGAAAAACATCTCGGAATATAATATTAATGTATACAATGATCATGTAACAAGTGATTTCACAACAGGGAATTCAAAGTCAATGATCTCGATCTCAAATAAAATCTTCACAATGTCAATGCTAAAGGAGAAACCAAAGGAAAATTCAAACCAAATTGGCTAGGTCCATACATCATTACTGAAAAGATTAGCCCTAAAGCGTATCATCTAGCTTAACTCAAAGGAAAGAAACTCAAAAACCCAATGAATATTATGCATTTACATAGATTCCATGTTTAATATGACATTTCTCACATTAACTTATAGATAGTCCCCTTAGTTTTACCTGTACAGAGCATATATCAAAATACAAAAAACAATTCAAAAATTTCAAAATACAAAAATAATACAAAATTATCTAAAACACCAAAAACATTTTGATCGTATGCATCATCCATGCTTTGCATTGTTAATACTATGCTAGAGTTACATTTTGCTATTATATGCTATTATTTGTCGATTTATCTACATTATTATGTTTCAATTGATCTTCTTTGAGTGTGTGTAGTGACTTCCATCTCCTTGATTGCTTCACTCTACCCATTGAGGGGGCATCCTATTTCTAAATTCGAGACACAAATTGATATATCTTCCCACTAGGGGCATCTTCTACATGACTACACAATCTAGGTTATAACATTCCTACACACCACACTCAAGGTATCATGTTGATTTACATTATTTACTAACTTACATAGATTACCATATCGATATTTACTAGTATATTGCACTTATGTATTTCTTAGCATATACCTAGTGTTGTACTACATGATTTGAATACTTTCACATTCTTTCTTTGATTAGTTATATGCGATAGTATTTCATGTATTTACATGATTTATTGTCTTGCTTAGCATAGCTATGTGATTAAATTTATCATTTCTATTTTTGTCTCATGTATGTGCCTTAGGACATTTTCCAATGTCCTTTGATTATATTCTTGTGTGTGCCTTAGGACATTTGTGAATGTCCTTTGTTTTTACTCTTCTATGTTCCTATGGCCCTTATGCCAACCTTACTTGTTTTAATTGTAGGTGTATGTGGCATTTGAACATGCCTTTTATGCTTCATTTCTAGTTTGAGTGGCATGTTCTCATATCCCTTATTTTTTTGGCCCCTTGGGCACTCTTGTATGTTTTGTACCTTGTGTGCTTATTTTTTTCTTAGTGTTTGCAATGCCATGATCCATATCATGCATTCACCTTGATTTCTTAGATGCCATGATGGACATCATGTTCCATCCATCCTTGACAACTAATAATTAAAAACTAACAACTAACATTTAACCAAACAATTCTAGTCTTAGTATAGTAATTTATACATGCTATTACATTATTATATCTATCTAGGCATACCCCTATTGATCTAACAATATCTCAATACAAACATTGCTATATCTTGAGATATCTTATCAATTATCATTATTATATCATGTATCATTATAGCATAACACTCTTTTAGGGTTCTGTCTTCTAAGGTTAGTCATTACAGGGTCTTCATTCTTACCCTCAGCAGAGGGGGAAACACATAGGGGTCTTTATCATAGAGATCAGAGCTCCTATCATTGAAAAATCAAAATTCAAGAACACCCAGAATAACATCCAGACACCAAAATAGATAGAATAGACCAAGAAGATAGTCAAGAATCTAGAATAAGCATTAGATTTAGCCTAGGACAACAACACCTAGGTTAGACTACAACACTAGTGGTGATACTATCCATTTATGGTGATACTATCCAAATATAGAGAAACTAGATTTTCTAGAATTAGGTAAAAAAGTAAGTTTAGCTACAGTTTTTCACAACTAGAATAATTTAGAATCAAAAATTTTTAGGACACTTTTACTCAAAGAATCTAGATATAGGGGGCATCATGCATGACATGATGGATCTCACTTCCATTTTTAGATACAGTAGTTGTTATAACTTCTAGATCAAAAATCATGTTTTTAGACACTAGTGATTGGAGGTAATGTGCATGACACATTTTTTTATTTTTATTTTGAGTTTAGTATTTCCCAGGAATTATTAATAGATGTATGCCTTATTCCATCTATACATGGTTGACATCATTTCAAAGTGGCTTTCACAGAAGCCTACCCTCCACATTCTCAATTTTTGAGTTCTTGAATGACTTCATATAAGCTAGATTATCAGTTATGGAATGGCTTTCATACAAGCCTAATCTCCATCTTTCAAAGTGGCCAAGAGTAGCCTAATTTCCAGCACACATTTGAATATCCTTTCCAACATTATCATATCATATTAAATTTATGGGCTTCAAGGGCCATCTCATATAACATACATTTCATGTCGGTATCAATTCATAGCTTCACTTCACAGGGCAATGATGGAGCCAGAGGACTAGCTAGCCTTTTGTATTATTAATCCATCTACTCAAAGGGATTGGACACTTATTCCAAACATTGATTGGCACACGCATGATCAACTAGCTTCAATTAGTTGGTGATGATGGAGCCAAAGGGTCTACTTTTGCATTCTTGAGCCAGTTTCAAGGAATTGAGCACTTAGCTCCATTTACGATAGTACTCTTAATAAAACACACATCTAGTATCAAGTTTTATATTGGTTTATGTACTTATTGAGGTGTATTTGTTCCTTTCTCTTCCTCTCTCTCTTACCTAGATTTGTACATTCTTATTTTAGATATAACGTATCTAGTGAGAACTCATTTAATCTTTGTTTTCTTTTGAATATTCACACTTCACAACATGCTCTCTCTATGCACACCCAACATCAAAAAAATTCATGGGATTCACCATTATATTTAAGTTTAGGTATGCTTTCTACTTTCCATTATCCTAGTATTTTGCTTTGCTGCATCACTAGAATAAATGGGGGGTAAATATAGTCATATAAAATATGAAAATTGGTAACTTGAGTGTGGATAATGAAATCCAACCCATAGCTCCCTCTTACTTGATTCAATCACCCTCATAGGCATCTTTTCACTGATGCCTAGTCATCTGTAGCCTTTTGAACCTGATCCAAGCTCAGCCAGACTACTCTTTATATGACTAATTAACCCCCCAAGTCCTGAATTCTCAGGACAATAGCACCCAACTAGGATAAGAATGATGATGCCACTATTGTCTACTTTTAACCTTGTTGTCCAAGTGTATTTTTGGCCCCAATGGTCAATTTATTCTTGATCCTTATCCTCAACCATGTTGGCCTAACATGAATTCATTTAACCCATGACCAATAGATCCATATAAAATCCCATTCAAAGATAATTTGGAGGGGGTCGGTAATTATCACAAAGCAAAGCAATAATACAAGGGAAACCACTTATGCAATCTTCCCTATCCTCTGCATACAACCATCCAATACAATCCTAAACACATCTAAATCTTCACACTAGTCCTTAGCCACCTCAAGCACATCTAGTTTAACATTTCTTGCATTCTCATATCAAAATTACACCAACCAATTTTAAAGGGAGAACTACATATGGCTTGATCCCTCTTTAGAGTATTAGTATGTAGGAAACATGCCCACACATGGGGTGTGAAGTGCCTTCAGTGCATCTTACATACACTAACTCCCCCCCTTCATTCTTAAAATTGGTCAAAGCACATTGGACTATACAATTTTGAAGACTAAATCACATCCACAATGAGCTTCATAGATTTTCAGGCTTCAATATTTCATACGTAAGGTCCCATAGATGTAGAAAACAAAACCTAGAAAGCTCAGATCACCTGGATATCAATGGTAGAGGTGGACTATAGCACCAGTGCCACTCCTGTCCACTTTCAGTGCTCTTGTTCAATCCTAAAATGAAATTTAGATTCTAGTTTGTGACAGTCTCCCAACCCTACACAGTGAATATCAGGCATTGTGTCAATTTGATCAACATAGTTTAAGCTAAGTCTTATCTTCTCTCTATTATTACTATTTTTATAAAATCTCTAATTATAAATAAATTTCACAAATCAATAGCTTATTTATTGCATATTTATTTACTAATTTATCAATCCAAGCCTTTTAACTAAATAGGGAATAAAACACAAATATTATCAAATAGGTTAAATCAAGAAGAGAATACTCCTAGGGTTAAATAGAAAAATCCCCGATAAAATTATATAATTTTAATTATTCTTCTCTAACACTCATGGTTTGGCTACCATGATAGCATAAATTTTATTTCATTTAACCCCTAAATAATGGCAAGATTCTCTTAAGGGATGTGATCAGTCTTGTACCATTTCAGATTTCATGGATTGATCTAGCGTGGACAATGTAAATTATTGTGTTTATATGCCCATTAAAATGTGTTTATGAATATGTTTCATCGATGAGGTGTGTAGGTCAAAAGTTATGTGTTATATTGACCAAATTTTGGTCTTATAAAAAAGTTTCTACTATGAGAAAAAACATGTAATCATTTATTCCTTATAGATAATGGAAGATAATATTCTAATGGGTATTTATAGGACTCCCCCATGTAATTATAATATCTTACAATTTTTCTCTACCCCTCACAATTTACCTACAATAACTACACAGAGTTTGTTCCTTTATTCCCCTTAAGAATGATAAGATATTCTCAATAAATGCTTTTATCCACTTCAAATTTTTACATTTGGGGACAAATTAAGAATGTATGAATGTAATTATTATTTTCATACAACCATTTAGACATGTCTATAGCTATGATTTTTTGATTGGGGATGTAGATCAAAATTTATGCATTATAATAACCAACTTTTGTTCCATAAGGCAAGTTTTTGCTATAAGAGAAAACATGCCACCATTTTTTCCTCATCAATATTTTAATATTATCATATGGGATGTTTTTTTATAAACACCTTATGAAATTTTAGGATCTTACAGCTCTTCTCTACCCCACATAGTTTACATAAATGGTTACACAAAGTTTGCTCTATTTTTCCCTTAACAACAAAAATATTATCTTCATGGATGTATCTGATCACCTAAAAGGTTATATTTTAGGGATATATGGATGGAAAACAAAGGCCATTATTTTTTGTATATTCCCATCTTAATGTGTCTTCGAAGATGATTCATTTATTTCATGTGCAAGTCAAAATTTGCATGTTATACTGAACAAATTTTGGTCTCTAAACCAAGCTTTCACTAAGAGATAAAATGTGATACCATTTATTCCTCATTGATACTAAAATATAATCCTCTAATGGGTGAAAACATGAATCATCCATGTAACTTTATGAGCTTATGGTTTGTCTCTAACCCTTATGGTTTGCTTGTAATGGTTCGACATAGTTTGCTCCATTTTTCCACTTGAGAACAATAAGATTATCTTCAGGGATGTGTCTAACCATAAAATTTTTTAGAGTATGGGTATTTATGGATCAAGTAAAAATTCCATTATTTAATTCATATGTCCATCTTGATGTGTCCACAAATATGGTCCTTCAATTGGGTTGTGGTTTAAAATATGTGCATTATACTAATTAACATTTATTACCTAAAGAAAGTTTTCACTACGAGAAAAAATGTGCCACCATTGGAAGACAATCCTCCATTAGATTCTTATAAGGTTCTCCCATATAATTTTAGGAGTTTAAATTTCATCTCTACCCTCACAGTTTTCCTACAATAGTTACATAAAGTTTATTCCATTTTTACCCAAAATAATGATGAGATTATCTTAAGGGATGTGTCCAACCATATAAAATTTTGGTTTATAGGGGTTGATGTAGGGTGTAAAAAGGCCATTATTTTATTTATATGGACATCCAAATGTGTCCATGAAGATGGTTCATCAATTGGCCACTTGAGTCAAAATTTGCATGTTATATTGACCAAATTTTGGTCCATAAAGTAAGTTTTTAAAACAAGAGAAAAATGTCACCATTTATTCATCATCAAGAGTGGAAGATAATAATATTATGTGTACTTATATGGCTCTCACATGCAACTATATAATGTTATGGTTCCTACCGTTCATAGTTTACCTAAAAATGTTATGCAAAGTTCATTCCTTTTTTTCCTTAAGAATAATAAAATTCTCTGTAGGGATGAATCTAACCACTTTCAAGTTTGGAGTCTGGGGACTGGCATAGTGTGGATGAAGGGAATTATTATTTTTATATGGACATCTATATGTGTTTGTAAGGGTGTTTTATTGATTGGGTGTGTGGTTCAAAAGTTGTGCATTATATTGACTAACTTTTGGTGTCTAAAGTAAGCTTTCATTGTGATAGAAAATGTGCCTTAATTTCTAATTCATCAAAAGTGGAAGATAATACTACAAAAGGTGATTATAGGAATTCCCATTTAAACTATAATATCTTATACTTCATCTCTCCCCTTACAATTTTCCTACAATAATTATGCAAAGTTGAATGTGTTTTTCCCCTTAATAATGACAAGATTCTCTTAAGGGATGTGTCTGGCCACATACAAGTTTGGTGTTTGGGGTTTAAGGAGGGTATATGGATTCTATTATTGATTTTAGACATATATATGAATGTTTCTATGAATACATTTCATCGATTGGTCACGTAGGTCAAACCTTACACATTATGCCGATCAACTAAGTTATATATATATATATATATATGTATATATATATATATATATGTATATATATATATATATGTATATATATATATATATATATATATATATATATGTATATATATATATATGTATATATATATATATATATATATGTATATATATATATGATTTGTGACACATGGATGGACTAGATATCTCAATTAATCTCCTCCATTTCAATCCTTATTAACTATCAAGTCAAATTACATAGCCATTTATATCCATCCACATCTATAGTTACATAGCTATTACTATTATATTATTTTACATATATTATAAACACATTCTCTCTCTCTATGTGTGTGTGTGTGTGTGTGTGTGTGTGTGTGTGTACACATACATACTATTATATTATATGATATTTGTAATTATTATATATAAATACAGATTTTGGTACTGATTGGAGCTTCACATTGGATGTGGAACTCTATTGTAAATAAATCAATTATCAAGACATCCTCCCATACCATTTATAATATAAAATGAATAATCAAAGATGTTGCCACATAGAAATCTACAGACCCCTTTTGAATGGGTGAAAATAATGTAAATCTACTATCTACTTGAATCTGAGTTTAGTGTATATTATGTGCCCTCTCATGTCCAATTAAAATTGAAATACATTGTAATTGCTCCTCACCATCATTGCTTAGCTCACCTTGAAATATTTCACAAGTTCACCATTACTCAAGCTCACTGTGAAAAAAAATGTCTCCTTCTCACATATATCATTTCCATATCATATGAAGAAACACACAAAATAATTTTACACTGTCACCTCCAACATAAAATATAAAATTATTATTTCTTAACACTTTAGGTATATAAGGTTAGAAATGGTCATAAATCATGGGTTTTGAGTGAGTTACGACTTTTAATTTACACTCTTTCACTTTACAAAATCTTGTTTTATGAAAACCAAAAAATACATCCTTTCTAGCATGCTTACACCTTTACAAAAATTGTAGTCAATAAGAAGATTAATCCAATATGAGTTGTGTTTTTGTTCTCACACACACACACACACACACACACACACACACACACACACACACACACACACACACACACACACACACACACACACACACACACACACACACACACACACACACACACACACACACAAACACACACACACACACACACAATTACAACAACAATAATAGATGTTATAATAATTTATTATATTTTTGTAATATCATATTATTATAATATATTATAGAAATAATTTATTTATTTAGTGTGATTAATAATATAGTATAATTATAATAATTAAAAATATATTATATTATAGAATATATTATTTAATAATATTATAAATATATGTTAAAATACTAATATCTATTTTTAATTATTATAATAAAAACATAATATATATATTCATGTTTAAGATTATAATAACGATAATATTTATATTATACATTTTATTAAATATATTATTATTCATATATGCTATTATATATAAAAGTAATATATATATATATATATATATATATATATATATATATATATATATATATATATATATATATATTATAATAAAATTTAATAATATTAATACTTATAAAGATATAATATATTTATTTATATAATATATAGTATATTATATTTATAATTAATAGATATAAAAATAGAGTCTAGACTTTGAAAGTTTCACTCCTACGTTAGTAGTATTATGGTGATGAGTCAAGTTGCATATTAGATGTGGAGTCCTGCCATAATCAAATCAATTCTCATGACATCTTCATCTACCTTTAACAATAAAAAAAGACCAATCAAAGACATTAACTCCATATAAATTATAAACCCCTCTATAATAGGTGAAGGGCATGTAAATCCACTATTTGATTTGAATCTGAATCTAGTGTACAATATGGGCCATCTAGGGTACAATACCACCTAAACTACCCAATCATTGCCCCTCACCATCACCACTTATCTCACATTAAAATATTTCACCGCTATTACGTTTTGTATGGATTTTCCCTTCCCAACTACTTTGTCATTATTCAAATTCATTGTGAAGCATAACATCTCCTCCTCACACAACACATTATCACATCGTATAAAGAAACACATAACCTCATATTACACCATTAATTCTACCGGAAATATAAAATTATTATTACTTAATCATTCATACACAAAAACTAAAATACAATCACCATACCAAATTACACTCTTATAAAAGTTTTTTTTAATAAAAACAAATTATTACAACTCTTTTGACATAACTTCTCTCTACTCCCTCTCCTCCATAACAAAACACTTTTAGAGTAACTACTAATATAATATTCATCTTAATAATCTTTTTAAAACAATTATTTTCCTAAATGATAAAATAACTGATACAACAAATGTTTGTTTTAAGTAAAATGACAAGTCATTTTACATACATACCCCTAATAAAATAACTAATACCACATATCTTTGTTCTTAAATAAATAATCATTATGCCCATAATGTTACTTAATAGTACCATTGCAATAGTCATTATTAGGTCAACTATCCAATCACCTAGCTGTGACAACAATTTTATCTTTCCACATATTCCACCTACATTGCATATAGAGAATAAGTTGTCCCCAAAAACAAAAGTATGAGCAATATTAAATGCATCACATGTTTCAATATTGTACCCAATCATTATATCATTTATTTCAAAAGTTGATTTCAAATTGTTTGAAAAAAATTTGATGAGTACATTATTTTAAATAAATTAAAGAAATAATTTAACAAATATATTATTTTAAATTAATTTAATTAAAATCATAATGATAATAGTAATTGTATCAAAATGCCATTAGATTATTTATTTCAAAATTGATTTATCATTGTGTGAAAGTAATTTAATGAATATATTATTTTATATTAGTACATGTAAAATTGTAATGATTACAATAATTCTATCTTTCCATGTCTTCAACTTACATTGCATATAGAGAACACATTGAATAAAATAATTAAGATGGAAAACATTGATGATGAATAAAAGTATGCATATATATTCGATGCATCATATGATTCAATATGGTACACAGTTCACTTTAAAAATATTGAGATGTCATTGTATTATTTATTTCAAAGTTGATTTTTAAATTGTGTGAAAATAATTATAAGAGTATATCATTTGAAATTAATTTAAGTAGAATTATAATGAAGACAACAATTCTAACTTTTTATATATTTAACTAACATTTTATATAGAGAACAAGGATTGTATAGTGGTTAGTTGTTGTTTTTGTGTTAAAATTGTTTATGTTGAGTTACATATAATTAAAGTTAAAAATTTATAAGATATAGTATGTTTTTGTGTTTTGAGATCGTATACAATAAGTAATAATTATCGTACATTGTCAATAGTTATAGATTTAACAATTTGTATATTATATATTTTTCACATAGATTATTAATGGTATATTGTATGGACCTATATAAAAATACAATAGATATTTATTTGTATGGTTAAATTACCTAGCATTGATAATATTTATTAGTGACCCATAAATTACAAATTGTATTAGCCTCTAAAAATGTGTATTAATAAAATATGTATATTGACTTTACGATGATTTATGCTTGTTATGATGAGGCTGAGCATATATCATTTAAGCCAATTGGCCTTCCTTAAGATGATGTTATATAATTTATTGAGATGACTCTATAATATTTATTTCAAGGTTGATTTCAAATGGGTGGATATAGTTTGAGAGTATATAATTTTTTTAAATTAAATTAGGTAGAAAGGTGTTATCTTAAGGTTCAATTATTATTCTATTTTTTTATAAAATTGTAATAGAATCTCATAATTTTATGTGTTCATTAGCTCAAATTTAGGTGAATCAATTTATGGTAACAATATTTTTTTGTCTGCATTTATATTATTTTTTCAATATTAGATGTCAAATTATTTGTGTTTTTTTTAAATTCTTTCTTTCTTTTATTTTCTTTTTTATTTTCTTTTTTCAGCATTTGTTTCTTTGCTTGTGTTGTTTTTTTATGTCAATATATCCTTATTTCAAATTTCAAAAGAATATATATATATATATATATATATATATATATATATATATATATATATATATATATATATATATATTCTAAAGCATTTTAATAACAAGTACCAACAAGTGATTACATAGTGCAAGTATAAAGCACACTAAATTATATGTATCAACTCTTTCAAGGGTTTCTAAGGATTCTATTTATACATGTACTTATACCAAAAGAGGGTCTGAGAGAAAGATCACACTAGCATTTGATTATCATAAGGATTATCATAAGGAGAGTAGGTGGAAGCTTCTATCTACTCATTGGGATGTGAAACTTATAAGCCCCAAAACTACATTGAGTCATGATTCAACACTAATATGTTTTGATCCTCCAAGGGGGCCCAGGGTAATTAATCCTAAAAAATGTTTATATGTTGCGTGTTTTGTAAAGTATTGGTATAAATTAGAGTTGCTTCAATAAGAAACAAAGATTCAAATATTTTCCCATGATTATTTTCAAATATGAGAGAGGCATATACAAATATACTATTATCAAAGGCATATATAAAGTTTAATACTATGAGAATTAACAAGACCATGTTTGGTTTAGGTTTCAATATTCAATAGAAAGTGTCATTTTTGATGAGTTACAAAACTGGTAGACCTTTTTGAGTGCCATATGAAAAGGGACTTCAATATAAAATATAGTATAAATTTTGAGATCCACTTTGCATAGTTCAAGTTCTTTTTTATTGTCATAGGGATAGAAGGTGGAGTGTTTTCTCACTCATGTTAGGGCATTCACATGCACTAGAACTACATTGAGCATTGATTACATGAGCATATAAGATATGTACCAAGAAACCTCAATGGAACATTGGCAAATTTATTGCACATTTCTTTAGTATTTACATATGCTACCAGGTGTTAATAGTGAAATTAAAGTTACTGTAAAGGAGACAAGATTCTAACATCAATGCATGCTTATTCACTAATCTGAGAGGAACTTCTTTGCATCTAATTTTGATGAAGGATTTTAGGAAGTTTTAGACTATGAGGATCAACAAATGCATTTTCATTGCAAGTTTTTAATTTTTTGTAAAAATTTACATTTTTAAGTGGTCCAAAATTATTCAAGAGAGCATAATCTAATTTCTATTATTTATTATGCATAGTTCTAAGACCTTATTCTCTAAATTTTAAGGACCTATAAGAATCTAGGTAATGAAGAACATGTATTTACCTATTGATCCCTATCTATTTCATTATATATTAATAATTTATAATTAACGGTACTTTCATTACCTTCCCCTTGTCACTAGGTAAATCTAAATTAAATTTCTTTATTGTATTTAGTTCTATTTTCCTTATCCATTATTTTACCTAATTTGTGTATTACTTTTTAACACTTGTGAGACCTTTTTGTAAAACCTTTGGGTGAAACCCTTCTTTTAAATTTAAAAAAGTGGTTTTATTCTCTTATTCCCTTTAGAATCTATTATTGTTATTTTTCAACTATTATTTTTAGGGCTTCCCTCCTTGGGTTCTCTCTTAGGGTTTATTATTTATTTTTTCATAGATTTTTACTTTGCTTAGCTTGATTCATCCTTTATCCTTTATGTTATAAAGATGATTTTTTTTAATGTGAATGAGACATCTTTGTTAAAATAAAGTGTAAATTTTCCAAATGGTTCCAATTTTGATATTTCATATGATGAAAAGTATATTAATGAAAATGTTATAAATATTAACAAACATGTTATGCAATGCCATTGTTTTACTAAAGTTATTGGTATGATAAAATACATAGTTGGTGTAAAGCCTTCTTGTGTGATTGATAATCTTTCTACGATTTGTGATAATTTTACCACTCCTCATCTTACCTCTATTCTTGGTGGTTCTATGTTTGAAATAAATAACATAATTATACCCTTGAATAAACCATCATTCCATTGTGTTTCACCTATGATGTTACCTTTTATATGATATAGTCTACCAAAAAATTATTTGGATGCTAAGTTTAAGGCTTCTATGAGAATTTTTCACTGGATATAATTTTTTTGTGAGATTTTATACTTTGTGTATGTTTTAGTAAATACCCTAATGATTTTTATCCTCCAAAAAAAAATTATTAGGGTAATTACCACTCATGGAGGTAATCTAGGTAATGACTAAAGCACACACAAAGTCAAAAAAATCCCACAAATTTTTTTATCTAATGAAAATTTCTCATTGAAGCCTTCCACTTAACATACAACCAATTTTTTAAGGTTTTTTTGTAGGATATATTATATACAAGATGAAAATTTGAAAATATCATCAAAAAATTTAAAGGATTACAAGAAATATATACACTATCTTTAACATTTCCAATTTCAATAAAAACATATTAATATTTGAAAGGAAATGTTGAATAAATTATCATTATTAAAAAAAATTAATGACAGGTAAAGTCAACCATCAAATTTTATCCTCAACTCATAAGCCTGCTTAAATGAAGTTCACTTAGATGATATTTTTTTCTCAAACTTTTGTCCATTTATTTTGGGCCTACTCAATAATTAGATAATATTTATCAAATTCTTATATTAATTAGTGTGTTCTTATTTAGAAGTGGTTCAGACAAAATAATTATATTTCAATTTCAAGTGCCTTTATTGTGCAATGAGAACATACAATTATCTAAAATGAAATAACTCATAATATTATGAGACATAATGTTTGACCATAAATAAGCTCATCTATAAAACAACTAATAAAGACATATTCATTTCATTTCCCTCTTCCTATTGGTTAGGCAATTGAATTTTTTTATTGCAAGTGGAATTTAGTAACAGATTTATATCTCTCTAAATGTCAAATATATTGCTATAATTAGTCCATAAAGTGTATTTCAATGTAAAATTGTAATGCTCTGCCTAGTTTCACCTTTACTTGGGCCCATAGTTAAGTATTAATTATGGTTAGACCTATTAATTAAGTTATTCTCTAAGATTGGGATCATGCTTTGTTTCATGTACCTTTTGATTATTTCATATTAGATCATGAATAAAATATATACTTTAATTATGGTTAATAATCATTTGATTGTCTTGATTTTGGTTATATCTATTCATGCCATAAAGGTAACATGATGAGTGTGGTTTATGTGTAAGAAATAAGGGACATAAATGTGTCTAATATTATTTTATACTTTTGATGAGATGAGTTGGTAAGGGTTTGTATATTTTCCATCATAGTGGTACATGCATCGATTCATCAATAACATGAGCTTCAGTAGAGGATGACCATAGTGATCAATGGCTTTAGCAGTGGAGTTGGTGATGGTAGTCACCTTATATACAATTAAGGAATATGTAATTTTGACTTCATGGATACTTATAATATTGTGACTAGGTGATCAAATATGAAGTTACCCATTATGTTTTAATGTGTACTTTTCTTCACATGACCACAGGGTAATATAAAGATTATTCCTAACCACTAAGCTATAAACTTGAGAAAGTAAAGGGGATACATAATTTTAAATTGAGTTTTTTATTGTATACACATAATATTTTCAAACTTTTATCCCTTACTAACACTCTTTATCTTGCAGGAACCCATCAAGTCTCAATATCTCAGAGTGCATGCCTTAAGGGGTGCATTGAGAAAGGGGTGGGAATACCATTTGTACCTCATAGGATAGTTGTACTTTTTACCACTTGATATATACATACTTGTCTCCTAAAAACCATTCCCTTAAGATTTTTTATCTCTTGCACAATCCTCCAATCATTTAACACCTTCAGTACCTCTTTTCCTAACCTAAAACCCCTTTTGTTAGTCTACATGACTAGGTCAACTAGGTCAACCTTGTACTCTTATTGGTGATACTCATTTAGGGTCTAAGTTAGCTTCTGGCTAACCTAGTTTGTGACGTAGTGAGTTTTTATCAATAATGATACTCTAGGTCGACCCTATCGGCCCAAATTTTTAGAAGGGATTAGATTTAAATCTACGTATATACACAAGATATTTTTACCATTATTTAGAGAAGATAAGAAGAAGCAAGAGCTATTGTGCATCTAATTATCCACCTTTTTACTGGAGGAATAAGATTAAGTTTTCATACTTTCTTTAGAGATACAGATCTTGTCTTGTGGAGAAGTCTTTTGGATGCATCAATATGTTGTGTAGCCTAGAGTTGATTTATCTTTGTCATCCTTACATACCATAAAAACCTCTTACAAATAACCTTGTCCAAGGGAGAGATTAAGGCTTGGTGGGTTCATCTTCAAAGGTAGGTATTCCTAAATTTGTTCCTCCTTTGTAAGATTAGATAGATATGCATTTGTACTTTTCTTTCATGTATTAAGATTTTGTATACATTAAAATGAGTATATATCTTCTATACAGGTTTAATTTTGTTGTTTAAAACCCCCACTTTATGCCATAAGTTTTGGTGAGCATTAGATTATATTTATTTACTTTACTTGTTATTAGTATAGTGAATATGAAAACGTAAGACCTAATTAGGGTTATTACATATTTTTGCTTGATTAGAGATTTTGAAACCCTCCTTAGTATTATTATTATGGTAAGAGATCCCTTAATCAGATCTAGTGGATCCCCATATTTGTCATGTTCTCAATTATTTAATGAATCCCAAATCGAAAGTATAAGTAGGATCTATCTTCTCTAAATTAGGATTGATATGTAGATCTGATGCATTTTTGATTGAATACATTCTAGTCAACTCAATGTGAATCTAACCCTTTTAAATTTTCTTTCATGTTTTTCATTTATATCATTTTATTTATTTTTGTTCTATATTTACGATTATAGGTCGATAGGTCCAGTATAGTTTCTAACTTTTATGTACAAGTTTAACACATAATTGCATCAAAATGACTCTGTTATTTTTGTGTAGGTCTTCATCAAATACTGGTTACCAGATGGAATAGGATGACACAATAATCTTATTAACTTTTAGACAACAAACTAGGTCATTCATATTGACTTAGTACTCCATACAGCTTTTAGATTAAAAATAAGTCTACCAGACCGGTATAGTCATTTTAATAGGCTACAACAAATAAGAAATTTTATAACTAGGCCAACCAAGTTGAGACAGTTGGAAGAATTTGCAAGCAATATTTAGGGTAATTCAACATAAATCTCATAGTCCTTAGAAAATTCCAACCCACCAAGGTTCCACTCTTTCTCTCTCTTTCAATTTAGTTCTTTCTTAAAGTTCTACTTTTCAAAGTTTACAATCTTGAAAATTACAACCATATAACAAACTAGGTTGACCTAGTTATATATTATATCTTCTATCTAATAGACTAGGTCAACTTGGAAGACATAGTTCTTAAGGACTCTTACTTCTACAGTACAGTAGAAACCCTATCGACTCTGTTCTATAATGTTTTCATATATTATTGCCTGAACTGACTCTATACTAAGTTTAATTTGGGAATTAACAATTATATGCTAATAATTACTTCACACTTTCACTTTCAATTGTTTACATGCTTAGAGTAGTTCATATAGTCTAATTAGGTAGTTTTTCAATATATCATTTAGTTGCACTATTTTTCTCTTTATTACACACACTACCAAATCACATAGTTTTAAAACTCATTTAAACATTTATCTACTCAAGGCCTACCTACTTGGATTTCATCTTCAAGAAGAGTCGACTTAGTTTTTTGGCCAAGTATAAACACATGATTAATGGTATATATTGGTAAAACACCTAACACCCTTATCATTGTGGGATTGTGAAGTGAGGGGGTAGGAGCCAATACTAAGCTAATACCATTGACAACATAGATCTCTTTCAGCTTAAACATCTTGAAAATATCTATAGATTGCTTTATAGTTCCCTAATTTCAACCAATTTCCTTATCACACTTAAAAAAACACTTTATAATAATCTAACATTCAGGATGACCAAGTCTTATCTAGTATTTACTTTTTAGTTGATTGCTTACTCTTTGCTCACTATATGGTATATTGAAAAAAATTGCATTAGCCAACATTGGTGAAATATTTTATGTTTTCTGCCTCAATTGGATCAATCTCATTGACCCAATTGATAATGTGTTTGATATTATTTATTTCTTTAAAGTACATTGCACAAAAATTCCCTATTTTTGATACACTATCATTCAGTTTAACACAGTCCCTTACATACTATCTATTTTCCCTACCTATAGTTATAAGTTGACCTAATCACCCCAATATTCCTCTCTACTTCTCAAGTTACAATACTAATTTGACTCTATATTCTTATCAGGTTATTTTATATCTTAGGCTACATTATTAGGTTGAACCTATCAACCCTGTATCCTTTTTAGCTTAGTTTTCAAACCCTATTTTCAATATTAGGTCAACTAGGTTGACTTTGTACTCTTATTTACAACTTTCTATCTCTTTTATTTTTCATCACCTTTGTCTTACCTAGTATCTCTCCTTCATCATGAACTTCCTATTTAAGGACAACACTAATTTGAATTCAATAGATATGATGAATCTTATGAACCCTAAAAGGTTATTCCATAATTAGCTTATGGCTCCTATCCTAAATGAAAGTAATGTTAATATATCCACTTCCACTAAAAACTATGGGAATCTTCATCTTTCTTCTTTGCTTCACAGTCCTCTCTTCTCACTTGAATATCAACCTGAATTAGAGTATACACCAAATATGCTCTTCTTCATCAATGATTTTACTCAACATCAAGGAAATGATACTCTAGTATTTACCATCTCATGATAAGTGGTCAAGTTGAGGATCCTCATTCACCTTCTCCAAAGTTCTCACATGGATTTGGGGATACTAACTTCTCTATTTCTCAGCCTCTTCCTTCTATTTTTACCCTTTCTTATACCATAACTTCTTTTATTTCCTCTATGTCCATGCCTAGTATCTCTACTAACATAACAGGTTTTACATCTAGTGGGCCGCTTCCAAGACCCATTCTTCTCAATTATTCCACTAATTCATCATTTTCAACCCATGCTAATCATGCCTCTAGTGATACTTCTTCTCAACCCTCTACTAGTCTATCTTTTGACACATAAACAAATTATGCCACTAGTGCCTCACTTGCTAACATCTCTTCTCCATCTTATAATAACACCCATAGTGGTATCAAAGTCACTATTACCAAATTTAATACTTCAAATAATATAACTCAAACTAATAAAATCCTATTAATAACTCTTAATAAAATGAATGCTTTTCAAGCTAACAATGCAAATCAAATGATACAAATACAAAATCATCTTATCCATCTTTAAACCCACCCTCAACAGATGACATGGGATACATATAATCAAAATGTTCCCCCACCTCATCTTTAGGATTCCCATGGTAATCTTATCCCTCAACCTCATTTTGTTAATAATACAATCAAACATCTTTAAAATTTGCCTCTTACATCTCAAATTGCTAATATCTATATAGAAGGTATCACCTCTACCATTTATTACAATGGGTCAACTGATCCTACTCTTCATTTAAAAACATTTGGAAATCTATGTAAATATTGGGACAAATTAAATACCTTTTTTATTACCAATATATTAGTAAAAACTCTCATGGGTTATGCTTTGGATTGGTACAAGCATCTCAAATCTCATTCCATCACTAGTTTGGAAGATTTAGTTAATGTGCTTATCCAAGAGTTTCAAAATAGTGAGATTTGACATGAAGTATTTTCTCAACTTTTGTTGAAGATCAATGAGATATTAGCTATTGTTCACATTATATTACATAGAGACTTATCAGATGTTATGGATAATGTGTGTGGACAAATATATTATTACTTATGGACACATGCATGGTGTTATTAAATTTTCATTTAGATTAGACTTGTGCTCCAACTTTATCTTTATCTATTTTTATATCATTTGACATTGTCTCATATTCTTATCTATCTTATATGGTGACTTTGGTTTCACACTTTATATTAATTATGATGTCATTATGTTCCCTTATGTATTTCCTTTTCACCATTGCATTTTGTTTTCTTCTTGAGTTAATTTTCTTATGACTCCCTTGTTTTTTCTCATGATTATTTATTATCTTATCTCTATCAACACAAATAATTTTAATTGTGACTTGGTTATACAAACCTTGCTCCCTTTAGTCATTCCTTCTTTACCATGTTAGTAGCTAACAAATAATTAATCTCATTATAGTCTCCTTTTACCAATCCACTTTGTATATCCCTTTATTCCCATTTATTCCCTTTCAAAAACTAAGCATACACATGGTTGAGACTTGAGATAACATTCTAGTTCATCGTTGAACCTAAGTATTATAGTTAGTCTTGTCTTTGGATACTTAGATTTTTTTAGCCTAAGCCTAAAGCTCATTCATGTGTATCACTCTATCTCTCATGATTGGTCATTCCAAGTCTGTATGGAGGAGGAATCACATAAAAGCCTTAAAATTTTTCAAAATCAAAATCATTTAACAAAAGGGAATGATCTAAAAGGTAAATTCAAAAATTCTCAAAAGTCAAACCACACTAAAATATGTGATTCTAAGCACATATCCTTTTTATAATTAAATCTCAAACTCCATAGTTCGCCTCATGATAAAGCTAAGGCCCATTCTAGTATAGTAGGCTAGTAGATTATAAAAGGAGAATAAAAAATCTTTTAGTGCTACCTACTTTATCATGCAAGTACCCAATCTTCGCAGTATACCAAAGACTCTGTAAGGGGTCTGTAGGAATGGGGAACACATTGTGGGAAGGTAGGTCCATTTTACTTTTCTTGTACAAAATCTTCAACATGAATTGATCTTAGTAGCATATTTATTTACCTACATAGCTTTATGTCTATAATGAACATATATCCTCTATATATTGATGGTCACTAGTCACTTAGCGTGCCTCATGTCTCCTAGGGTATTCTCATTAGGGACCTATGTTATGTTTTTTACATTCCATTTTTCACTCCCTACAATCCTAATATTTCCCCTTGAGAAATATTGATTTGTTTAGTGATCACTCCCATAGGGATTCCTTTTGTGAGTTACATTATAAGACCATGGATAGGACCTATCCTTCCTCATAAATTACCAACTTTTCACATTCCCATTCAAAAAATCCCTTTTACCATATTTTTCACATTCTTTCCACCTCATTGGTGTTCCCTTTGTGAGTTGCATTATAAGACCATGGATTAGACTTGGCCTTCCTCACAAAATTTTCTAATATCCAAGTCACAACAAATTTGCATGTGTCAAATATGAGATAAATGTGATTGATTATGAGTTACACATTATTTCCATGTTTTCCATATGATTTAGTATGTTTTATGCTAACTATATTACTCTTTCACTTTTATATTTTTATTTTCTGATTGCATGTAAGAATCCAACCATTTTTCTTGAGATTTTCATACTTCCCAACTTGAAATAATGTGATTAATTTAAGACCATTTTTTCCAATTTTGTTTGTCTCTTATACTTCCCAATGTGATTTAATATGATCGATTGACTTAATTGATTTGTTCTTATATCATTGATCTTTCACATGCTTTCCATTTTTTTACATTATTTTCATACTTACCAACATGATTTAGTGTGATTTTACTTATTTTAACTTGGTGCCAATCTTTTTCATGGTTTAAAAATAACTGTTTTCCCTCTTGTTTATCACTCTTTGGTTTATTATACTTAGTCATCTTTTTGTTTTTACACATTTCCCAATGTGAAATAGTGTGTAATACATTTATTTTTGATTAATTATACTTTACCAAATCCTTTTTTGCCTGTTTCTTTTTAACCATGTATATGTCATATATAATGCTATAAACAAAACCACAACACATCTATTTCCTATAGCATATACAACACAAGCAAAATACATGTGCTAGAAATAAATATATCCATGCATCCACAACCACAACCACAATACAACCACATAAGATCAACAACTGTCAAAATATGATATATATATATATATATATATATATATATATCAGATTTTGACAGTTGTTGATCTTATGTGGTTGTATTGTGGTTGTGGTTGTGGATGCATGGATATATTTATTTCTATCACATCTATTTTGCTTGTGTTGTTTATGCTATAGGAAATAAATGTGTTATATTTTTATTTATAGCATTACACACACACACACACACACACACACACACACACACACACACACACACACACACACACACACACACACACACACACACACACACACACACACACACACACACACATCATGTGTTTTTTATACAAAGTAAAAAAACACATCATTCTAGATATAAGGTTGGGATTTATCCCATATATCTCATGGCCTAGCCACACTTCCCATAGATGCCTAGAGAAGTCCCTTATAAATAGTAAGATGTAAAAAGGATGTTCAAGATCTCAAGCCTACTACCTTCCCCTGTAGTTGGTCACCTGGGCCTGTACCTATCCTAGCTTAATAGTGGTAGCTAAATGTGAAGCTCTTTCCTGAACCAAGGCCTACCATGCCTATGCCTCTCCTACTCCCACCCCTATTAGTGGATGTAGCCCATCTTTGGGTTCTTGTAACCACCTCATGGCCTCTTTTTCTAGTCTAAACCAACTCATCTGAGTTGGGGCAGATAATACCATAGGATCATCTAATGCGTTAGAGTTTTATGGCATTAACTCCCTATCTAGAATATCATGGAGTGTTCCCCTCACTATGGATCCCCATTTGGTCACTTCCTTGTCTACAATATCTACAAATTTAAAACTAGATAGATGTTAGATCATAGATATATCTTAAAATCTTTCTATAATCTATCAAACAAATATTATACAACTAGTATTCTATTTTCAACACTTAAATTTATTTCAACCATTTATTACTTATCCTAGTATCACTAATCACCATCTCCCCAACTACCTATCCATCAAGCATGGTCTCTCCATTAGCTCATCCTATGAGTTCCTCATTTATGGGATGCCTCCAAATAAATACAAACCCTAAGGTTACTATCCATGCCCTCCTCAATCCTTACCTTAGTGGTGCTTTTATAGACTAGCTCTACCTTGGGCTGACTGATGGGTCATCATATATGACCACCCTCTATGCTCTCTCTCACCACTAGAATATCCATTAGTTATGAAACTAAGTTATTCGTCACTCTTCCTATTGTGGTGCCAACTGTGATACCTATTAAACTCCTTCATTCATGTCTATTACCACTCTAGCTATTTGTCATCATGATCAACTTATCCTAGTCTCTCATGTTGTGGTCTGATCTCCATTCTTATGACTGGTGTTCCTCATCCTCCTCTCCCCTTAGCTCTCTCACATGTTGAGAACAAAATGTGGTTACTATTATAATAATTGTCTGGTGAGTAAGTCTAAAATGTCCTAATAAGAATTCTACTAAATGTGGCTCTACCCACCAAGTGTAGTGGTTTGTGATCTATGCTCATGCTAAATCTAGTGTCATTGTCACCTAACTCATCTAAATTATCATAATGTTTGCATAAATCTACCACATAGTCTCTCTTCATGTGACCATATGTAGCACTAACATGTGGAGCATGACCCATGCCACTTGGTCCTATCTTCATCTCAACACCCAAGGTAATCGATCATCGACCACATGGAGTAACCCAGCTAGATGGTACATCAAAAATCTCTCATATATCAAGGCACTCAACAATACCACTAGACCCATGATATTATACCCTATGGATAACATCCCATATATATTATACATGAGATGAACCCAAATGATAAAACCTAGGTCATAGAGTTCCCCCTACTCCAAAATTGACCGACATAAGGCTATTGCATACAATGGTACCATGCCATTTGACATGTGACACAACACTCATGTTATCACAAGCCCTATCACAGCTTTTTAGATACCTAGAACCTATGTTATATAGACATAAAATAGACTCACTCTTAGTCTTGGGTAAATCCTATTTGATCATGTCACCCATCAGGTTAATGCTCACCTCTCTTCTTACCCATCTAGTATCCCCATGATCACTGGTGTCCACCTATAAGAAGTCCAAATAAATCATGGAAATCCTCTAATGTGATACCAAAATATATGGTATCCCATCTACCACCCATATAAATGTATTGGTCAAGTGTTCCCAAGCTCCCAGGAACATGACCACTAGATCAACAATCAGTGGAACTCATCGCATCTTCATGATGCCTCCCAAGCTTAACATGACTAATCTATCTCATTTCACCTCCATTAAGTGCTCTAATATATCTAGTATCCAAGATGCATCCAATAATCACCAAAATATTTGATGTCCCTGAAGTTATAAAATAATAAAAGATGTATTAGACCTCCATGTCACTTATAATTAACATACATTCTTTTAAATTTAAAAAAAAATCACCAATTATTCCCTTAATATATTCATTTCTTACCAATTTGACCTATTTTTATCCTAATTGGTCATTTCAATACTCAGTCGGGCATCCTAGGCCTTAAAAGTACTATAATGACTAATTTCCTACATTTTAGTACTATACTAACCACTTAGTCACATATTAAGTTGACCTAATTATACTAAGTTGGCCATTTGGACTTTAAAAACTAAGTCAACCCTTTCATTTTTCCCCCTTAGTACTAATTCAACAATTTAACTTGACCAACTAAGTTGGCCATGGGGTACTAAGTCATCCCTCTTCTATAAATGACTAAGTCAGCCTGTACCTATTAGGTTGACCCTATCAAAACCTAATTTTTGACCTACTTAGTCGACCTAATTCTTTCACATTACTAACTCTTTGACCCACTTGTAATAAATGCCTTCAATATTTATTACTCTAATTCCTTTTAATGTAGATCTTCATTTGACCTCTAGATCCCTTATCAAGTTCTTGGGGTTCATTACCTTTCCTAGAATTTGTCAAATTTACAAATTTATATAAAGCATTTAATTTCAAATAAAATACACAAAACAAATATTAAATTCTTATTTACCTACCTATGTTGCACTCGCTACCGTTGTTAGGCATCCTTCTCATCTCAGATGTTGTCTCCTCACCATCTTGGCTCTCTCGGCTTTCTCTAGGTATCTTAGAGATATATTTTTCTCTTAGAATAGTCAAACATTAACAAATGAATTCTTTTTCACCATATTTAAAGTTAATATTCAAAATTATTCACCCTTCAAATATTTACCATCAGATTCTTTGTTTTGATCATATATTTGTTTTTGCTAAATCATTTTTTTGAACTGTAAATTTTTTTATAGTCCTGATGTCATAGAGAATATTTTCCACTACTATATGCCTATATTACAATTTTTTTGATTTTTTGCTCTTATTGCACTAATCTCTACATGTTCACTTAATGTTCCTCATATTGGTGTTTTCCATCTCTCACATCTCCTTATTTATCTACAACACTAAGGTAAGTAAAGGTACATGTTTTTCAATTCTATCCTTGCATTTATCTTATCTGATCCTTACTACACTTTTTTAGCATCAATGTTATGTGTTGTCATGTTTTATTCCTGAAGCACCATCCTGTGTTCCAATTACATGACACATGATGAGATTAGATAGAGGCATATGTATACATATAATATTTTCAAACTTTTATCACTTATTGATGCTCTTTATCTTGTAGAAACCTATCGAGTCTCAATCTCTTTGAGTGCACACCTTAAGGGGTACACTAGGAAAGGTGTGGGTATACCATTGGTATTTCACATGATTGTTGTCCTTTTTTCCACTTTTTATCAACATAATTGTCTCCTAAAAACCATTCCCCTAATCTTGTTCTTATCTCTTGCACACTCCTCCAGTTATTTAACACCTTTAGTACCCATTTTCCCTAACCTAAAACCCCTTTCAATAGTTTACATGACTAGGTCAACTAGGCTAACCTTGTTCTCTTATTAGTGAATCTCATTTAGGGTCTAGATCAAATTTTGGCTGACCTAGCCTATGACCTAGTGAGTTTTTTAAATAAAGATACTAGGTCGAGCCTATCAACCAAAACTTTTAGAAGGGATTAGGGTTAAATCTACCTATATATACAAGATCATTTTGCCATTTTTTAGAGAAGAGAATAAGAAGTAAGAGATATTACACATTTTTTAATCCACCATTCTACTTGAGGAACAAACTTAGAGTTTCATACTTTCTTTAGAGATATGGATCTTGTCTTATGGAGAAGTCTTTTGGATGCATTGATAGGTTGTGTAGCCTAGAGATGATTTATCCTTGTCATCCTTACATACCATAATTTTTTAACTTATTTCAAAATAATAGAGTTTTATTCCTATTTTAGTTAAAGGTATGGATTAATAAATCAATACAAAATATAGCAATAAATATAGTCCTATTTGTGCAACTATTTATCTTTTTCACCTTTCTAAAAATAAATATAAATAAGAATAAATATAACTTAGCTATAAAATTAACTGAGATGATTGATATAATGGTTGAAAATGGTTATGCAAGATTGGGAAGGTATCATAAACCTAAATCTAGATTTTGTTGGGTGAAAGGATGGGAACATCAAAAAGTGGATGCTTTAATGTTTGGTGTTGTTGTCCATTCCTATCAATGTTATCTAAACTAATCACAGAGATCTAAAACTTTTTGGGTAGTTTCATTAGCTTATATGAGCATGCTCATGAAAAATCAAGTGTTGGTTATTGATGCAACTCATTGTGGAGCTGATTTTGTCTTAAAACCCTAACCCTATATCATGCTTGATAAAATGACAATTGAGTCACTTGAGAAAGAGGGGGTTAATGTGAAATATGTACTAAACATGTAATCCACATCCTTTATGTGGGCATGTTGCTTACATACCAATACTCTGAAGAGGGATCAATCCATATGTAGTTATCCCACCTAATGAGCTTTATGCAATAGTGTGATGCGAATGCAAATGCCAAATTGATAGTGTTTGAGGTGGTTAGATACTAATATGAGGATTTGAGTAGGTTTTGTAGCTATTTTGGGTGACCATGTGCAAATAATAGGGAAGTTTGCCTTAGTGTTTTGTTTATATTCTTTATTGATTTGTAAGTTTGGTCACCTCCTTTGTAAATGAGCTTTGAGTGGGATTTTATAGGGAACAATTGGTCATGGGTCAGATGTATTTATGCTAAGATGACCTAATTAAGTATAAATACTAGATGAAAATGACCATTGGGGCTTAAATTTCAAATGAATAGGATCACTAAAAATAAGACACTTCTCTATGGCGTACTATAGTCAAAATGGGACAATCTTATTGTAAAGGCTCAGGACCTAGGAGAATAGGATTGACATGGGGAATAATGTCTAGCTAAGGTGGAATAACTATTCAAAAGGTTTAGAATGAATATAAATAAGCAAAAATGTGTCTACAAGGGTCACAAGAGCATGTAAAAAGGACTTATGGATGGGGTGTCACAAGCCACACTCAAACTACCAATTGGACATTTTATATGACTATAATTGCACCCCCTCCTTTATTCTAATGATGAAATAAAGTTAAATATTAAGATAAAGGAAAAATAAAAAGTATACCTAAACTTACCTACAAGGTTGAATCCCATGAAGATATGTGATACTGAGTGTGCATAGAGAGATCATACTATGAAGCGTAAATCTATAAGAGAAAATAAGGAGTAGACCAATTCTTACTAGACACATTATGTCTAAAATAAGAATGTATAAAGGCTGGGTAAAAGAGAAAAGAAGAGAAAAGAATGAATACACCTCATCAGGTATACAAACCAATACAAAACTTACTGTGATGTTGAGTGATATTGAGTGGTGTTGGGTATGTGTTATACCAAGAGTAATATTGTGAATGAAACTGAGTGATCAATTCCCTGAGGGTGGCTCAAGAATACAAAATTTGGCCCTTTGACTCCATCATCACCCACTATATAGTAAATCTATGTGATCATGCATGTGTTAATCAATGTTTGGACTGTGTGTCCAATCCCTTTGAGTAGATAGCTCAAGAATACAAAGGCTAACTAGTCCTTTGGCTCCATCATTACCGACTAAGTGTGAAATATGAACTGATACTGGTATGAATGTGTGTCATATGAGATGGCTCATGAAGCCCATAAATTCTCTATAATCTAATAATGTGGTGTGGATAGCCAAATGTGTACTAAGAAATAGGCCAATCTTAGCCAATATAAAAGGTGGAGATTAGGCTTGTATGAAATCCACTATGAAAATAATAACTATGCTTATATGAAAGCCACTCTAAAGTGATGTCAACCACCTGTAGATGGAATAAGGCATGAAACTGTTGATAATACCTAGGTAATATAATGAATTGGAAACAAAAGAAGGCAAATGTGTTGTACACATTCCCCCCAATCAATGGTGTTTTTAACATGGATTCTAGTCTATAAGTTGTACCAACTGCCCAAACTAAACTAGAAGTGAGAGCCATCATGGTGTGCATGATCTCCCCCTATATTTGGATAATTTGAGTAAACATATACTAAAACTACCCAATCTTAACTGGACTGTAGCTACTAAAATTTTAATTAACCTTACCTTTCTATCTATTTATAAATTTTTTGGGTTTTCAGTTATTTGGATAGGAGTGCCAAAAAGTGGACACTTTATTTTAGGGTGTTGTAATTTGAATGGGGTGCTCTTGTCTTCTATTGTTTCTAATGACGATTCTATGTTCATACTTATTTTTCTAGTCTATTTTGTATGTTTTGAATTTTGATTATTGTTCAGAGTGTTTTGAAAACTGATTTTGACTGGTAGAGGACTTTGATCTCTATGAAAAACCCCTATTTATTTCCCCCTTTTCTGAGGGTAAGAATGAAGAACCTGCAATAACTACGCTCAAAATAAAGATCCCTACAAGTGTGTTATGTTGTGAAATACATGATATAACAATGAAAATCCAAAATATGTCTCAAGATATAGCATAGTTTGTGTTATATATTGTTAGATCAATAGGGGTATGCCTAGATAGATGTAATAATGCAATAACATGTGTATTTTACTAAACTCAAACTAGAAATCTAGTTAGTTATCAAAGAGAGATGAAGCATGATGTCCATCATGGCATCCAAGAAGGTAAGATAATACATGATATGAATCATGGCATTGCAAACAACTGAGAATCAAACAAGAATGCAAGTCAAGAAACATACAAAAGAGGCCATGAGGCCAATAAAACAAGGGACATGGGCACATGTCACTCAAACTATGAAAGCAAACATACAAGGCATGTTCAAATGCCCACATACACATACAATTTCAAATAAGAAATATTGGCATGAGGGCCACAAGTACATATAAGAGTACAAGCAAAGGATAATGGAAAATGTCCTAAGGCACACACAAGTAATAAAATAGGATCTATGAAATTCAATCACATCTAGTTACTCAAAGTAAGAAAGGAAGGCATGTAAATTCTAGAAATACTATCGCATCTAAATAATCAAATCAAGAAGTGAAAGTATACAAAACATGTAGTACAAGACTAGGTAGATGTTAAAAAATACATAAGTGCTATATACTAGTGAGTGTCAATAGAATAATCTATATAAGTTAGTAAGTATTGTACATCGACATGATAACTAGAGTGTGTAGTATGGGAATGACATAACTTGGATGGTGTTGTCATGTATAAGATTCCCCTAGTGGGTAGATATGTTGATGTATGTCTTGAATTTAAAAGTAAGAAGCCACCTTAATGAGTAGAGTGAAGCAATCAAAGATCTTGATGTTACTGCACACACTCAAAGAAGATCAAGTGAAGCATGGTAATGTAGATAAATTGATAAACAATAACATAGAACAACAAAATGTAAGTCTATTATGGTAGTAAAAATGTAAATCAAGGATAATTTGTATAATTGAAATTTTTTTAGTGTTTTGAGTTATTTTAATGTTTTTGTATTTTGACATGTTATATTATTTTGAAATATTACATTTTTTTTGGTATTTTGAAATAAACTATGTATAAGTAATCATAAGGAAACTATGTACAATAAAGTGAAAATAAATTATGTACAAGGTAAGAAATTATGTACAAAAAAGACATAGAATAAATGATACTAATTAATGAGTTTCATAATATAATCCCTATCATGGTGTCCTATATCAAGGAGAGGGGGAATGCATGATTGTGAAGCATGATGGAAGGGTTGATACTATGAATCTAAAAGTTGTGTATGTTGTAAGTGATCTAAAATATTTGTAGTGGAAATTGACTATGGGGTACCCCTATAACTCTAAGAAGTGGATACAACTATGGGTTTTTTAGGTACCCATCTGGTAGTAGAATAAGCTCTCTAAAAATTTGCTTTATGTGTATAATCATGAGACCTCAATAATACTGCCCTAGGTGTGATTGCTATAGATGAAAACTATCTAGAGTCCTAAAATTATTACTGATGTAGTGGTCGCTCTAAAAGAGACCTCCATGGAAGTGTATGAACTCTCTATGATGGTGAGGGAGGCCTTGATTGTGCCTAAATCTCAACTGGAGGAAGAATTATAATTGGTAAAGGATCTAAAACTGGTGAATGTAGAGTAGGAGATGGATCTGAAGTGGGGAGTGGTAATTCATATAGAACTCCACCAACTATAACAACCTGATTAGTGGGAATGTATTTCACACTTTTGTGAATTGTATAAGGTACTACATAAATTTTCTAGATCCATGGTTGACCAAGTAACATGTCAAAGACTCTTACACTAGGAACAATAGTAAATGGTGTGGCCACATGTGTTGAACCAACTTGTAGAGGAAGTACAATCTCACCTAATAAAATTTGTATGTGTCCATTGAATCTACTAATAATTGTGTCTGTCAAGGTGATATCCTACTCTGAATATCCCAAATGTTGAATTAATATCATAGTGCACATGTTCACACTAGATCCATTGCCTATGAAAACACTATGAATGGGATGGTGATCAATGTAGGATCTAATAAAGAATGCATAGTAATATGAATCATCCTCAACTATATCTAGCTCTAAGAAGGAGATCAATGGTCTACCTAGAACTCTAGAATTATACACACCAATCATGTTACTTAAAGGATGTGACTCAACTAAAAGTTCTTGGTATGTAGCTAGTGGAGGGTGTGCATGATATGCATGGTAAATACCTAATGTGCCCCTGGTATCCTATTTAGAATGTTTTGGGAAAGCATATGAGAAAATTTTCAAAGACTTATCCTATGTTTGTTTTGCCTTAGGAGGCTCAAATGTAGTGTCAAGATTAATAAGGTTTTCATCCATCAAGTCCTATATCTTGTGTCATAAACTGATGCATTCATTCATTGTATGGTCTGGTGCTCTTTGAAAATCATAGAATGCATTTTGATCATATCCATGTGGAAAAGGCTTTATCATATCAACTTCTTGAATAAGAGTGAGAGATAGGACATTGCATTCTAATAGGTATTGTAAGACTTTGGATGGAGATACTATTAGATTGGTAAAGGCTCATCGAAGAGGCATTGATAAAACAACTCATTGAGGGCACTTTAAATCCACATTAATTGAAGGTTGATTTTGACTTTTTCTATCATTAACCTTTAATTTGTATGGGACTTTACTATTACTCTTATTTGTTATTTTTGATATGCTTGTGCACTTGAGTTTGCCCATTGAAATTAATTTGACTTCCTTTTCCTTTAGTGTATGACTTTAATCAGTGAAGGAATAAATTTTTTGAATATTATTGATTCATGCAAAGTTGGTATAAGACTTTATTTGAAGAGATCTTGTAATTCTTGATCAACCATAGGGCTAGTCATTTTAGCCAAGATAGTCTTATATATAAGAACATAATCTATGAGATGTTCATTTGACATTTGTTTCTATTGTAAAAATTGGGCATAAGAAACCTTATCACATATGCTAATGCTCAAATGAAATAGGAACATGTTAGCTAAAGGATTGAATGCTTTGAATGGTTGATTCAGTAGATAATAGGACCACTGTACAACATAATCCTTTAAACTCTATGGAAATAGATTGGTTAGTAATAAGTAATTTGGCATATAGTCCAAGTATGTTGTGTGAAAATATATCAAGTGTGTCTCTGGGTCACCCTTTCCATCATATATATTGAGCTTGGGTTGAATAAAACCTGGTGGCAAGGGTGTAGAATCAATATGGCATGCTAATGGTGTATGAAGTAAAGTAAAAGAGTCCAAATACTATGTTGGTATAGAGGCACCTTTCTCAAGATGTAACACCTTGGATTTAATATATTTAATCTCTTGCACAAGGGAAACCGCATTAGGAGGTGAAGATGTACTAGCCGTAACTGGTGGTGCCACATAGGAAGGTTGGGTTGCTATAGGGGGTTGTTGAGACATAGTTGTCCTCATAGTGTCATTTGAAATTAGTTGTTCTATGGTTTGAGATGATTGACCATCATTTGATTTTTTTGTTCTTCTTGTAGTATTTTAAGCATATCATCTTACAAAGCAATATTTTTAGTTAAAAGGTATTGAAGTTCCCACTTATCAATTTTGTCAAAGCTAGTATATTGGGCCATTGTTAAAGTGGGAAAAAAAGTGAAAGTAGATTAAATTTTTTATAATAAGTTGTAATAAGAAAAATGTGATGGAAGGAAAGTACTAAATAAAGGAAATATAAAGTTCTAAAAATAACAAACTAGAATATGCATAAAAAAGATACGAAGCTCACTAATATGTAAGGTGATACCTCAAAAGCATAAGGACCTAGTATATTCTACTAGGGTTTGAAAGAAATGATTTTTAAAATTAATATGATTAATTTTAAAAATTAAATGTGAAATTCTTATTTATATATGTAAGACAATTAGAAAAATATTTCTAAAATCAGCAAGGAATTTTTCTTAGGGTTTCTAGGATTTCTATGCACAAATGAAGTAAGTCAGGTTCACCATATATTTTAAATTATTTGGGAATAATGGAGTTTTATTATTATTTTAGTTAAAGGTCTAGATTAATAAATCAGTACAGAATAAGTGATAAATACAATCCTAATTTGTGTAACTATTTGTCATTTTCACCTTTCTAAAAATAACAATAAATAAGAAGAAATATAATTTATCTAGAAAATAGATTAAGACTACTGATACAAAGGTTGAAAACAACTATGCAAGACTAGGAATGTGTCATAAACTTGAATCTAGATTTCATTGGGCAAAAGGATAGGAACACAAAAAAGTGGACACTTTGGTGTCAAGTGTTATTATTCATTCCTGTTGCTATTATCTAAATTGATCACAAATATATAAAACTTTTTGGGTAGTTGCATTATGCCTATGTAAGCTTGCATATGAAAAATCAAGCATTGGTTGTTGACAAAACTCGCTATGGAGCTGATTTTGTCTTCAAAACCTAACCCTCCATCATGCTTGATAAAATGACATTTGAGTCACTTGAGAAAGAGGGGGTTAGTGTGAAATATGTACTGAACATGAAATCCACACCCTTTGTGTGTGTACACTACCTATATACCAATATTCCAAAGATAGGTAAAGTTATATGTATTTCTCCCACCTATGTTCTTTGTGCAATAGTGTGATGCATATATAAATGCCAAATTGATAGTGTTTGAGGTGATTAGGGACTGATATGAGGATTTGAGTAGGATTTGTAGTGTGTTGGGTGATTGTGCACAAAAAATATGGAAGTTTGCCTTAGTGATTTGTTTTTATTCTTGATTTCTTTGTAAGTTTGGTCACCTCCTTTTTAAATGATCTTTGAATGGGATTTTATAAGGAAAAATTGGTCATGGGTTAAATGTATTCATGCTAGACTAACCTAATTAAGGATAAGGTCTAGATGAAAAAGACCGTTGGGGATTAAAGTGCAAATGGATAGGACCATTGAAAATGAGAAACTTATCTATAGGGTGCTATAGTCCAAATGAGGTATTCCTATCTTAAAGGCTTGAGACCTAGGGGAAAAGGATTGGTATGATAAATATTGTCTAGCTAAGGTGGAATGACCTTTCAGAAGGTTCTAACATGCAATAAGCAAAAAGGTGTCTAGAAGGGTTGTAAGAGCATGCAAAAAGGACCTATGGATGGGGTATTGCAAGCCACACTCAAATTACCAATTTGAAAATTTTATATGAATAAACATAACAACAATTTATGAATCACCTTGGGCAAGGGAGATATTGAGGCTTAGCAGGATCATCTTCAAAGGTAAGTATTCCTAACTTTATTCCTCCTTTGTAAGAGTAGATAGATGTGCATTTGTACTTATCTTCCATGCATTAGGATTATAAATACATTAATGTGAGTAATGTCTTCTATTCATGTTTAATTTTTTTGTTTATAACCCCCACTTTGTGCCACAAGATTTAGTGAGCACTAGATTAGAATTCTTTTATTTACTTGTCATTAGTATAGTGAATATGAAAACATAGGACCTAGTTAGGGTTATTACATAGTTTTGCTTGATTGGAGGCTTTATAAACCTCCTTATAATTATTATGGTAAGAGATTCCCCTCATTGGGTGTATCAGATCCCCATATTGGTCATGTTCTCAATTATCTAATGTATCCCAAATCAGAAGTGTAAGTAAGATCTGTCTTCTTCGAGCTAGGATTGATTTATAGATTTGATGTATTTATGATTGCATATAGTTAAGACCATGTAAATGATAATTTTGAATTATTAATGAGTGAACCATAATAAATTTATTAGTTATCATGGTGTAAAAATAATCATTGATCAACTAATATAATAAAAGGTGACATGATACAAAAGTATCAATTCATTACCTAAATTTTATTCTTGACATAAAATTCTTAACTGATATTAAATATAACAGAGACCAATGAATATAGAGGTTTCAATCTAAGTCAAATTTATCATGGTGGATATCAAGTCCTTAATATGTACTTAGACTTCATCTAATATAAGGAAAAAATAATTCCATAAGAAAACCAACATTGACCAAGCCCTGCCAATAAGTAAATAGGATAGATAAAAAAGTGGCCACAAGAAATATTCCAGTTATAATTAATAAGTATCATCATTCATCAATTCAATTTCACTTAACAAAATGATAATATATTCATTCCAATTATTAATTTCTATCAAATTTTTTTTGAGAAATAAATAAATTATATGTAGAAGATAACTAGGTGAAGAGGGGTAAAGATGGCCAAAACACACAAGAAGGGTTTTTTCTAGTTGGTTCAGTTGGCCAGATTGCCAAAAGTAGAATGAGGATGGTTTTAGATATAAAATAAGGAAATGGGATCATTGATAATTAAAAGGATAGACTATGTGGGTGATAGGGAAGAATCACAACTAGTTTAAGGTAAAATTTATTATTGTGTATTTTTTTTCCCATTTTATTGAAGGTCAAGTGCTTTCTTTAATTCTCTAAAGATCTCATTTTATTATTTTAATTCCAAATGTTTATGGATGTTTTCATTTCATGTATTTTTACTTTTTTTAAGGATGTGTATTTATTCATGACCTATGGATCTTTATATTTGTTGGTAATCTCCCTAGGTTTGTATTTTTATTTTATGATAGTAGGTGAAATGTCTTGTTTCTTTTCATATTTTTATTCTCCTTGAATTATATTTTCCATCCTCTATGGTTTATTTGGGATGGTTAAAATAAGGTGAAGAATGGATCTTTATTCCATAAGTACATTTGCATCCACTATAACCATGAGTACATTACTATGTAGCTAAAATGCTCCACCATGTTGGTGGGAGAGGGGATATGACCCAACAGTGGTGCTTCATAGGATTTTCAACTCCCATAGTGGTTTTAAAACTATACCATATACAAACTTATTTATTAATTATGCATTTTATTCATGCAATGTGATAGTGATTTAATCTTAAGTGGATGTGGGTTATGGGACTATTTTATTGGAATTTGAATTAATAGGTGAATTTAGCCCAATTAAGATAAATTGAATGGAATAAAGTAGAATTCTATAAATGTAATTTTGACAAGAAGAATGACAGTAAAATAATGAATTCCACACAATAAAAATAGTTTAAAGAAGGACAACTATAAAATAAAATGAAAATATTATATGTTTATTACTAAAATCTAACTATCTTGGCTTACAAACAATTGAAATAGGAAATTTGCAACCGATTATGTAAGTACCTAGAAGTAAGAACTGAATCCATTGAAGGATGAGATCGAACAAATGTGGACAAGATTGACTCTCATTGTAGTTCTCTATTGGAAAATTATAAATTTTGATGAAAAAAGGCACTCAATTTAAAATCATATGTGACAATGTAAATTAGGTATGTGTGTGCATATTTGACCTTAATAAGTGTACAAATGCCTTGACAAATTCATTCTCCAAAGTTGAAAACCTGATAGGGCTTGTAATGATTGAAAACCTACAAATAGAAAGAGGAGGATTTTAATGGGCCAAGTTAACCCCAATCAACCCTACGATGACTGAGCGTTACCTCGTATCCAAATCCTAAAATGGGAATTCAAGACCATGTATTTCTAATACTTAAGAGTGTTTTTTATAATTGTTATCCTTTGACTATATAAATTCATATAGAGATGGCTTGAAGAACTGATCATGTTTTTTATTTGGCTAAGATAAAATCAGCTTATGACTTGGTTGAGGACTTCATGAAATGCTTATAATAATAATTAGGAAGAATAGAGAAGCTTTGCTCAATGTGTAGTAGTGTAAATATGCCTTTGTATTGAAATTTTCATGTGATAAAACAAGTGACTTAAGTGTGCCTTTATATGAATACATAATGGGAAATTCATGTATTATCACTTTGAATTTTTTAATTGGATTGCATCATAGTATTGAATATAAAAAATTATTATATATGAAACATGTGTTATATAGATATAACATTGAAACACATAAACAACATGTTCATGATATTTATCATGGAACTAAATTAAGATTAGAGAATATAATTAAAACTATATTTAAATTTAATGGAACCATATTAAAAATAAATGAAGATACAAGTAATGTCACACAATGTCATGTAATTTTCATATAATGTCACACACATGGCACAAATGCCACACACAAGGGACATGCAAAAGTTGAAAAAACACACAAGGCTAAGGGCCACATGTAAATTGCATGATGATGCCATACAAGACAAAACATGAATATATTTCACACATAATTTCAAGGGCCATGCACAATAATAAAACAAGTTCTATCTTATAATGTAATAAATTAAAAAATAAGCATAGGAACAAATGAAACTAGTCTATATAGATCATATGTATCAATGCCATTATTAAAAAAAAAAACATATACATGTAACACAATGTAAAGAATGATTGATTAGAAAAAAAAATTATATAATATATAGCTCATCAAAGTAGAAAGGTTTTTGATAGATGAAACTTATTAAATTTTTCATGGAGAATGTAAAGATGCCCCAAAATTAGCAAGGTTATTGAGTAAAAAGAGAAACCCAACATCAAATAACCATGTAAACGTATCTCCTGTATCACACTCACATACCTTGAAAAAGTGATGTGTATTGAAAAATTAAATATGATATTTACTTAACATATAATAATAACCATATGATTTTTTTAATTTTCAAATATTTAAAATATATGAACTAAAAAGATTATAAATTTGATAAGAAATGAGGCTTAAAATATATAATAATTGGGAGGGATTCAAACAATCCACAACAAGGAGTTAAAGTATAATGTGGTAAAGAGGAAGGTGCAACTCCAATGTATGTTTAAAATAACTATATCAATGTAGATAATATGTGTACACTCATGGATAGTGTAGGTAAATAGATATGATCATGTAAGTGCAATTAAATCCCTAGAATGATAGGCATGCAATAGTAACAACATGGTGTGCCATAAAGAATGTGCATTGAAATCATTGTAAGATAGTTATTTTGGATTATTTAAATTGGTTTTAAAATCAATAGAGAAAGTACCCAAAGTGAAAATAAAGGTAAGGGCTACAATAATGATTGAAATATGGATAAAAGAAGTAACAATGAATTAAAAGTGAAGAGGCTATGTACAAACTAAACTATGCAAGTGGATTAACCAATAACTTGATTGGAGGAAATTTTCCGTGGATGCCTTCATAAAGGGTATATCCACCTACTTCATTTTGTGATAAACCAAAAATTGGAATAGGATGCCATAATGTAGAGTTATCTTATCCATTATACTATATCATGTGTTTTGTGTGATGCATATCATTATAATTTCATTAGATGTCATTATTGTAGTATGACCTATTTTATGCTCTTGTGTTGTGATTATGTCCTCTTTTGAAATGGTGATTATTGCACTATTTGGACAAAATGTTAAAGAATCACAAGTAATATTAATTGTATCTCCATTAATATTTGTCATGATATTCCAAGGATTGTATTTTATTTATCTAAAGTAGGATTAACATGAAATAATGTTGAACATGATTTAGGACTAAGAGTAATTGGTAATGTGATAGATCATATGCAATGCTTTCATTTTGTAGACTTACTGCGATGTTATTTATCATACCCAAGATAATTGAGAAGAGATACATTACATATATTAGATTATTTTGAGTAACCAGTACATTAGTTCAATTTACCATCCATAAGTGGTTTAATAACAATATATTATAAATAGGTCTAACATTACTTTTTGTCTCTTTTTTAACCATATTTGAAGTAGTAACCTTAGATATTGAATGTTTCTTTGAAATGATTTTATTACAAAATAAGTTTTTAAAAATACTTTTGTCTTGCTATGGTAATTATACCTTTTAATGTATCTCTATATGAGTCTTTAATTGCTCGCTTTGTATTTTTTCCTTGGGAGTTAGAATCATTATATTAGAAGCATTGGATATTATGATACAGTATTGTAACTATTTCAAGTGTTTTATAAATCTATTTTATTGTATATGAGTGCTCTTTTTTTATTTTTTATGTAATAAATATCTCTATATTTTACCATTCATGTTTATCAATGGGGTTGAAATTATACTTACACAGTTGATCATCCATTTGTTCTTGTGTATCTTCATCATCACTGCTATAACATTCCTCAATCTAAAAAAAGAAATCCTAGGAATTAACCAATAATGGTAGTTATGGAAGAGATTATTCTAATTATTTATGAATTGACACTTTTTTTTCACATATTTGATAGGATCTTCTACTTGTTTATAAATTTATACTTTTTATGTAGCTTCCTTGATAGGTTCCTTTATTTTCTTAGGAATGTAACTTATGGGGCATCATTGGTGTTACTTGATTCATATACTACATAAGTATAAATTTGTGCCATTGGAATTGGTTGTTTAAGTGGTATGATGGAGACCTTATTGATTGTCATTGTGTCATTTTTCAATATGGGAAAGGCGCATAGGTGCATCATCAACTGGAACTATATACTCATATGTATCATGTAAAAAAATTATGAACCTATGAAATATATAAGGTACATCTTACATCACATGAATCCAATTCCAACCCAAAATTAGATTATATTTCAATTGATTTGTTATGAATGTGAAAAGTAGATATCATTTTACGACCCAATAGTAAATCCAATACACGATAATTCCCAATAATTTGCTTTGGAGTGCTATCAGGTCCATGTGTGGGTTATATGGAATTTTAATGATTATCTTTATTGAATCCCTATTTATGTATGAAGTTGTAGCTATAAATATTTATACTATAACTCTTATCAACCAATGCATGTTTGACTAATTTTCCATGTATTTTAATTTAAATTAATAATAATAGATTATGTTCGATGATATGCTTGGGAGGTACATATTATTTATTAAAAGTAATAGTATTGTCAATATATTTGAAGGTATTAATGACATAATAATATGAAGTTGTTGTGTATCCATAGAAAGAGTGTTATCTTGAAACATTACATATAACATATCCTTGTAAGCTAGTGATTTATTTAATAGCTATAAAATATAATTTTTTGTTATAGCATTACAAAACTGGTAAATAAGAACACATTAGTTGGGTTGCAAAACTTGCCTTGAATGTGGTAGAGGAAGAAGGATATTGTGAATAGTAGGATTGGGTTGGGAAGATAAAGGTTGTTGTCCCCTTATAATTTGAACAACATGAAAATGGGGTTATAAAATGAGCCTTGGATGGATAATGGGAATAAATTGACAAATAGAATTAGGTCAAGGGTGAGAAGGAGGAAGAAGAAAAAAGGTTGTTCACATGTATTTTGGAATTTAATTTGTGATAAGAAGGAATTTGGATTGGATATTATAAAAATAGTTATTAACAACATGTATAATCGTAGGAGATGACATAGCTTGGCTTTGTCCACAAGGGGTGGACTCTTGTTTATATTCAATACATGTTCTTTCAACATTGTGTGAAATGTGCAAGCATTATTTTACTCAAATCGTGACAAAAAATTATTGTGATGGTAATATATTGTTGGGATAATTATTATAGGATGCAATATTACAAATTCAATTAGAATTTAGAAGTGCTTGAGGGTCTATATTACATATTTTATCGTATTGATTTGATTGATATTTATCCATGCTCTAACATATTGAATAACGTGTTGAAAGGGAGTACAAGATGAAACAATGAATTTAATAGTCCTATGCAACATGTGAGAACACCTTCAATAATTTATCCCATTATGAATACAATACAAGAAAAAAACAAGGTATAAGGGTGATCTAGGAAATGGTTTGAATGATTGTGTGGGATCTTGAATATACTTTCTCATGCATATATTAGTGTTGTCCTAATGTTTCAAAGCACTAAATACATTGGTAAATCCATGCATTTAACCCACTTTATTATCTTTGAGGGTATGATTAGATTAACTTCCTTGGGTTTCAGGTTCCTCTCAGGTTACCACAAATCAAATGCCTAAAAGAGGGTTCTTATGGTATAAAAAAGAATCCTAGGTGTTTCTAATATACCATGAGGTACAAGTAAACTAAAATCCATTTTTAGTATTATATAATGTCTTGAGTATTGGGGAAGTACCCTTCACACCATGATGTTGGTAAAATAGACTACTTAGCCTATAATAATAATCCCTAAGTAGTTTTAAAAATTCTAGAGCATAATTTCTAAAAACTACAACAAACAATAGAAAATAAAATAAAAATGTTTTTATGTATAGAGATAAATAATTTCAATGTTAAATTGAAATCAAGATTTTGAATGTAGGATTTTATCCAATGTGACAAGGTAATTTCTCAAGTGTAAGATTAAAACCCAAGGTTAAATTAGATTGATTCGTGATTTTTGATTTTAGATCCAAAATTGAAGGTTGTATTCTTTTAGTGCTAGGAATATATATAAATTTGTATGAAATACTAAGAAAAAAATCAAGAAAACAATAAGCAATGCTATAAATAAAATATGGCTTCACCAAAATGTTTATGTTATTTTTGATTTAACAATGAAATGCTAAGAAAAAATAAGCTATTAAAAATTGATTTTGATATACATAATATATAAATCTAAATGTGAAATATAGTAATTTATATAATTTAAAATGATTTATAAATAGTTAACTGATTAACTATATTAAAACCTAGCTCAAATATAATTTTATGTTGAGTGTTGATATAATTTGGCTGGAAAGACCTACAAACTATGTCACAATCAAATGTATAGAATCAAATTGTGAAGGGACAAGGCTGCACCAAGGCCTTTTATATTGACTATAGCCACATCCTAATTGATCATGGGACTAATCTTATAATCTAGATTCATGTGCCTATTTGTATGGGGTTTTTAATTAATTATGTGTCTAGATTTATTGCATGAAGACTTAAAAAATATAAACCCTATCTCCTATATGTAGACACCTAAAACTGGCCACCAATAACCTCCAACTAGGGTTTTGACCAATTCTTACCAAAATGCACAATTTGGCCTAAAAATACTAAAAAACATTAAATGAATTGAAACTGACATATTCAAGTGCCAATTTTTTTAAGGTATCATTAAATGGGATAATGCAATTTATGGGCTAGCTAACTTTGATCAAGTCATTTCAAGTCAAAATGCCAATTTTGCACCTGGGTGCTCTGTATTGCTCTTTTCTATCAAATCTCTTTCACGAGACATGTGCCTTTGTTATTTTATGTTGGAAAAATCCTAAATGGGATAGCATATCCAATGCATCCTAATTCTAATTCAATCAAATGTTGGGCCAATAACAAGACATTCTGACCAATTTGAGTAATTTGTGCACACAGAGCCAAGGTTTGCATCAAAGTGATTAATCATGATTAAGAGCTAATTAAACCAAATCATGAGACTAATTAAGATTTCCATGGAACTTTTTGAATAATTTTTTTGGAAATGAATATTTAATATCTGCATCATCAGGTGACATCATTTCTTGGGAAGACATCCCTAGGCCATAAATGCATAAAATATCAAGGTTAACCCCTCACATGCCTCATTAAGACCCTCCCTACCTAATTAATACCCATTTATCCTACATAATTGAATTAATCCTTAGCCACACATCTCAATCCTAAGATGGATGGTTTAGCTTGATTCTAATCAATCTCAACAATATATAAATAGAGAGGCCATGGACATCATTTTTAATCTCTCATATGCCAAAGTTATAATTTCCAAATGCATTCAAAATAATTTAATCTTAGTGTTATAATGACAAAATATTGAGCCAAGCCAAGCCAAAAACAAACATGATGTGAAGGACAGATGGAGGTAGCCACACTCCATTGATGTAGACTTCATGGGCACAAACTAAGCAAGCCACCACAAAAAGCATTTTGAAGCATCCAAGGAAAGTGAAAGAAGGTCTTTCTTTCATGTTTTAGTTGTGTTTTCCATTTTTGTTTTGTTAACTAAGCTCCTCCCTTGAGATAGGCTTAGGGTGTTAGTTTATTGTGTTTTTGATTAATTTGGTTTATTCACTAACACAATACTAATCTCCCCCTATTGCAATCCTATGTTCACAAATGACATTCCTGATGGGACCACACCCCAAAAATTTGGTCACAAATCTCTTTAAAGCAAGTCACTAATCTTTTCCATGCAAAATATTGGAGTGAGAGGGCCAAAAGAGTGAAATTTTAAGTTGAAATTCCATTTTTTTGATAAATTTATTTTTTTCCTAAAAGAAAAAAACAAGGTATAAGGGTGATTTAGGAAATGGTTTGAATGATTGTGTGGGATCTTGAATATACTTTCTCATGCGTATATTAGTGTTGTCCTAATGTTTCAAAGCACTAAATACATTGGTAAATCCATGCATTTAACCCACTTTATTATCTTTGAGGGTATGATTCGATTAACTTCCTTGGGTTTCAGGTTCCTCTCAGGTTACCACAAATCAAATGCCTAAAGAGGGTTCTTATGGTATAAAAAAAAGAATCCTAGGTGTTTCTAATATACCATGAGGTACAAATAAACTAAAATCCATTTTTAGTATTAAATAATGTCTTGAGTATTGGGGAAGTACCCTTCACACCATGATGTTGGTAAAATAGACAACTGCTTAGCCTATAATAATAATATTCCCTAAGTAGTTTTAAAAATTCTAGAGCATAATTTCTAAAAACTACAACAAACAATAGAAAATAAAATAAAAATATTTTTATGTATAGAGGTAAATACTTTCAATGTTAAATTGAAATCAAGATTTTGAATGTAGGATTTTATCCAATGTGACAAGGTAATTTCTCAAGTGTAAGATTAAAACCCAAGGTTGAATTAGATTGATTCGTGATTTTTGATTTTAGATCCAAAATTGAAGGTTGTATTCTTTTAGTGTTAGGAATATATATAAATTTGTATGAAATACTAAGAAAAAAATCAAGAAAACAATAAGCAACGCTATAAATAAAATATGGCTTCACCAAAATGTTTATGTTATTTTTGATATAACAATGAAATGCTAAGAAAAAATAAGCTATTGAAAATTGATTTTGATATACATAATATATAAATCTAAATGTGAAATATAGTAATTTATATAATTTAAAATGATTTATAAATAGTTAACTGATTAAATATATTAAAACCTAGCTCAAATATAATTTTATGTTGAGTGTTGATATAATTTGGCTGGAAAGACCTACAAACTATGTCACAAGCAAATGTATAAAATCAAATTGTGAAGGGACAAGGCTGCACCAAGGCCTTTTATATTGACTATAGCCACATCTTAATTGATCATGGGACTAATCTTATAATCTAGATTCATGTGCCTATTTGTATGGGGTTTTTAATTAATTATGTGTCTAGATTTATTGCATGAAGACTTACAAAATATAAACCCTATCTCCTATATGTAGACACCTAAAACTGGCCACCAATAACCTCCAACTAGGGTTTTGACCAATTCTTACCAAAATGCAAAATTTGGCCTAAAAATACTAAAACACATTAAATGAATTGAAATTGACATATTCAAGTGCCAATTTTTGTAAGGTATAATTAAATGGGATAATACAATTTATGGGCTAGCTAACTTTGATCAAGTCATTTCAAGTCAAAATGCCAATTTTGCACCTGGGTGCTTTGTATTGCTCTTTTCTATCAAATCTCTTTCATGAGACATGTGTCTTTGTTATTTTATGTTGGAAACATCCTAAATGGGACAACATATCTAATGCATCCTAATTCTAATTCAATCAAATTTTGGGCCAATAACAAGACATTCTGACCAATTTGAGTAATTTGTGCACAAAGAGCCAAGGTTTGCATCAAAGTGATTAATCATGATTAAGAGCTAATTAAGCCAAATCATGAGACTAATTAATATTTCCATGGAACTTGTTGAATAATTTTTTTGGAAATGAATATTTAATATCTGCATCATCAGGTGACATCATTTCTTGGGAAGACATCCCTAGGCCATAAATGCATAAAATATCAAGGTTAACCCCTCACATTCCTCATTAAGACCCTCCCTACCTAATTAATGCCCATTTATCCTACATAATTGAATTAATCCTTAGCCACACGTCTCAATCCTAAGATGGATGGTTTAGCTTGATTCTAATCAATCTCAACAATATATAAATAGAGAGGCCATGGACATCATTTTTAATCTCTCATATGCCAAAGTTATAATTCCCAAATGCATTCAAAATAATTTAATCTTAGTGTCATAATGCCAAAATATTGAGCCAAGCCAAGCCAAAAAAAAACATGATTCGAAGGAGAGATGGAGGTAGCCACACTCCATTGATGTAGACTTCATGAGCACAAACTAAGCAAGCCACCACAAAAGGCATTTTGAAGCATCCAAGGAAAGTGAAAGAAGGTCTTTCTTTCATGTTTTAGTTGTGTTTTCTATTTTTGTTTTGTTAACTAAGCTCCTCCCTTGAGATAGTCTTAGGGTGTTAGTTTATTGTGTTTTTGATTAATTTGGTTTATTCACTAACACAATACTAATCTCCCCCTATTGCAATCCTATGTTCACAAATGACATTCCTGATGGGACCACACCCCAAAAATTTGGTCACAAATCTCTTTCAAGCAACTCACTAATCTTTTCCATGCAAAATCTTGGAGTAAGAGGGCCAAAAGAGTGAAATTTTAAGTTGAAATTCCATTTTTCTGATAACAGTACTTTTGTTCCTAAAAGTCTCAATTTTTCTCTTTATTATGATATTGCTACTCACATAGTAATGATTTTTCAAACAAAATCATTGTTTGCTAAAAAACATGCTATGTGATATTGTTTTGCTCTCTATTACGATATCACTACTCACTATCGGTTTTGCTCTCTATTTTTGTTATTAAAACATATTTTTAAGACCTTTTTGAAAGTTTAAAATGGATTAAGAACCTTGTTTTGGTGTTTAACAAAAAAAATATGCTTAGGTAAATCTTTGGACAAATTGTGCTTTAAAAGTTACAACTTAAGACCAAGGGGTCAAAAGAACACCACCTAATCTTTCACTTGGTACGTAAAATTAAACTTACTTTTCAAATTTTGTCTTCAATAGTTGATTAAACTTAGAATTTGGTTGATAAAAAGAGAGATGTTTCATGTATGTTATTCCATCCATCCCCTTTAGGTAAATTTTTGAATCAAAAGCATCATCCTTATTGCAAACATTCCTAGTCCAAGGCATGGAAAGAATATCATCTAAAGCACTCCCCAAAAACTCGCAATAGTTTGGGTGATCTTGAAAATGACCCTAAAATATTTCTATTAGTCATTTATTTTTATGCAAACTTGGCTTGTGAGGAGGACTTCATTACCTCTCACAAGTTCTTTAGAGAAGCTTTGACTTGGGGTTTCATCTCCCAGCACTGAATTTAACTACTCCAACTAGGATCAGAGGTTTGAGTAGTTAAACCACCTTCTAGTGTTTGAGTTATACATGGGGCGTATCTGCACTTTAGATATCACACTACACTAAGAAAGTGATGGATGTAGTGGTTAAAAAAAGGACAAGACCTTTTTACAACAAGCCAAGTGCTATGAACATCTAATTTATATGTTTTTATTTTGCATCATGATGTGAAAGTCATTATGTAATTGATCCCCCTAAAATCATTTGAAAAAATTGAGTTTTTAGAAAATCCCCACTTATAGTGGAAGTGTTGTTAGTGCAAAGTGTGCATCAAGGTCTATGTCACAATACTGTCATTTAAGAGAAGGGGGTGTAAAAACCCTATTATATAATGCACATTTTAATTTTTGGATGAAAACTAAAAGCCTATCAAATGACGTATATTGATGGATTGCAATAATACAAAGAAACCCTTGTCAATTTAGGATCTAAGAGTGATTGATTAGTTGGTTTTGTCCTAGATTAAAGTCTTATTTAGAGTCAAAACTTGGTGTGAACCAAAGATACAAACCAAACACATGGCCCTCATTTTTCTTTGAACAAAGAGGGGTTATGCTGCCCATGTGAATCATCAATTTGCCTTCTTCAAATTTCATCAAAACTTAGAGTCATATCATCCACTTTGGTGTAGTTATGTTACCCAATTGAGTCTAGAATTCTACCAAACATTGTTTAAGTCCTTAATTTATAACTTAAATTTGAAATTGCACCTTCATCAGTTTATAGGGTTGATGTGTTAAGTGGGTTTGCCATTTGCACTAAACTTGAGGGAAATTATGTTCATTTTATAATTTGGGTTGAAGGCTATTTAAGACTCATAATAATTATCACCACTTGATATAATTAAGTCATTTTATGCTAAACACTTGCAGTTTGAGTCTATGCACCAAACATTTTTGTTACCATCCTATTTCCTTTAAGATCATTTAAATGCATACCTTTTTTCCTTAGAGATATTATCAAAACTCTAAAGGTATTTATGTCATTTGAGTTAATAAAGGTAATGTTACACTACCAATTTTGTGAGAAACCATCTTTGCCTTAGAGTGTTTTTGAAATAAACATTTTATCATGTCTTTTGAGTAGTCTAACATTGTTATGCTTCCCAAAACATTTCAAACATTGTTTCATAGACCCTCTTGCATAGATTTCAAGTTTGTGCACACTTTTTAGGCCAATCCAAGTATACCTTTGTGAATTTTTGTCTAGCATAATTACATCGTTCACATTTTTCTAGCCTATTTTTTAAAATAACCAAGTTTTATAACATTATTTGTGAAAAAACAAACTATCTCTAAAGTATATTTTGTTTCATACCTTATACCTTTTGATTGAGTTCATGTCCAAGATTCAAATGGCTAGTTTTTGTTAGAAGTGTTTCAAATTCGTTACATTAAAATATCATCTATTTCAAAGTCTAGATTTTGACGCTATTTGGCCAAGAGTCCTAGCACATGCCTTGTTTGAGCCTAGATTTTGATGCCATGTTTGGCCAAAAGACCTAAAAATGGTTTATTTCCTCTATTAGATTGATTTGAAACACTTCAACCTTAGAACTTGGCATTTCAATTTTTATTCCATTTACTTAATTTTTTTATATAAGATGTGTAAAGTTAGATACTTAACTTTAGTTTATTTTATCAAAAATCATTGCATAAACCTTTCCATCCTTTTGATGAATCTAGACCAAGTTTGAACATCATATTTTAGACATTATCTTTTTATAGTTTGTATAACTCCCTTCCTTTTCTATCACAAAAACATTCACTATGGATTCTAACATGTACTCCTACACTCATAGTGGACTTATGTACAATCCAGGGATTAGTAATGTGGTTGCATGAGAAGAAATGTTGTAAGACCCATACACAAATAATATTGCTTATGAGACAGATCCTTATCCCTATTATAATACTCAAATAGAGGCACAAAACAAAGATCTATTGGATAAATATTTGGTTAATATGCCACCATACTCAGAATAGGACCAAGAATAAACTGCACAATACCTAGATACGATACCCACAATTGAAGAACCATTTCCTCAATAATCATACTCTATCAATATGCCTTCCACGTATGATCCATTTTTGTTTGAGTGTCATTTATCTTATAATAAAGATGAGATTCTATTTAGATCCATAGAAGTAGGGGATAATTTTTTGATGGATTTCCCTCATAAATGTTTACCAAGCATAGTAAGAATGCCTCACAACATATTGTATAGTCAACATGGCTCTTCTAGAAATCCTTTAACTCTATTCCAAATGACATATTAAGACCTTAATATGCCTAAAAAAGGAGAGAACCTCATGGAAGACCACTTTAATCAATTGCAAACAACATATCAGACCTACGTGAATCTAGCACACAATTTCAATTAGATTCTCATGGTGAGTAAACCTCTTATTGACTTAGTTCCTTCAACATGATTTTTGATAGAGTTAACTAGTTAATATAATCAAATTTTAAACCCATTCACACAAAACACTTTAGTATACAACTTGTTGCATATGCTAATTATCAAAGAAGTGTCTTCTTTACCTACACAGAATAATGAACAAAACACAGTGGATAATATGCAAGCAACATCCAATCTAAATCAAAGTGGTAATAATACATAAAAAAATAGTCAATAACATATGCATTTAGTTAATACCATGAGTGGATCTTCAAACCTAGGAATGGGAACTTCTACACCCTAACCTCAACCAGCTGCTTCATCAAGTTCACAACCAACAACCTTAGGTAGTCAATCAGCAACCAATGCCATGCCTCAACAATAGAATGTCATGAATCCTATTTTTCCTCAATAGGTGATGAGTATCATTCCACAACAACATGTACAAATTAATGTACCAGTGTATCATAGCCCAAACATATTACCACCTCAATAAGGGGAAACTAATGTTCCACCTCATCAGGTAGTAGAAAATGTACCTTATTCTTTGCATACCAACATGCCATTTCAAAACTAGACAATATTTAATCAATATGGTCAGTGACAGGTGCCAAATCTCCAAGATGCATCTACTTCCCAACTAGAATTCATACAAAAAGGGGGTTCTAATGTCTCTCAAATACCTACTAGGAAATAATTACCTTTTGTGCAAAGAATACCACAAGTTCAAAGATAGGGTCTTGGCTCACAAGTTTCCACTTAAAAATAAGGTTCAAGTACTCATAAATAGGTCTCTATTCAACCAAAATAGGCATAGTATCATTATATCCCTATATATCAACCTAAAAAGCCTCCAATTGAAAACTTCATCACCAACCCAAACCAAAATATCACACAATCAAATGTGCAATTCAAACAATCAAACCCTAATCCACCTATGCGTATTCCTGGTATATTTCCCAACCAATCCATTGTACCACAATAAATATTTCCATTATACCCCATTCTAATTTATCCACTTGTTATTGCCTAACCATCTACCTAGGCTAATATTTCCATAAGTTTCCTAGAGCAAGAGTTACAATAAATTAAGGATGCAATCACCACCATCCAAGTGGGGAAACAGATGAAATAGTTTAAGTTAGATGATGTGTGTTCCTATCCTTTCAATATGGCATACTTATATATTTCATTTCCTCTAGGATATGAGCCACCAAAATTTGATAAATACAAGGGGAAAGGTGACCCCAAAGCTCATTTAACCAATTTTTTTATTGCATGCGAGCTAGTGGCATATAACGATATATAAATTTTATTGTTGTTTCAAAGGATCTTAGTTGGACAAGCCTTGGAGTAGTTCTTGAAGTTGCCTAAAAATTTATTAATTGATTTTGATGACCTTTCAGATAAGTTTGTGCAATAATTTTCTTATAATCTCAAACATGAGATTTCCTTGGTCAACTTGATGCAAGCCAAGAAAAAAGCCAATGAAATTTTTTCAAGTTATTTACAGTGATGGAGAGCCCTTGCAATTTGATTCACTCATAGTTTAATAGATAAAAAATTAGCCACTGTGTTCACTAAAAACATACATAATGAGATAGCATACCATCTAGAATTTTAGTGTGCACATACCTTTAAAGAAATCATTGACAAAGGTTTGTTGATCAAATGAATAATCATTAATATAGGAGTCATCAAGATTAATTCAAATAATTATAACCAAGGTACCAATTAGGGAAGTAGCCAAAACTAACATCCAATATAAGTACACGAATCATAACCATCACAAAACAATAACCAAGATAGACCAAAGTAATTTAACTGCAATAAGATTGTTGTGAGAAATGGAGTAATTGAGTCACTTCATGTCCAAATGGTGCAAACATCATCTGCTCAACCTGCACCACCTTTTCAACTTACTCCTACTTGACAACCTCTTCAACCAACACTACAAGCACAATAACCAAGACTTATGAAATAAATTCCCCAACCCTTGCCCTTACAAAACCCTCCTCCAAGGAGAACTGTGCCTCCACATCATGTTTTTAGTAACCTTGGAGAGCCTATTGAGTCTATATTATCCTTAAGACATCCCTTATCCTGATTGGTACCATGAAAATTAATTCTGTGAGTATCTCAAGTCAATTGGCATAATTTACAAAGATGTGTGTAAATCAAGCATTTAATTGAAAATATGTTAGAGAATGGGCAGATCATATTGGATGGTGGTGCTTCCACCTCTAATCAAAATCTTGGCATCTATCAAAACCCTTTTCCATAGCATAAGTAGTAATAATAATAATAATAATAATAATAATAATAATAATAATAATAATAATAATAATAACAATAACAACAACAACAATAGCCAACACCAGTGCAAAAACAAAATCAACAGTATCAAAATCAAAGGCCTAACTCATAGAACTAGTAGAATCAACATCAAAACCAACAACATTAGAATAATAGACAAAACCAAGATTAAAATGGTAACTATAAAACCTACCATGCAGTTACACATGACTATAATAGGGTTTTAGGTCATATTGTAGGGGGCACCATTAATACCATCTGCATTAATCCTAGATCAAGCACCGATCAATCTAGACCATTGCTAAACAATGCCACTTAGCCAAATTACAGTGATAATCCTTTCTTGACTTAGGACTGCATGCAAACAAATAAAAAAATTTGGATTTACACTTTTGGACCTTATATTAATAACCCATCATGTTATAAGACTTCAACAGGTAGTACAATGAAACATATCTCATCTCAAGGTTTATGGTGATTCTTAATTAATCATCAACCAGGTCACAAACCATTTCCAAACTAAATATAACAACCTAGTTCCTCACAAAGCTATGGTTGACACTCTAAAACAAAAAATTGTATATGTCCAATTTAAGCATATACCAAGGGATAGTAATAGGACTACAGATGCCATGGCTACTATTGGCTCTCTGATTTGACAAATGGACAAAGCTAGAGAGTATCAGTTGTTAAGAATTTGGTCGCACCAGGTCATGAACCTTCAACTATTTCAATGATTTTTGATATTGTTGGTCCTAATTCTATCTCGTATTTAGACCTTTATAATTATCTTCGTAACCAAGTTATGCCACCTAACCTATCCTAAAAATAAACCAAAGCCTTTATCCATCACTCCACTCATTATACTCTACTTGTATCAACCCTCTACTATGATATTTTTAATGGAACTCTATTTCATTGTTTAACTTTGATAGAATCTACATAAACATTATGAGAATTACACTAAAGAGTATGTGGATCCCATAATAGCGGGGCTATCCTATCCAAAAATATCTTGTGTACTAGTTATTTTTGGCCCATAATAGATGAAGATGCAACTACCTATGTAAAGAAGTGTGACAAATGTTAATGGCATTCCAATCTGATTCATGCCCTAGCCAAGACTTTAAAACTAATGTTGACACCACAGCCATTTTCTACATGGGGACTCGACCTCATTGGGAAAATCAATCCTACATCTCTAGATGGCCAAAAACATATCCTTCCCACCATTGAATATTTCACTAAGTGGGTTGAAGCTATACCCCTCACTTACATGACTAGAAATCATATTTTCAAGTTCATTTTCAATCATCTCATCTACTGCTATAGTATCCCCTCTGACATTATATCTAATAATGGAGGATCATTCAAGAACAAGGATGTCGACAAGCTATGTGTCGAATACAACATCACATAAAAAATTTCTATGACATATTACCCTCAAGGTAATGGCCAAGTTGAAGCATTGAATAAAACCATTGTCAATATTCTTAAGAATATTTTTAATGATGTTGATTAAGATTGACACCTTCAAATATTCTTTGCCCTTTGGGTATACCATACCAATTATCAAACACCCACATGAACCACTCCATATTCACTTATTTATGGTACTGAAGCTATACTTTCTATTGAGGTTGAGTTACCTTCACTATACACATCTTTAAAGCATGTCCTAGATGAACATGACTATCGAGTAGTTTTCCTGCAAGAGCTAGACCTACTTGATGAAAAATGCAAAATCAAGCTCAACAATCTTTAGGCATATCAAAACTAACTCAAAAGCCACTATAATCAGTACATCAAGTATAAACCATTTAAACTTGGTGATCTTGTTCTTAAATAAAAGCAAAAGAATACCATGACTGAGAAGAAAAATAAAGGTAAATTCAAACCAAACTAGATAGGGCCTTTCATCATCATAACATATTATTGATCAGGAGCATATAGGATTGCCACACCATAAAGAGATGCAATTATTAAGTTGATGAATATTATTCACCTTAAGTGGTACTATGCTTGAGCATTATGGTGTATTGTCTATAAGGACCATTTCAATTGTGCCAGTTTATCGCTTTTCTTCTTTGTACAGATATCATTCTTATCATTCCTCTTAGCCTATTACTTATTTTTTTACCATTCCATTCTATCAATTGAGCATGTTTTGAATCCTATCTACCTAGCCTAGTTAACCTTTGTTTCACTACTAGTGGCACATTTTTATCACCATTGAATCTATACTGGTTTTGATCATTTCAGATATAGATAGTATTTTGGAGTAGTATGATAGAAGTTTTGGCAGTTGCATCCTTCATTTGTTGTTTCTTTCTTATCATTGATCTTACTACTAATTTAATTGCCTATGGGCAAATTAGTGCAATTGATTTTTACTATTGTATCTTAGTTATAATAGCCTATGGGAAAACTAGGGGAAACATTTCTTTATTGAGCCTTAAAATACCAACTTGACATTTCCTATGTCATACTATGCCTTTATCCCAACTGTGCTTGTTTTGTTTGAATTGACTGCTACACTAGTTCGATTCTTTTGTTGTACGGTAGAAATATAGTGACTTGAGGTCCTACTCTGGGACTATATAAGCAATGCTTGATACTTGTTGAGGTTAACTCAGTCACCCTTTCTAGCCATGCTTTTACCATTTTAGGAGTAACCTAAGCCATGCTCTCACCATTTTGTGAGAAACCTAACTAATACTCTTACTATTTTATGAGCTTGAACTATTTAGTATCTTTTCATTCTCGATTGAGTTGTGATATTTCAAAATTCAAAAAACATTTGTAAAACCATTAAAAAAACCAAAAACATTGACCACTTCTTTGCCTTAAGGATTGTGGGAACCCTTACTAAGTCATAATCAAATCACTTGATCCTTAGTTTTTCCATCCTTTTTGGCCTTTTATCCCATACACTTGCTATTTTTCAAGACCATTCGTACTCTTCTATTGCATCCATTATGTTGTTTTCATTAGTTATCATTTTATTCCTATTTCCTTAGAGAACTACATTTGGCTTGAAGTTTTTATTAGATATTACATCCATGGAACTATGTAGGTAACATCCACTTTCCTAGTGCATATGGAAACAACTCAGCCACCCCCTTCTTTTTCTTTTGTTTCCCCATTCTATTAGTTTGTTAAGTTGCCTATTTTTTAGGGGCAATGTTTTTATGGATTAAATTTAAATTGTTTGTTTCTTTGATTATTTGTTTGTTTTTTTTGTTTATATACCTATTTGTTTACTTTCAGTACTATTGCCTTGATTCAATATATGTGTGTTCATTAGGTGACTCCTTACCTACACTTACACTTGAATCCATCCATATTCATACGTCTACATTAGCATCATGGTTTTTATCATTGGTGCATTATTTTCTATTGATTATCAGATTATGAGAGTTAGTCCTTATGCATATTTTAGCCAAGTCCTCATGATGTTATACCATGATGCCTACTGACACATGTTAAAACAAACCTCAGCTTCAAGAAATCTAATTAGAAATGGCAACATCAACATCTCTTCAGTAACAACATCCTAATTCAATCTTAATCATATCCTAAATAGAGTAATTAAATAAGAAAATAATTTTAACCTTTATTTAGTTCGAATGAGCATCTCCCTACTAGTAGGTTATCCTAATTCATATTTATCCTCTGTATTAGATTATCCTCATCATCGGCCAAATTAGTCATGTTTCCCATAATTAGGGTCCAATGCTTATAACTGACTTTGGGCAAACCATTGCACATTGTCCCACCTACATTTCTCAATGCTTATAACCACCTTTGGGAAAATCATTATGTTCTCATCAAATTTACTTTATTTTACCCAGATAGGGGCATTTTATTATCTTGTTTGTCTATCTTAATTGGGGTAGCTCTATTTTCTCAATGATTATAACCACCTTTGGGTAAATCATTGTGTTCTCACCAAAGTACTTTCTTTTACCCAAATAGGGGCATGTTGTTATCTTGTTTGTCTATCCTAACTAGGGCATCTCCATCTTCTCAATGATTATAACTATCTTTGGGTCATTGTGTTATTATACCACCTTGCCATTATCAAGGAACACTACTTATAACCACCTTTGGATAAACTATTGTACACCATCCCACCTGTATTCTTAATTATTTTGACTACTTTTTCAAACTGATTGTGTTTTCACCCCATCATTTTCCTTTCTTTTGTCATCTCATTTTACTTATTTCTTTTTGAGGGACCCTTTGCTGACCTTTCCTTGTGCCAACCATTCCATTCAGGGGGCATCATATAGTTAGTTTATTAATTGCCATTAAAGTTGTAAGCATACATGACCTTTTCATTATTTGAGAAGATGTTACTATGCTTATACCTTTTAACACCTTCCTAAACAAGGGAAAACTCTAGAAACCTAAAATTGGCCATTGATATCCTCTAACAAAGATTTTGACCAATTATTACCAAAATGTACAATTTGGCCTAAAAAAACTAAAACACATTAAATGAATTGAAATTGACATATTCAAGTGTTGATTTTTGATAGGGTATCATTAAATTAGATAATGAAATTTATGAGCCAACTAACTTTGATTAGGTCATTTCGAGTCAAAATGCCAATTTTGCACCTAGGTGCTCTGGATTGCTCTTTTCTATAAAATCTCTTGCATGAGGCATGTGCCTTTGTTATTTTATGTTGACAACATCCTAAATGGGATACTGGATCCAATGCATCTGACATCACATCTTAATTCCAATTTAATTAAATTTTGGGCCTATAACAAGACATTCTGACCAATTTGAGTAATTTGTGCACAAAGAGACAAGGTTTGCATCAAAGTTCTTAATCATGATTAAGAGATAATTAAACTAAATCATGAGCCTAATTAGGAATTCCATGGAACTTGTTAAATAATTTCTTTTTGGAAATGAATATTGAATATCTGGTTTACCCTTCCCATGCCTCATTAAGACCCTCCATACCTAATTAATGCCCCTTTATCCCAAATATTGATGAGCTTATTTATGAATTATAATTACATAATTGAATTAATCCTTAGCCACACATCTCAATATTGAGATGGACAGTTCAGGTTGATTCTGATCAAACTCAAAAATATATAAATAGAGAGGCCATGGACATCATTTTAAAGCTCGCATATGCCAAAGTTATAAAGCCCAAATGCATTCAAAATCATTGCATCTTAGTCTTATAATGCCCAAATATTTAGATAAGCCAATCCAATCCAAAACCAAACATGGTGCCAAGGAGAGATGCAGGTAGCTAGACTCCATTGATATAAACTTCATGAGCACAAACTGAGCAAGCCACTAAAACAATCATTTTAGAGCATCCAAAGAAGGTGAAAGAAGGTCTTTATTTCATGTTTTATTTGTGTTTTCCATTTTTTTTTGTTAAATAAGCTACTCCTTTGAGATAGGCTTAGGGTGTTAGTTTAGTGTGTTTTTTATTGATTTGGTTTATTCACTAACACAATACTAATCTCCCCCTATTGTAATCCTATGTTCACACTATACAATAAAAAAAATATATATGAAATGAAAAATGGGAAATTGGGAAAGGGAAATAGTTGATGTCTCTTCAAAAAACCTCATGTAATATGACTTACATATCCCAAAGGACCTTGGGCCAAAGAATTTCTCCCTCCTATGGTGAGTGTGTGAATATAGATATTTGTTATATGAATGTAACTAGACAAGTTGCTTTGAATGATTGAAAATGATTGCCCTTGACTTATAATAAAACAAATTCAAACTTAGTTTATGACTATTATAATGATTTAAAATTTGAATTAGGAAGAATAGATATCTTTTACTTAATGTGTAGTAGAATTTCCAACTGATAACTAGATGATACTTTGAGAAACCTTGGCATGCTTATATAGAGGAATATTTTGAATATTTATATTAATCAACCTTATTAAAAGTGTAGGAGAGGCAAAATAAATCATCTCAATTTTAAAAAGTCACTATTGGAGTACAGGTGAAAAGGCCATAATGCGGCCCTGTCTAACCTAATACAGTCTTGTTTGACCTAGTGTGGCTTGTCCCAAGTGGATAGTGATTACTGTAATTAGGCTAATAGGAGTTTGTAAGCAAAATAGGGATGATTTATTGATGTCCTAAGTATTTTTAAGATAATGAATAGAATTTTTAATTGTCCCATAGAGATTTCAAGTTAATAGAATGATGAATAGACCAAGTAAGGTAAAGATGCCAAGATTAAACATTGTCAAATACTTAATGATCAATTGTGAGTGTATAAAAGTACATGTTTATTTATTATCCTAAATCCAATCATCCACCATTTTTTTATATTTACCACATACCCACCTTTGTTTCTTCTCTCACACCTTATTAGGGAATTCTCCAATTAAAATCAATCCACTAATGACCTACAAACACAAATAATATAAAATGGTGCTAAATTATATGCAAATCTCCAAAAATTCACCAAATTATATGCATGAACTAGGATTTATTGACATAATTTACTTAATTAATTAAACCAATAAATTAATTGGGTCAATAAGGTGTGTAATTAGGAATATTGGGTCCCCATAATCCTGATTACAAATAATTATTATACATTGGGCTTTGATGAATGTAATACAGTGACCTTGTTAAGGGAATGTGACTATGTTAAGGGGTTATGACCAATTAGAATTTATTCATTTTTAATTACCCCTAATTTGGCTCTTGATCGATCTAATCAAGTAATATATTCAATCAAATAGTTTAGATGCAATAATTGATTCTTGTTAACCTAATTACAAACAATTAGTTTAAAATGGGGATTAATTGTCACAAATTATGTAGTTCATTAAATAAAAAAATAAATTGGTTTGATTGGAAGCTTAATTAGGAAGAATTGATTACTTCAAACCCAAATTAAACTAGTTAACATAAATTAGGACTCCATTACACCAAATTTCATGAATAATTGAACCAATGAAGTAAACTTTAAAACTAGGCATATAATTAGATCTAATAAATCCCATCAAACAATACATTTTTAAATAAGATTCATTAAATCAATGTGTATGTTAATTCATGTGTCAATATCCTCACAACTCTCACTATCTCTTAATGATGTGGGGTTTGTAAATTTAAATTTAAATTAGAATATGATAACATGTTTTGGATAGAATTAAATTAATTTTATTATGAGAAAAATGACTAAAAATTAGAATCGAATCAAGTTGGACAATAATAAGAATAGTTAACATGTTTAGTAGCCAACACTTTAGAGTAGATTTGAAACTTTCCTACAAAAAAGAGGGATTTAGAATTCTAAAATATAATTCTTTTTATCAAACCATTGAACCAAATATCCCCATAGGTCTGAGGGAGTGGCTTGGAAATCAAATCAACTTGAATAATTCTCCTTGTTTAATCCAAAACCACTAATATTGAAGAAACCACTAAGGTAGGAGGGAGATAGATTTTTTGTAGCATTAGGTTTTCTTCTATTGAAGCTAGAAAAAATATAATTTAACATAACACAGCATTGGATACAAAATTTTATTATTCAAAAAGGGTCAGGAAGGAATCATTAAAAAAATGCCCATTAAACATTTTCATAATAGAGGGAGAGAGAAACCCCCAACTAAAACTTTGGAAGTATAGTAAATTAGAAAATAATTAAACCCTTAAGTAACCAATCCATACAGGGAAGGGTAAAGAGGACATCCTTGATGAATAAAGTGAAATAGTCCAAATTTTTTAGATTGAACAACATTGATAGTGATACAAGGTATGACATATTGAAAAATAAATTTAACAATGCAAATAAATTTAGATCCAAATCCTAAATCTTGAGGCAGAATAAAATGACACTCAATTATATCATAGGCTTTTTCAAAGCCAATTTTAAAAATAAGGCCTTCTATTGAGTTTTCATTGCCCATTCCATTCCCTTTTAATTTTTTTTTTCAAGGATATAATTATTATGGATAAAAACTACAAGGTCATGCCATATGTGCCAAGTCAATCATTCATGCTTTGGAAGGAGATGAAACATAGAAAATGTTTCTTCGTAATTGCATCACTTCAGTAAAGCCTATAGAAAAGGGAGCTTGGAAAGGATTAAATATTTAGACCATTTTGATCACTAAGGTCTTGGTGGCTATTGAGGGAATTTTTTATGCTTAGAGTATTTTTAAGGCTTAATAAATATTCAAAATTTATTTAATATGGGATGGAGATGGTTTTAGGTTTGGGTTCTCTAAACTTCCACTCATTATGGTGGTGTCATATGCTTAATTTTTATGAAATGGCATTTTATCTTGTATCATGCATCAAGAGCCTTTGGATTTTCATAAAATGCATCAATGTCATCTCTGACCTATTTTATAAATAAAAAAGGATCTAGATTCCTTGTCATGGTCACAAGTCTTAATGTAATTTACATGCTTATGACCGAGAGTCCATCTTAGAAATTTATAAATGTATACCTAATGTGAACCTTAAAAAGTTTGGTGTTAAATCTAATTTTAGGTGGTGGATTCATTTTAAATGGATTGTTGAGACACTTTTACTCTAGTACCAACCCTAGTTAGGTTATCGACTTATTTCCTCTCAACACAACCAAACTAATGCTCTCCATGTCAAGTGGAGAGTCAATTACACTAACCAAATTTGGAAAAGAGTATTTGAGAGGGTGTGGACAACCATTATTGGACCTAAATTGGTTCACTTAATTTGTTTTATTTTACACCATGTTCTTTCAATTTGCACTGGTTAGTTCACATGGGTTTGGCTCATCTTATCTACTTAGTCTATAACCACCTCAAAACAATAAAGCATGTGTTTTGGTTATACAAACAAGCATAGTTGGTATGGATTTATAATCACACCCATTTTAATTCCTTCCATCTATAAAGTTTCACATGGAAGATGGTACTCTTAGGGACTTAGTCATGATTTCCATAAAATTCACACAAATTTGGCTTATTTTTAGTGAGCCAATTCATTATGAGATGGAAAAATAGAAATGATGTTATTTTAACACATGCTACTCTTGAAGGATATTTATCTACTATTGACATAGTTGATATTATATCTAATGTCAGGTTTCAAATTTAGGTTCAAGTCATGGAAGTGTGTCTTGAAGTGGAACACGTCTAAAATCTTTTGGACCATTGTGAGAGTGCCTTGTGTATTTTTAGCCAGGTTCTTATTGACTCTGCTTGTCGATAGTCACCCCAAGAGACTATGGATACAAACATCATGGTAGAATCCAATCTTAGAGTAGATGCATGGTTCCCCTCAAAAACAATTTCCACTCCACCATAACTCTAATTGGTTTTGGTGGACAAGGGTGTTTTGCATCTCTCCAAGAGAAGTTACCATAATTACAATTCCAATTTCCTCCTCTAAATAGAATGTTAAGGAGGATAAATAAAGTGATAATGATAAGGATGGTTGGGATCCAATCCCTAATATGGAATAATATCCTACTAGAAGTGTTTAGGGGGTTGGGGTGATAAGCCAAATGACCTACCACTTCCTCTTTAGTTGCTTGTGATATATGTGATTGGTTGTATGATATTTTGCTTTGTAGTTACATTTTTCTGGATTGTTTTCTATGTTTTCACCACTTTTTGGTTCATTTTTTTAATAATTTAAATGCGTATTAATATTCTTGATGTTGGCTGATTAAATTTGGAGTGTGATCATTCCACCCATTTTTTACATGAATATCTTTGTAACACATTGTTATATTAATACATGGAAAACATTATTAAATTAATAAAATAAAATTAGGGGATTATATTTTTGAAAACATTATCTTTCATTTAAATAAGAACATTATTTTTCAACATGCAATATCTCATTAATTCTCTCTCATACACATCAGATGTTTGTACTTTGATTTAAAAAATTAATAATAGAGAACATCATACAATGTTTTATTGTAGGAGTTGACTATTTTCTAAAATATTAAATCTCAAAAGTAACTTCATATTTTTTAGACTATGTTACAAAATATAATATTTAAAAATAAAACTATTGATAAGGTCAACCACATGTAGTTTGGAATTAGAATGTGCATAAAATTGTTAAATTAATATACTAAAAAATAATTGTAAACCAAAATAAAAAATCATATGAATAATCATCATAAAATTTAAAGGGATGTACAACCTTATTCTATATAAAATAGTTAGGAATTAAATTCAATGTTCTTAGTTTTGATTAGACATTTCTCCCTAATTTAATAATACTTATCAAGGTATGGTACTATAAGTTCTACTTGATCAAATAATTTTTTACTTTAGTCAATGGGAACCTTTGACAAGACATATCATTATAACAATTTCAAAATTAACCATAAAATTTTTAAAGAATATTCTCCTACATGTTCTCATGTAATATTTTAATATACCAATTACAACAAAAACTATCATTGAATGCTATAGTAATTTACTAAAATTGCTCCTACATCATCACACAACATGGTGTATAAAGTAAAATTGAAATTTACTAATACCATCTGAGATTGAAATGACATTGTAATTTCTAACATAGGTATTGATATGTGGAATTTTAAAGTGGGAAGTGGGATGCAGATTTAAATATCTTCATGTAAAAGGTAAGATAATGTACAATGAAGTGATCCATATATACAATATACATTACCATTTTTTATCTTTTTACATCATAACCCCCCAAAAAAATATGGAATGATTATCCCATTATGAAACATGAAATTATTATACCATATTTATAACATTTAATATTTCCGAATGGAATCAAGATCAAATAATGTAGGTATTTTGTGAGTCATGGATTCCAAAATCAGCACAACACCACTAGTGTAATGTTTTATCAATGTTAGCTGGGATGATTTGGGCCAATCACCTATCAATTTAGTTTTTCAACTACTACTTATGGATGTCATTATGGAATCTAAATCACATCATCATGGTCAATAGGACTATTCATTAATGCAATATTAAAGCAGTTAGTATCATTATTAAAGCAGTTAGTATCGTAACATCGAGAATAATGCCTTAGACCAAATAAGACTAGTGAAGACTAAGGACATCAAAGGAAATTTTTATTACCTTCACTTGAGAGGAAAATGAAACCTATAAATAAAAAAACCATGTGCCCCTAAAAATTAAATATATAATATGCTTTTATATAATATGCTTTTATTAAGTAGTTAAACAAGTCGAAAGAAAACCAATTGAAATTATTCTTACATTAAATATATAATAATTGTTTGAGGATTGGAAATCTAATCTACCATGATTGTAGAGGCACCACACCAATGTGAGTGAACAAGTTGTGAATCCACACAAACCTTAAATAAATAAAATAATTCTCTTCACTATAATACCCTACATTTTTACTGACTTATATTTTTTTCTTTATATAATTGTATTTCCATTTTATTTAAAATATGTATGTCGATTCAATTAAGTGACTGAAATATGTTAGGTAGAGGTACATAAGTGATCAGGGTGTTATTAATAGTAAGAATTTGAAATCACATCACATTCTTTATTGATTCCAAAATCACATACTAATGTTTGTCATCAATAGTATTGTTTACTTTATCAATTTTACTTTGTCATCATTATATTTTATTTGCCTCACTTATTTAATAGTTATAATGTATTAATTATACATTTTCTAATTAATAATTTTAGGTTTTGGATTAATAATTACAAGGGTGTTTATGCTTTTGAGGATCATTGGTTCATTCATATCTATTGAATTTGAGTTAATTAGGGAAAGCATTTGAAGTTTGCAATGTATGTTGTCAATTATGAAGCATTCATTTAAGATTTACCATTAAATATCATAAATTATGATGTGAAACATTCACTTAAGGTTTAATGAAAAGATTATTTACAATCACAACTCACCATTATGCTATCATAATAAAAAAAATTAAATATTAATCTTCTCTTTGAATGCTAAGGCACTCGATAACTATAAAAGTGCAGAACTGTGGAACTGGTTGGTCTTTGTTGGTCACTCACACTTATTATTATTATTATTATTATTATTATTATTATTATTATTATTATTATTTAATTATTATTATACTTAAAATACACAAAATTCTAGTGTTAATACATTAGTTTAATAATAATTTTTTTTGTTAATTTGCACTCATTAAATATTTTTTTGTGTCCTACATGTCCATTCATACAAACCCCACACTCTTCATATCTCTAATTAACTTGTGTGAATTTCATGATATATTATAGCCTCCTCAAACTAATCAAATATATTTACCTTCATGACAATACATAACAACTATATATGCTCAATTTTCACAATCATCTTTTTTAGGCACACTTTTTGAGACCAAGTTAATTAATGTAACTTTTGCATTAATGTTATTTCCCTCTCTTAGGGGATATTTTTCTAAGACATATTTTTCAATTTGGCATTTAATTCATGAAAATGAAATTGCATTAAATATCAATGACAACATATAAATTTTTACCTAAAGGAAATTTCAAAATAATTTTAATTAAATATTATGAATAAATGTTATGAACATTAGGAAATTAAATCACATGATTTGGATAAGACAACTACTATGAATCCATAAAGGGGATGTATACACATAATATTTTTAAAATTTTATCAATTATTGATGCTATTTATCTTGAAAGAGCTCATTGAGTCTCAATCTCTCTAACTACACGCCTTAAGGAGTGCACCAGTAAAGGGGTAGGAAGACCATTGGTGCTTCACAAGATTGTTGTCCATTTTTATACTTGATATCTACACACTTGTCTCCTAAAAACCATTCCCCTAAGCTTGGCCTTCTTTTTTTCACACTCCTCTAGTATTTTATCACCTTTAATAGCCCTTTTCTTAACCTAAATCCCCTTTTGATATTTTACATGACTATGTTAGCTATGTCAACCTTGTACTCTCATTCAAAAAAATTATTTAAGATCTAGGTCAGCCCTTGGCCAACTTAGTCCACGACCTAGTGAATTTCTTTCAGTAATGATAATAGGTCGACTAAGTCGACCCTTTAAGCCAAAAATTTTAAAAGGGTTTAGGGTTAGATCTACCTATATAAACACAATTATTTGGCCATTTATAAGAGAAGAGAAGAAATAAGAGATATTTTGCATCTACTTATCCACCATTCTACTTGAGGAGCAAGTTTTAGGTTTCATACTCTCATTAAAGATATGGATCTTGTCTTGTGGAGAAGTTTTTTAGATGCATTAATAGGTTTTGTAGCCTAGAGTTGATTTATCCTTATCATCCTTAAATACCATAACCTCTTACGAATCACATTGGCCAAGGGAGAGATTAAGGCTTGATAGGTTCATCTTTAAAGGTAAGTATTCCTAGCTTTGTTCCTTCTTTTTAAGAGTAGATAGATATGCATTTTCACTTCTCTTCCATGCATTAGGATTCAATATACATTTATGTGAGTATATGTCTTCTATGCATGTTTAATTTTGTTGTTTATTACCCCTACTTTGAGCCATAAGCTTTGGTGAGAAATAGATTAGATTTTTGCTTTAATTTTATTAGTTTAGTGAATATGAAAACATAGGACTTATGGTTATTTCATAGTTTTAATTGATTGGAGGCTTTGGAACCCTCCCTAGTGATATTATTATGGTAAGATATCCCCTAAGTAGGTCTAATAGATTCCTATTGGTCATGACATTGATTGTCTAATATATTCCCAGTCAGAAATGTAAGTAGGATCTATCTTCTTTGAACACAAATTGATTTTTAGATCTGATGCATTTCTAATTGCATGCATTCTAGTTAACCCAATGTGAATTTAACCCTTGCAATTTTCTTTCATGATTTTCATTTCTATCATTTTATTATTTTTCTATATTTACGATACTAGGTCGAGTAAGCTAGTATAGTTTCTAACTTATATGCACATTTTTAACATATAGTCACATGAAAATGACTATGCTCTTTCTGTGTAGGTCTTCATCAAATGTAGATTATTGGATCGAATAGGTCAACATAGTACTCTTATTTAATCCTATAAAAAAGACTATGTCAAACATGTTAACTTAGTCTCTTATTTAACTCCATAACAATAAACTAAGTCGTGTAGGTCGACATAGTATCACAAACCACTTCTAAATAAAAAATCAAGTTGAACATGTTGACTTAGTCATTTTAAACAAGATTTAGCAAATAGAGAATTACAAAACTAGGTCAACCTAGTCCACATAGTTAGCTAAACGTGCAATCAACATTCAAGGCACTTCAATAGAAATTTCATAGTCCTCAACATCTTATAATACAAAAATGTTCATTTCTTTCTCTCTTTTAATTTATTTCTTCATTAAATTTCTATTTTTCATAAGTTTGTAGTCTTCAAAACTTCAATCCTATAATAAACTAGTTTGACCTAGTCGACCTAGTTCTGTAGTTTGTCTTAAGTCTAGGTTTACCTGGTCAACTTAATTCTTAAGGAATCTTACTTTTCTTGTATATTAGTTACCCTATCGACTCTATTTTATAATGTTTGCATTTAGTGTCAGCTGAACTGACTCTATACCATGCTTAAATTGGGAATTAACAATTATATGCTAGTGTTGATGTCTAAATGTATACCATAGGTGCCCAGAGTGTTAAAAAACACTTTACATTTTAGAATTCAGAGAATTTAGTGCATGAGTTATAGGTTGTGATAATATTGTTATATATTAGTGGAATAGAGGAAAAACAAGTGACTATTTCACAATATTTATATTAAATGGTGATTGAGAGCCACATTGTCCAAACAATAAATCTATGTAAAGTATGCAGTAATTATGCAAAAGAAGTGAATTATGATCAATAACTAAATTAAGAATTAATTTACAATGGATATTTACAATAACAAGATAAACTAAGGTGATTTAGGTAAAAAAAAATCAAAGGAAGGGTAGGGAAGAATAAAATATTGTTAATCTTCATTCCAAACATCATGACAAAGTTCATATTTCATCCAAGCATGCACTTAAAAATAATGTATGATACAAAATAGCTTGAGCTCAAATCTTACCATACATCAGGAAAAATCCTAAAGAATGTATAAATAATGAAAATAAGAATTAGTTTCACTTTAAAAATTATACCCCTGCAAGTAAACAACATTGGCCCAAATACAAGAAGAGTAAAGGAAATAAAAGAAAACTAAAGACTTTCAGTCAACCTAGCATTGGCACAAGTTAAAATCTCTACAATTAAATGTTCACATCAAGAATTCATAAGAAATATTCAAATATAGAAATTGGAATAAGAAAATGAGAGAGAAACCATGATAGTAAACACATAGACAAATACTAGACAATCTTTACAAAATTCCTTGCTTGTATTTCTTGTTCCCTATTTACAAATTAAATTTTGCTCTAAAAATATTTTTCTTTTTCAAAATAAAAATACCATCTTTTATAGAAGAATAAGGCAGTATACGGGTCAGTCATAAGATACAAATACACAATAAATAATGACAGTTGTCCTTTTTACAGAGTTCTAGAATACATTTGCTTTTCCAAAGTGGGCTAACCTTTAGGCAAACATGCTAACAAACTAGCATATATATATATATATATATATATATATATATATATATTTGAAAACTAGAAAATTTGCTACAAAATAAAATATTTTTAACTAGCCGATGGGCCTTGTGTTGATGAAGCCCCTTGTTTTCGCTAAAGAATACTCATAGTTGTATCTCCATTAAGTGGTTATTTCTTTTTACTTTAGCCCACCGGCTAGTTAAAAATATTTTATTTTGTAGCAAATTTTCTAGTTTTCAAATATATATATATATATATATATATATATATATATATATATATATATTTGAAAACTAGAAAATTTGCTACAAAATAAAATATTTTTAACTAGCCGGTGGGCTAAAGTAAAAAGAAATAACCACTTAATGGAGATACAACTATGAGTATTCTTTAGCGAAAACAAGGGGCTTCATCAACACAAAGCCCATCGGCTAGTTAAAAATATTTTATTTTGTAGCAAATTTTCTAGTTTTCAATTATATATATTTGAAAACTAGAAAATTTGCTACAAAATAAAATATTTTTAACTAGCCGGTGGGCCTTGTGTTGATGAAGCCCCTTGTTTTCGCTGAAGAATACTCATAGTTGTATCTCCATTAAGCAGTTATTTCTTTTTACTTTAGCCTAGACATATATTAAAAACTAATTAAAATATTGGCTTTCATTTAGCAATTTGCATTAATGAAAATCTTACAAGCTACATAGCCTTGCCATCAAATTAGTGGGACCCTTAATTTAAAATCCATCAGCTCTATTTTCACTCCTTAAAAAGTGGTTTGAGTATGGAAAAATAGTAGAAAATATTTTGGAAGGAAAATTTCCACATTTGTATCTTTTGGCGTGATTCATCATGTGAGTTAAAACTTGATACAAATGGTCTTGGCACAAAGGTGAACAGACCCATTTGACCATTTCTCCTAACATTACATCACGTGAGTGATATGGCCTCATGAAAATGCCTACTTGACTCTATTTGAGCTCTCTAAAAAATGGCTATGAAAAAAATAGAAAAATGTGGTTGAGAGGCCAACTTTGAATTTTCATAACTTTTGACGTGTTATCTTGCTTGAGTTCAAACTTAGAAAAAAATGTTCTTTGTAAAAATGTAAACAAATCTATTTGACCATTTCCTCTGAAGTTACAACACTTGAGAGATATGGCCTCATGAAAATTCCTAATTAGCTCTGTTTGAGCCCAAAGAGCTAGTCAAAAATGCTTTGGAGATCAACAGTGCATGCACATAACTTTTAATGCACTATCTCGCTTGAGTTTAAACTTAGTGAAAATATTTCTTGTAAAAATATGAACAAACCCATTTGACCATTTCTTTTGAATTTGTAGCATGTGAGAGATATGACCTCATGAAATTGCCTACTCAGATCTGTTTGAGCTCTCTGAAAATGGCTATGGGAAAAATAGAAAAATGTGGCCAAGAGGCCAAATTTGCATGCCCATAATTTTTGATTCACTATTTCTCTTGAGCTCAAAATTAGTGTAAATATTCCTTATATAAATTTTAATAAACCCATTTGACTATTTATTTTGAATTTACAATGCATGAGAGATATGGCCTCATGAAAATACCTACTTGACTCTGTTTGCACTCCCATTTGATGTCCGTATAGACGTATTTGACATCTCACAGACTGTCAAATTTAAGCTCATATGAATTTTTTTCGGGCTTAAATTTGACATCTACACGACAATCATTTGACATCTCATAGATCATCAAGGTCAAAAATTACTATGGAAAATGCTTTGGAAGGCAACTGTGGATGCACTATGGTAGATGAGCTAAAATATGGTGCATATGGTCTTAGAATGAAGATAAAAAAACCCATTTGCCATTTTTTTAAAACCATCACATGTGTGAGATATGGCCTCTTCAACATGTTCACTAGACTCAATATGGACCTCTTAAAAAATAGTTTAAAACACCTTAGAGACCAAGTTTGCATGTCGATAACTTTTAATGTGCTATCTCACATGAGTTCAAACTTAGCGCAAATAATCCTTGTGCAAATGTGAACAAACTTATTTGACCATTTCCTATGAAGTTGTAGTACGTGAGAGATATGGCCTCATGAAAATTCCTACTTGACTCTATTTGAGCTCTCTAAAAATGGCTAAGTATGGAGTAAACAATGAAATGTCACTGAGAGGCTAACTTTGCATGCCTATAACTTTTGACGCACTATCTTTCTTGAACTCAAAATTATTCAAATATTCCTTTTATAAATGTGAACAAACTCATTTGACCATTTACTTTGAAGTTGCATCATGTGAGAGATATGGCCTCATGAAAATGCCTACTTGACTCTATTTGAGCTCTTTAAAAATGGCTAAATATGGAAAAAATAATGAAATATAGCTGAGAATCCAACTTTGTATACCCATAATATTTGATGCGCTATATCTATTAAGCTCAAACTTAGCAGACATATTTCTTGTGTAAATGTGAACAAACTCATTTGGCCATTTCTTTTGAAGTTGCAGTGTGTGAGAGATATGGCCTCATAAAAGTTCTAGAAAATTAGTGAAAAATGTTTTGGAGAGCAACTTTGCATGCCCATAAATTTTTATGTGTTATCTCATGTGAGATGAAATTTAATGCATATATTTTAGGCAAAAAAATGAGCATACCCATATGATCAATTTTCCCTAGAGTTGTCACACATGTGATGTATGACCTTGTAAAGATGCTTACTTGACTTTGTTTAAACTCCCTAAAAATGGCTATGGAAAAATGACAGATTTTGCTTGAGATACCAAATTTGAAGGCTAATAACTTTTGATGCACTTGTCTAGAGGATCTAAAAATTGGAGCATATAAACTTGGCACAAATGTGAATACACTTATATGACCAATTTTACTTGACTCATCCACATGTGGTAATGGTGATGTTAGCAAAATACCTACTTAGATTCTCTGCCACTAACCCAAAATGTCTAGATGAACACAATGAAGTATCAAATTAAAACCAAGAACTTCCATACTTACTCTAAGCACTCTTGACATTCCATAAGGTCGCTATAATATGTCCATCCCATCAATATGATAACTTATTTAACTTGACATTATACAAACCAAAGGATTATAAAAGGCCAAATTAGGATCAAATCATGAAATTTGAACACAACTCATTCAAGAAAAGCCTCATCAAACTTATAACTTAAAACATGAAGAATAAATGGTAATACACCTAGACAGGGTCAAACTAGAATCAAGAACCAATAAGTCAACTAGACAATTATGCAAACATACTAGTGACACTTTAATCAAGAGAATTTTTAATTTCAAGATAAAAAATTGCATAATTTGACACAAGGGTCCCTATTTTTCAAAAAAGGGGGTATGTTGACCTCAACAAATGGCAACTTCCATGGGAAACATAACAATATGTTAAAATTTAGACTTTGGTTCAAACTACTAATTAAGCTACTTATACCATTTGATCATGCACTATCATTAAGATCAGTTCATGGTTAAAAAAAATATTGCATATGAAAAATTAAGATCAAACATCAAAACTCAATCATATTTTATGTGTGCTTTGATTCCACTTACTGATTACTAAAGGATTTAGAGAACAATTTCCAAGTTCATGGCTTTAATCATTAACACTTGATTTCAACATGTTTGAATATTCAATAAAAACTATGTTATACTTAGGAAAGGCTTGGGCATTTCTCTACTACCAATCAGGTGTCCATATCCCTAATAAATATTCCTTTGACTCCACTCACAACCTTGCTCCACTACCAACTAGGCATCTATAACCCTGATGGAGATTACCAAAATCACTTTTGCTTGGAAAGCTTTTGATTTTACAATAAGCTCTTATTTTTATATTTTTTAGATCATTTTTTGACCTTACAACAAAGGTTGGGAACCAGGTTAGCCAAATTTAGGGATTTGATCAAGTGTCTGATGTTCAAACAATCATTTTTGGTTATAAACTTTGTCCCAAATAATTAATATTTTTTAAGTCAAGCAAGACTATGTTTTAATAGTTTAAGCTTTCATCTTACATGTGAAATCTTAATTAAAATCAAGCTTAGATCAGAAAAAAGTTTAAATTCTCAAAGAATAATTAACTTATTCACTAGTCTTTACTAGCTTTTCTAAATTACAATATCAAGCTCACATTTCAATAACCCATGATCAACCAATTTTGAGAATTCATACCTTAATTTATAAAATATGAAGCTCTTGAGTAGCCTAAATAAAATTTAAGCTAAGGTTTGTCCAAAAGGACTTATTTAGAAGCAAGGAACAAAACACAAAAGTCTATATATATATATATATATATATATATATATATATATATATATACAAACAAGGGACAAGAAGGGAAAAAAAAGAAGAAAACTAATATGCAAGGAACAAAACACAAAAGTCTATATATATATATATATATATATATATATATATATATATATATATATATATATATATATATATATATATATAGGCATTATATACAAACAAGGGACAAGAAGGGAAAAAAAAGAAAAAAACTAATATAAGCCCTATACTAACTTCATAAAATACTTACCTCTAGGATAAAATGGAAAATTATTTAGTCTACTACAGAACTTTAAAACCTAAGTGTTTTCTAATGGCATCTTCCTATAGATAGGGACATTTGGATGCTTAGGTCTTCTAAATTATGTGACTTGAGCTCCCATATTCATTCTCAAGTACATGGATTGAAGATATGAGTCTAAAATCCAACCATCTTCCTCCCAAATCCTTAAAATTTACAATAGGAGTGTCAATTTTACTTTGTTCATAGATAGGTATTGGATTATATCATCTTTAATCAATAATGGGAGCTAAGCTTTCATCTTTAGACTGATGTCTTCATTAGGTTATTTCTGAGGTGGAAGTGGACTACCAATATTTTCACAAAAAAATTTCAATTTATCCCAAAATACTTCTTCATCCTGATCAACTACATGATGTTCATCTAGAATCTCATCATGAGAAACATGTTGGTCCCATAATACAATTCTCTTAATGAAGTCACATGAAAATTACTAATTTGATTCACCTACTTCATCTTCATTTTTGGTGAAGAGGGCATCTCTTTCATCCAATCAGGCTTCGGCTTGTCTTGGTTTGGCTCCTCCAAAATAATATTACTTTCTTGGAACTCTAGATTTTTAGTGAAATCCTCAGAAGAAGCATCCATGTGCTTTTCTATCCCATCATCTATCATCTCAAGATCTTTGATTTTATTTTAAAAAAATGGTTTGACTACTATCAATGATCATCTTCTTCAGGAGTATTCTCCATTTTAGAAATAAACCTATGTGGATTGCCTCCCTAGTTACATTATGAAGAAAGATCATCTTGTATTTGATCCATATCTATTTCCAACAACTCTTCCTCTTCATCTATAGGTGTACTAATGATCATGTGTTGTTGATCTTCAATTACAATCTCTCTTACATCGTAAGTCATCTCAGATGCAACTTCTTCAATTGGCTCAAATTCATCTTCATCTCCATCTTCCAATGAAAATTCAAAGGCTTGCATGAAACCTTGATATTCTCTTACAAATATAGATGTCCCTACAACAAAGTCTTGATTAGGCATAATTTTAGAGGTTTTAGAAATATTATAATAACTAGCCACAATAATATCACAAAAATTCATGTGTATGTTTTCAAATGATACATTATTATTGCTATCATTAAATCCATTTGGAGGCATGTTCAATCTTTGAGAAGAGTGGTTTTTGTCATAGCCTTCCCTCATATTTTCTACTTGTTTTTACAATTGAATAAATTCAGTGCTTAGTTTTTGGACCATTTCTAATATCAAGTCATTTAAAATTTTTGGTGTCTCAGGTTCACAAATTGGAACGTTATTACTAGTTGTATGTACTAAAGTTATATAATTTTATGGATGTAAGTCCACTTATAGTGTTATTTAGGAACTATATGTGTTGGTCAAGACGTGCATGACTCAAGGAATATTGGTTTTGAACTGATATTAAAGTAGGTATACAAGGAATGATGTTTTGGATGGGCCAATTCAAATTGATATTAGGTATGGAATACACCATCTGACCATGAGGTTGTATTTGGTCATTAATGATCATAGTGTCAGAGTAGGTCTAGGTCAATGTGTTTATGACTGAAAAAGAATTTTTTAGGAACATGAAGGTTATCGGATCCATAACATCTTTATAAACTTCTAAGGCTAAAACCTCATCAGGTTTATAAGGGGACATAGTTCTGCTAAACATTGTTTAAAAATAAATGTTAAATCCTTTGATGGTTTCATTAACATTCCTTTTAATTGTGGTGAATTGCTGATACGAAACACAAGGATTCATCCCAATTGGTAATGTAGTCTTTTAGACGGTTAAGAAACCACTCATATGCAAAATTCTTGAAAGTAAAAGGAAATAGTCTACATGCTACATATTCATGAGTCACATTTAATAATGTTAATGCAACTTTGAAACTTCTAACATGTTCTTCAATTGTGACAACATTATTATGACTAAAAGAAGGCAAATATCTTTCAGGATTTTGAGGAAGATCATACACAATACCTGGTACATTGATTAAAAAATTACCTAAACAAGTCATACCTTGAATACATGAGTATCCTAAACTAATGAAATAGATTGGGAACCTGAGGATTCTCACTCACCTTGGTCTCATTTTTTCAACTCCAGTTTAAGGACCTTGAATCCTATTTGAAATATGATGTGTTAAATCGATCTTTACAAATAATAATGATTAGATTTTCACATTAAGTAAATTTAACAAAGATTCATATAAAGAGCAATAAAGTAAAACATTCTTTAACTAACTTAGTTCAAAGAAGTCTCCAAATATGCTAGTATGAATGATCTTTACACTTTTAATTCCAAATAAAATTAAATTTGAAAAGTATTTATGAATCTTTGATCAAAATAGTTATTACTAACCTCAAACTAGTTGGATTCATATATATATATATATATATATATATATCTTTACCATAACTAAGCATATGTATTCAAAGAACGTCAATCTTTGTCTAAATAAGTCCAAAAATTGATAAAAAATTATGAAGATAAAAAATCTTTACATAATTATGCTAAAAGAAAAACAAATATGTAAAGAATAGAGTGATCTTTGATTAACATACACCAAAACCAATAAATATCCTAAAAATTCACAAAGATTTTATGAGACCCTCCTTTTAGCATTAGTGAAGCTCCTCTTGTTGATGTTTAAATGTGTACCACAGGTGCCTAGAGTGTTAAGAAACACTTCTCATTTTAGAATTCAGAGAATGCAATTCATGAGTTACAAGTTGTGATAATCATGTTATCTATTGGTGGAATGGAGTTAGAATAAGTGGCTGTTTCATAATGTTTATATTAAATGGTGGTTGGGAGCCACCGTGGCCAAACAATAAATCTGTGTTAAGTATGAAGTAACTATACAAAGAATAGTGAATTATGATCAAGAACTAAATTAATATTTAATTTAGAATAGATATTTACAATGGTAAGTTAGATTAAGGTGATTCAAGTCAAAAAAAGGGCAAAATAAGGATAGGGTAGAAAAAAATATTGTTAGTCTTCATTCTAAACATCATGACAAATTTTAAATTTCATCCAAGCATGCACTTAAAACCAATGTATGATACAAAATAGCTTGAGCCTAAATATTACCATACATCAGGAAAAATCCTAAAGAAGGTGAAAATAATACAAATAAGAATCAATTTCACTTTAAATATTCTACCCCTAAAAGCAAATAACATTGACCCAAATGTAAGAAGAGTAAAGGAAATGAAATGAAACTAAAGACTTTCGGTCAACCTAATATTGACACAAGTTCACAGCTCTACAATTAAAGGTACACACCAAAAATTCATAAGAATTATTCAAATCTAGAACTTAGAATAAGAAAATTAGAGAGAAATCATGATAGCAAACATACAGATAAATACTAGACAATCTTTGCAGAATTTCTTGCTTGTATTTCTTGTTCCCTATTTACAAAGTAATTTTGGATCTAAAAATCTTTGTCTTTTTCAAAATAAAAAATATTCCTTTTTATAGAAGAACAAGGTAGTATATCGGTCAGTCATAAGATACAAATGCACAAGAGATAAGGATAGTTTTCCTTTTTACAAAGTTCTAGAATACATTTGTTTTTCCTAAGTGGAATAACTTATAAAAAAACATGCTAACAAACTAGCATATGCCTTTACAAAAAATATTTTATTTTTGAATATTACAAAATTTGCTACAAAATAAAATATTTCTAGCTAGTTGGTGGGCCCTGTGTTGATGAAGCCCCTTGTTACTACTGAAGAATACTCATGGTTGTATCTACATTGAGCGGTTATTTCTTTTTACTTCAATCTAGTTATATATTAAAAACTAATTAAAATATTGGTTTTCATTTAGCAATTTGAATTAAGGAAAATCTTAGAGGCTACATATCCTTGCCACCAAACTATTGGAACTCCATTTAAATTGTATTGGCACTGTTTGCACTCCCTGAAAAGTGGTTGAGTAGGGAAAAATAACAAAAAATATTTTGGAGGGCAATTTTTCATGCTTGTAATTTTTGGCTTGATTTATCATGTGAGCTGAAACTTAGCGTAAATGGTCTTGGCATAAAGGTGAACAAACATATTTGACTATTTTTCATGACATCATAATGCATGAAGGATATGGCCTCATGAAAATGTCTACTCGACTTTGTTTGAGCTCTCTGAAAATGGTCAAGTATGGGAAAAACAACAAAATGTGATCGAGATGCCAACTTTTCATGCCCATAACTTTTGATGCACTATCTTTCTTGAGCTCAAACTTAGTAAAAATGTTTCTTGTACAAATTTAAATAAACCTATTTGATTATTTCCTTTGAATTTGTAGCATGTGAGAGATATGGCCTCATGAAAATGCCTACTTAGCTTAGTTTGAGACTAGAAAACCAGTCAAAAATGCTTTGGAGATCAATTTTGTATGCACATAAATTTTGACGTGCTATCTTGATTAAGCTCAAACTTAGCAAAAATATTCTTTATGAAAATATGAACAAACCCATTTGATCATTTCCTCTGAAGTTATAGTGCATGAGAGATATGGCCTCATGAAAATGCCTACTCGACTCTTTTTGAACTCTCTAAAAATGGCCAAGTATGAGAAAAACAATGAAATGTAGCCAATAGGCTAACTTTGTATTCCCATAAAATTTGACGTATTATCTCACTTGAGCTAAAAATTATTGCAAATATTCCTTGTGTAAATTTGAACAAACTCATTTGATCATTTCCTATAAAGTTGTAGCATGTGAAAGATATGGACTCATGAAAATGCCTACTTGGCTTTGTTTGCACTCTCATTTGATGTTCACATAGATGTATATGACGTCTTGTAGATTGTCAATTAGAAGCTCATGTGAATTTTTTCATGAGCTTAAATTTTATATTTTCATGACCATCATTTGATGTCCTACAGTCCATCAAGGTCAAAAATGACTATGTAAAATGCTTTGAAGGGCAACTTTGGATGTTCATAACTTTTGATGCACTTTGATAGATGAGCTTAAATTTGGTGTATATAGTATTGGCATGATGATGAAAAAAATCATTTGGATATTTTTATTGAAATTATCACACATGTGATATATGGCCTCTTCAACATGTTCACTAGACTCAATTTGGATCCCTTGAAAAATAGTTAAAAATGTTTTGGAGACCAACTTTGCATGCCCATAACTTTTGATGTGTTATCTCGCATGAGCTCAAACTTTCTACAAATATTCCTTGTGTAAATGTGAAAAAACCCATTTGATTATTTACTATAAATTTGTAGTACATGAGAGACATGGCCTCATAAAAATGCCTACTCAACTCTGTTTGAGCTCTTCAAAAATAGCTATGGGAAAAATAGTAAAATGTGGTCGAGAGGCCAACTTTTCATTCCCATAACTTTTGATGCACTATCTTACTTGAGTTAAAATTTAGTAAAAATATTTTTTATACAAATATGAACAAACAAATTTTACAATTTGCTCTAAAGTTATAATGCGTGAGAGATATGGCCTCATTAAAATGCCTAATCGGCTCTGTTTGAGCTTTTTGAAAATGGATATGAGAAAAATAGTGAAATGTGGTCAAGAGGCCAAATTTTTATGCCCATAACGTTTTATGTGCTATCTTGCTTAATCTCAAACTTAGTGAAAATGTTCCTTGTACAAACCCATTTGATCATTTCCTCTGAAGTAGCAATGCATGAGAGATATGGCCTCATTAAAATGCCTACTTAGATCTATTTGAGCCTAGAAAACTAGTCAAAAATGCTTTGGAGAGTAACTATTCATGCTCATAACTTTTTACATGTTATCTCATGTGATATGAAATTTATCACATATGTTTTAGGGACAAAAATGATTATACCCATATGATTGATTTTCTTTAGAGTTATCACACATGTCAACTATGACCTTGTAAAAATGCTTATTCAGCTCTATTTGGACTCTAAAAAATGGCCAAGTATGGGGAAATGGTAGATTTTTATTGAGAGACCAACTTTGAAGGATAATAATTTTTGGTGCACTTGTACAAAGGACCTAAAACTTGGAGCATATAAACTTGGCATAAATTTAAACATACCCATATGACTAGTTTTACTTGACTCATCCATAGGCAATGGTGATGTCAACAAAGTACCTACTCAGATATTTCACATCTTCACAAAGATTCAAGACCAAGGTGGCTCCCAATCACCATTAATATAAATTTTTAGAATAGTTTAATTAATCTACCTCTATTTCACCACAGGCAACTAGATTGCCAAAATATGCAACGCATGCATCAAATTCTCTGAAATCCAAAATGAGAAGTGTTCTCTGAACACTAAGAGAATTTGTGGTTCATTTAAAAGCATCAATAGGAAAATATTTACTATCACTAGAAGGAGGTCTTGAAACTTTGAGCATATAAACTTATCACAAATGTGAATACACCCATATGACCAATTTTACTTGACTCATCCACACGTGGCAATGGTGATGTCAGTAAAGTACTTAAATTTTCTATGACTAGACTGGAATGTCTAGATGAACACAATGGACCAAATGAAAACCAAGCACTTCCATACTTACTCTAGACACTCTTGACACCCTATAAGGTCTCCTTAATATGTCCATATCATCAATATGATAACTTATTTAACTTGACTTTATATATACCAAAGGTTATTGAAAGGCTAAATTAGGATCAAATCATGAAATTTGGACACAACTCATTCAAGAAAGGCCTCATCAAATCTATAAGCTAAAACATGAATAAAAAATGCTAACACACCTAAAAAGGGTCAAACCAAAATCAAGAACCAATAAGTCAACCAAACCATGGTGTGGATGAGCTTTAAATACAAAATAATGTGCAAACATACTAGTGACACTTTGATCAATTTAATTTTTAATTTCAAGGTACAAATTTGCATAATTTGACACAAGAATCCCCATTTTTTAGAAATGGGGGCATGTTGACCTCAACAACTAGTAATTAGTTCACATTTTTATTTTTAGTTCTTTGCATTATTAGATTAGCTCGCATAGTCTAATTAGGTGGTTTTTCAACATACCATTTAGTTGCACTACTTTGCTCTTTTTGAACACACTACCAAATCACATAATTTCAAAATGCATTTAAACACTTGTATACCCAAGGCCTACCTACCTAGATTTAATCACCAAGGGGGAAGCCATCTTGGTTTTATAGCCAAGTATAAACACGTGGTTAATGGTATATATTGGCAAATCATTTAACACCCTTATCATTGAAGGATTGTGAAGTGAGAGGGTATGCCCCAATACCAAGCTAGTACCATTACCAACATAGATCCCTTTTAGTCTAAATATTCTGAAGCCAACTTCCCTATCACACTTAAAATAACACTTTATAATAATCTAACAATATTTAGGATGACCACTTAGTTAACATTTACTTTTCAATTGATTACTTTCTCTTTGTTCATTGTATGTTGTATTGTAAAAACTTGAACTGACTAGCATTGGTGCAAGGTTATATGTTATATGCCCCAATTGGATCATTTTCTTTGATCTATTTATTTGTGTGTTTACTTCCATTTCTTTCTTTAAATTAATTTTAATTTTTTTCCCTATTTTCAATACACTATCATTCTATTTGACATAGTCTCTTATAGACTATCTTTTCCCCTGATTACTATTGTGTCAATTTGATAGACCTAGTACTCATTTCTACCTAGCAGGTTACTATACTAAGTCAACTTGGTTGAATCTATATCTTTATCAAGTTTCCCTCTATCTCAGGTTATATTACTAAGTCAACCTAGTTGACTCTGTATCCTTGTCATCTCAATTTCATACCTTATGTATAGTACTAGGTTGACTTGATTGAATCTATACTCATATCTACATCTTATATCTCTTTGATTTGCATCAACTTATCTTCCCTAATCACTCTCCTTCATCATAAATTTTATATTTGAAGACAACATTGAGTTGAATTCAATAGATATAATGAGTCTTACCAACCCTTATAGGTTATCCCATAAGTAGCTTCTGGTTCCTACCCTAGATAAAAGTAATGTGCATGTATCCACTTTCAATACAAACTATGGGACCCCTCCTCATTCCTCATCACTTTTTAACCCTCTCTTCTCATTTGAATATCAACCCAAATTAGAGTATACACCAAATATTATCTTCTTCATCAATGAGTTTCTTCAACATAGAGGACAAGATCCTTCTACTATTTACCATCTCATGATAAGTGGTCAAGTTGATGAACCCCATTCACCTTCTCCCACTTTCTCACACAGACTTGGGGATACTAGCTTCTTTGCTTCTCATCCTCTTCCGTCTGTTTTGACCCCTTTTCATATCATGACTTTTTCCTCTTTGATTTTTTCCACCTCCATTCCTAGTATCTCTACTAACATGGTAGGTTCTATACCTAGTGGGCCTCTTTCAAGACCTGCTCTTCTTAATTCTTCCACTAATGCATCATTTTATACCCATGGTAATCATGCCTCTAGTGTTGCTTCTTCTAATCCCTCTACTAGTACATATTTTTCCACACAAGTAAATTATGCCACTAGTGCCTCAATTACTAATAGTTCTTCTCAAGATCCTACTAACACCCATAGTGGTACCCAAGCCACTACTACCAACTCCAATGCTTCAAAAAATGCTAATAATTTAACTCAAACCCATCAGTTTTTATTACAAACTTTTAACCAATGAATGTTTTTCAAGCTAACAATGTAAATCAAATTATGTACATGTAAAATCATCTTATCTATCTTCAAACCCACCCTCAATAGATGTCATGGGGCACAAATAATCAAAATGTTCCCCCACCTCCTCTTTGGTATTCCCATTATAATCCTATTCCTCAACCTCCTCTTTTTAATAAAATAACCAAGAATATTCAAAATGATCCTTTGACATCTCAAATTGCTAATATTGATATAGGAGGTATCACCCTTACCATTTCATACAATGGGTCAATCGATCCTACTCTTTATTTAAAAACATTTGGAAATCTATATAAAGACTGGGTCAAGTTAAATACCTTTGCCTCTAATAAGATATTAGTAAAAACCCTCATGGGTGATGATTTATATTGGTATAACCAACTCAAATCTCATTCCATGACTAGTTTGGAAGACTTAGTCAATTCTCTAGTCCAAGAGTTCCAAACTAGTGATCTCCCTAAACATATCCTAGCCCATTTTATCAATTGCAAGTGACTTGAGACCTAAACCACACAAGATATCATTAAATGATGGAAGAAAATATCTAATAAATGTGAACATAGTATGGAATATGATAACCTTTTTCATGTATTAACCAATGTTTTTTTCCCCAAATTGCAATATCAGGTCTAGACTCTATCTCCATGTACTTTGGAAGAGGCCATTGATTAAGCCAAGTGTCAATATTTTCTTATGCATAAATTAGAGATATCCTAACCTTCTATGGGTACTCACATTTTACTTAAGAATAATAATTGTCATGCTACCAATGATGGTATCATCGACTCTTATGATACCATTCTGTCCCTAACTAAACTCTAGAATAAGCTTCCCCTCCTAACCACATCACCAACCCTCATTTATCTTCAACTAATAAAATTTATATTCATAAACCATTATCCTTAGTGGAATTATAAAAACATATACCAAGGCCTCTACCAAGAGAACTTGATCCCACTCGACCCATAAAATATTGGTATGATCTTAATAATTTTTTTTTGGTTTCGCACTAGTTGGGGTCATTCTCATGAGACATGTAGGTAGATTCATAATTTGGATATGGATATTATTCTTGGTCCCAATTTTGAATATGATTATATCATTCATAAATTCTAACAAGCCTATGACATTACCATCAAATCCCATGAAACATAAACTAAATATCAGTCTTTGAACCAGGCTAATGTTCATTTGGCCATCTATAAAGATCCTCTTCCAAATCATCAAGATAACTAAACTAAGATAAGCCTACCCCTTCTACAAATAATGTTGACAATATTCTTAACCTAACTCCTAATGATAATGTTTCAATATGAATAACATGTGAAGGGTGGTTTATTTAGTTGATCCTAAACCCATCCACACACCTCAATTATCTCACACATTTCATGTTATTTAAGATTCTTTTCCAACTCACTTAACTGAGTTGGGGCAAGAAGACCTCATCTCCTTTGATGAATGAACTCCAACACCTCCCTTGGATAACACTTCTCATACCATTTCTACCATCCCTCCAACATTTTTACCTATCACCAATGATACTATCAACACTTCTTCTCAAACTAAACATGTATGAACTACCTCGTATTCTTAAGATAATCAACAAATTTATCCTCTAATTAAAACTTCCACCTCTTATCAACATAAATTCACATGCACTTTGGTTCCTCTTTTTGAGGACCTCCTTTAACACTATTCACCTCTTTCCAACAATCCTCTTATGGGTTATGATGAGTGAGATCCTATCATGAAACTTAAATAATCTCCCATCTCAAATCCCATTTCTCAAACTTATTCAGACCTCTCTGTATCACCATAACCACCTCATGCATATTTTGTTTGAAATGAACATCCCTCATCTTCCCCTAGTAGGATGTGAAGCCACCTTATCTGGATCAAAAGATAGCATTTTAAAATAGTGCAAATAGATGTTCATACATGTTGATGAATCAATGAACACTTCCATTTCCTTTAAATTCCCCATTGACTATATGATTCTCGATGAGATTATGCTTCATGCAGATGATCCTACCCTTTTTATCAATGTCCAAATTGGTGATATCCAAGTCAATTATCCTTTTCTTGATGAAGGTTATGACACTTGCATTGTCTCTCTTGAATTTATCAAAACCCTTGGATATTCTTAGTGTTATCTTAAATCCACATGCATCACATGTCAAGGCTATGACCAAAGGCAAATTCCTCCTTTAGATTGTGTATGGATCCCCATTATCATCCCATCTGTCACCATTCACATGAAGTTGATCCATAAAATCATCGCATGAAATCAATTGCCTCTTTGTCTTGCCAATGTGTCAAATTTTCTTACAATGGAGCAATATATAAGATTTAGGGTGACATTAATCCTTATAATTTTGAAAAGTTCCAAGACCATGTTATATTCAATATTCCTACCTTTGAACCCTTTTTAAGTGTTTTATTTCATGAATCTCAAGGATTTAACTTTCCTATCAATTCCACCTGAGGTTACAATGGTCACATCAAAATCATCAGGTCCTCTACAATTATGATGATTATGATCTTAATGAGATCAATCTCAATATTAAAATTTTGGATCTCTCACCTCATCTCATCTTTCAACTTCCTACTTATTTGTAACCTCATTCCTACCAACCACCTTGTGATGATATACCCATTGTATTAACTAAGACTCAACATTTTATTCATCACACTCCATTAGATGACAAGGTCATCCCTACCTATGCCATTTACCTTCATATACTTGATTGTAATGATGGTTATACCTTAGATGATCCATTCTTAAGAGGTCTCAATTAGGCCTAAGATGATGAGATTATTCATTATCATTCCTCCTTACTTCAGACTTTTAGTATATATTATAGTATTCCCTCCTATATTAATCTTAATCTTAGTATTTTTCCTCTTGATCGTAGGGTAGAGATGGTGCACACACCTCTAATTTATAAATAACCTTGTAGGAGTATGCTTATGGATCATGTTATGATTAGTCCCTATTGCTTTGATAGATACCAAGACCCCTCTAGCCAACTTATCCCTGAGATGCTTGCGATTGTCCTTCAACCTTTTATATATCTAACCCCTCCCTCAAAAGAGCCTAGTTTGGATCCCATTCCCACTCCCTCTGTAACTGAGTCTCTTCCTATTTTTGATCCTATTGATCCTTTAGTTGAGCCTTGTCTAGTCTCTCTACAAACCCCACCTTCTCTTGGTGATGGTTTGCTCCCTTTATTGTAGATGGCTCCTTCAACCACTAAATGGGCCAATTAGCCTTATTATGACATTCATAAAGTTATTGGTCATTGGAATAGAGTCTATTTATTATACCAATCTTCCTCAGCTTTTGTTTTCACTTCTCTTATGAGTACACTCACCAAGTCTACTCATAAGCATTTATGTTTCTTCCACAACATAGATAATCATTCATCCACACATTATCAAATGTTACAAAATGATATCAACACTTTGCATCCCACCACTCTTTAGCCCTCATACAAGGCTATACCTCCCCCTCAATATGGAGAGGTATATTATCTCTGGCACCAATGTGGTACAAATCACATTGATCATTGTTGTATCCTTTAATAATATCTTAAGGATCACATCCTAATAATTCCCACACCTTCTGCCCTTCCTCCCACATTTCTCCCTCACAATAAGGATCCCCCTTTGTATACTGTGGCTCCACCTCCTATGGTTCCATCTCCACCTATTATTTTTACACTTTTGATTACCTCACCCATAGATCTGCCTTCACTAGTGGCACCTTATCCACTAGTTACCCCTTTATCTCCCATAGAATCCTCTCTCATGCATTTTCTTGAGCATCCCTAAATGATAGCCCTCATCAACATGATCCTTTAGGCATTCCTACATTTTCTGTCGATTAGATTCAATTTGAAGTATTTTCTCAGCTTTCCTTAAATATTGATGAGACTTTGGCTATAGTTCACATTTACCTTCATATAGACTTATTACATGTTCTGGATAATGTGTGTGGATAAATATATCAGTACTTATGAGCACATGCATGGTGTTATTACATTTTAATTTTTATTGGTCATGTGATCCAACTTTACATTTATCTATTTTATATCATTTGACATTGTTTTAAATTATTATCTATCTTACATGATGATTTTTGTTTTACATTACATGTTGCTTATGATGTCATTATGTTATCTTACAAATTTATTTTTTATAATTACATACTTGTTCTTTTTGAATTCATTTATTATGACTCCCTTTTTATTTTCATGATTGTTTGCTATCTTATTTTATAAACATGGAGAATAATTATTGTGATTTGGTTATACAAACCTTGTCCCCTTTATCATTCTTTATTCACCATGTGATCAGTTAGCAAATAATTCATCTAATTACAATCTCCTTTTACTAGTCCACTTTTTATCTCCCTTTCTTCCCCTTTATTCCCTTTCACAAACTAAGCACACACATGGTTGAGACTTGAGATAACATGTTGGTTCATAGTTAAGCCTAAGTTTGCTAGTTAGTCTTGTCTTTGGATACTTAGCTTCCTTTAGCAAAAGCCTAAAGTTCATTCATGTGTATCACTCTATCTCTCATGATTGGTCATTCAAAGTCTGTATGGAAGAGGAATCTTAAAATCCATATAAAAAAATTCAAAATCCAAATCATTTAATAAAAGGCAATTATCTAAAAGGCAACATTCAAAATTTTCAAAAGTCAAATCATACTAAAAGACATTATTCTAAGCACATATCCTTTCTCTAATCAAATCTCAAACTTTATATTTGGCCTCACAATAGATCTAACGTCCATTGGGGAATGGTAGGCCAATAGATTAGAAAAGGAGAATAAAAAAATATTTTAGTACTACCTACTTCCTCACATAAGTACCCAATCTTCTTAGTATATCGTTGACTTTGTAAGGGGTCCTAATAAATGGTGAACACGTCATGGAAAGGTAGGTCCATTTTTTTCTTAAAAACAACCAACATGATTTGATCTTAGTACCACCCTTATTTTCCTACATAGCTTTGTGCCTATAGTGAACAAGGTATCCTCTGTATATTGATGGTCACTAGTCACTTAGTGTCTTCTCATGTCCTTAGTGTGCTTCATGTCTCCTAAGGTCTTCTCATAAGATGCCTATGTTATGATTCTTACATTCCCTTTTTCATTTCCTACAATCATAATATTTCCCCTTGATAAATATTGTTTTGTTCATTGATCACTTCCCTAGGGATTCCATTTGTGAGTTAAATTGTAAGACCATGGATAAGCCCTGGATTTCCACATAAATTACCAAAATTTTCAAACTATGATTTCAAACATACCTTTTTACCATATTTTCACCTCATTGGTGTTCTCTTTGTGAGTTTTAGTGTAAGATTATGGATAGGACCTGGCCTTCCTCATAAAAATTTTCAATATCCAAGTCACAACAACATTACAAGTGTCAAATATGAGATAATATGTGATTTATTATGAGTTACACATCATTGGCATGCTTTCCATGTTGATTTAGTATGATTTATGCTTACTTCATTGATATTTAACTTGTATCTTCTTATTTTTTGATTGCATGCAAGAATCCAACCATTTTTCTTGAGTTTTTCATACTTCCTAATTTGAATTAGTGTGATTAATTTAAGACCCTTTTGCCAAATTTTTAACTCTTTTATACTTCCCAATGTGATTTAGTATGATTGATTGACTTAATTTATTTATTTTTATACCATTAGTATTTCATGTGCTTTCTATTTGATTACATTATTCTCATACTTCTCAACGTGATTTAGTGTGATTTTACGTATTTTAATTTGGTGCCACTCTTTAACATGTTTTAAAAACAATTTTTTCCCTTTTGTTTACCACTCTTTGATTTATTATACGTAGTCATCTTTTGTTATTACACATTTACCAACATGATATAGTTCATAGTGCATTTATTTTTTATTAGTTATAATTTCCTCATCTTTTTCGACTGTTTCTTTTTAACCATGCATGTGTACTACATAATTCTAGAAAAGAAAACAACACACACATATTTTTATATCATAATAAACCAAAACAAAATACATGTTCTATAATTAAATATATCCATGCATCCTCAACCACAACCAAAACATATAAAACATAACACATAAGATCAACATCCAAATGTCAAAATAGAATATCTCTATATATATATTATGAGTTTCAATACAAAGTAAAAAAATACACTGCTTTATCTCTAAGGCTATGCTCTATCATGCCTATCTCATGTCCTAGCCAAAATACCCATATATTCCTCAAACTATCCCCTCTAAATAGTACATTGTAATGAAGATGTTGGAGATCTAAATCTTGCTACTTGTCCCTGTAGGTTGTCCACTTTGTCATGTACCTATCCTAGCTAGATAATGGTAGCCAAATGCATGGATCTTTCCTAAGCCAAGGCCTATCATGCCTATACCTCTCCTTATACTACCCTTACTAGTGGTTGTAGCCCATATTTATATGCCTATAGCTACTTTGTGGACTCTTCTACTAGTCTGAACCAACTTGTTTAAGTTGGGGTAGATGGTAGCATGGGATCATCTAATATGGTGAGGCCATATGGTGCTATTATCCCATCCATAATATCATGGTGTTCTCCCATCACTATGGATCCCCATTTGACCTCCTCCTCATCCCCAAGATCTAAAAAAATTCAAACCAAATAGATATTAGATCACATATAGATCTAAAAATCTATCTATCTATAATCTATCTATATAACTAGTATTCTATATCAAAAACTAAATATTAAAACCGTTTATTACCTATCTCAATGTCACCAATCACCATCTCCCCATCTGCTCATCTATCAAGCATGGTCTCTCCATTATCTCATCCCCTAATCACCTTGTCCATGGGATGCATCCCAATCACAACAAACCTCAACCATGTTATTATATCCAATATTTAATAGAAGTTTATTTATTTTATATTTCTACTCACAAAGAGTGTAATCAAGTTTCACCAAGATCAAATAATCCTTCTTGTTATTGAGTCTGAATTGTGGATCTTCGGTGCTGAATTTTAGTTATTCAATTTGTTTATACATGAACCTTATCCTTCAGTGTGTCCCTTTGTTATAAGAGGTTGAGGTATAGCTCTAGTGTGTTGTAACTAATAAGTGTTTAAAAATTAAATTTATTTGCAGTAAGTGTTGTTTACCAATTATCATTCTTTTTTGTAATCATATGTGATTGTTGATTCTTCTGTATTTGTTAGTGGACATGTTTGAGTGAAGTGTCTTAAAAAAACATTATGTAGTTTTTTGTGCCCCTAAGATTTAAATTTTTGGCATTACATAACTCAGGGGAAATCTGATTCATTTATTTGAAATATTTGTGAATAAGAAAAATATATTTACCCTTTTCAACCTTCTCCATTGACTTTTTTAAAGAAAGAATGATGTAGAATGGTAAACTCAAAGGAATAACATGTCTAAAATAATTAAGAAAAATAAATAGAGACCAATGCATAATATTGTACCTACCCTCCAACATAATATATTGCATGATATGGAAGGACACATCTCTATAAGGTCTCGATAGAAGATCTATATCAAACCCATCATAAAGCACATCCAAAATTTATACTCCAATAGAAAACTACTTTTCTCTTTATTATAATATTTACGAGTCTTATTCACTTTGGTCACCTCCATTTCTAGTCCAGTGACATGAACAATCAAGTTTTTAGTAATGTCAAGCATCACCCTATTGATATTAGGTGTTTTATTATCCATGAATCTATAAATAAAGCCAAAACATGCTTGTTATGGCCTTCTATTCGCTACTTAGCCTTTCTGTCAGTTTGTAAAATCTACCAAACCTACTCATTATTTTTCACTTCATCAGGCATCTTGAGTTTAGTTCTATTTGAGATCCCCATAAATGGATGACAAAAAATTATTTATCTATTCAAAGTGAAACAGGTATTTTTAGAAATCCCCAAAACATTTTTTTAAATTTTATTTCAATACATCCAAGACATAATTCTTTTAATTTTGCATTTTGAACTTTGAGGAGTTACAAATGTTATCATTGTCATATGATTAAATTTGGGTGTTGTATCATTCTTGTTCATTGGACATTTCTTTGAGTCTTAGTTAAATTATGAACTCATTATGATCTCTACATTTAAAATTCTTACACAACATGGCCATATCTAGTTACTAAAAAATGTGAACAATTTCCATACCAACCAGTTCCCACATATGCATTGATAATGAACACTAATTAATAGAAACTATAGTTCTTATTTTCACATAAAAACATGCATTTTTACATTATAAACTTTTAACTATCTCTATTACCTTAAAATGCTTAATTTAAACTTCTAGCTCATTCTCAAATTTCAAACACTTAGTTCTTGTGTTGGTTATGAGCACTACTTAATAGAAGTTTTGGTCCCCATTTTCACATAAAAACATGCCTTTTCACATATCAACTTGTAACAACCTCTATTACCTTGAAAATTCTCATTTGATATTTTTAGCTCCTTATCAAGTTTTAAATACTTAGCACCAATTGTCTAGGAATTATGTTTACCCTTATACTCTTAATTAGGCTTTCGATTGTATTATATAGACCTATTAACTTTAAATTTATAATAATTATCATTTTATGGATTACAATACTTTAAAAACCACTTCTAACAATTGGAAATTATCCCTCCTCAAATTTCAACCAATTTTCAAAGCATTTGAAGGGATCGATCTCAAAATATAAGGATTTTAGTATTTTAAAACCTTGATTATAGTGTAACAAACCTGAGAGAAATTATAAAACAAATATCACTTTTTGTAATTTGTTATAGACCTTTTAAGACTTATATTACCATCTATTTGCATACACCTTACCTTTTTATCACTTATGATCTTTGAACAAACCTAAATTTCTAAATACATATTTTTTCTCTTGACTATTACAAACTAATTGTATATGTAGACATGTGAGGAGAGATTTATCAAACTCTTAGAATTTATCAACTATCAAGCATTAATTTTGATCAGATGAAGATATCTGAATGATTCCCATATCATATCAATCACTTTTATACTTAACAATCATAAAAATACACAAATAAGTACTCTTTTCCTTAAAACTATAACTACGTTTTATTTCTTACATCCTTACAACATTTATATAGACCTAATAAGAACAAGAATACAATTTCTCAACATCAAGAATAAAAACCTGCAAGTCTTTCAAGTATGAAACTCTAGAGATATCCTTGACAAAATGCTATTTTTATCCACAATTATTATAAACTGTTACAAGATCCCTACTAGACCCTTTTACACAAATCTCTAGATCCCATATAAAATCACACAAACATGACATAAAATCAAATAATGAGTTAAAATTATGAACTTGGAAATTTCATATTATTTTGAAATGCATCAAGAATCAAAAGGTGTCTTCTTTTCTTTTATTTATCTTTGAAAATTAGGTTTAGATCCTGTAACATTAAAAATTATCCACACACAAACTTGTAACTTTTGGACATGTAAATTTTATACCTACAAGCAACCTCCTCATCCTTTATACTTTTGTTAACTCCTCTTAAGTTGGTTAGAAACTTATCTCTTACAACCATAAGTCTAAACTTGGTTTGGTCTTGAAACAAGATCTCTCTACAGGTAATGACTTATACATCATGCTAAATTAGACCTCTTTCCTACATTGGATATAATTCTAGATTGGCCTCAGCATAATTTTACATTCATTAGAAGATAAAATCAGATTTAATACATAAGACTAGACCATATATGACCTTTAAAAATATACTAGGACCTTCATAATTGTTGATAATTTTGACCTCACAGGTCAAATTATCACCCCTATCACTTGAAACTTTGTTGTCATGTTATTTAACATGTTGGACACTATTTTATTCTTGTAATACCTTTCAAATGGCCATGAAAAGCCTTGATTAATAGATTTTAAGATAAATTTGATGAATTGAAGGTTTCTATCATCATGGCCATGTGCTTGTCTAGCCACCTCTTGATCTGTTTCAGATTGTTTCAAGAGATGAAATGAGTTCAGAGCATCTTAATAGTCCTCATGGTTTGTGTTAAGGTCATATCATGCTTGGTTGGTGATATGCTTGAGTAACTTCATAACCTATTTGATTACATTTTAGATCACTTTGTGGATTCCATAGCAAGTTTTGCATGATTATTAATAGTATAATATCATAATAAGGTCATGATGTATCTATTTAGGCATGAAAAGTTCTAATTAATACTTTTTGCAATAGTTTAATTAGGTTTCTCAAGTGGTTATGGTAGTTTTAGTGTTAAATAACTTATTTTGAGGTTGTTTATATAGTTATTTAACGTAAAATTAACCACCAAGCATCTTTAGGACCTTATTTTTTCATTACAAGGTAAAATCTATGGTTTGAAATGAGTTTTAAGTGTCAAAATGTAGAAAACTGGTTTATCTATCTTATTGACTTCCTTGGCAGCTCAAAGAAGGCCATCAATATTAGATCAATACAGTTAAGAGAGAGATTCATGTCCAAAAATATTGGGAAATTATAGGGACACTAATGAACTTCAATTTAGTTTCATTTATTGTCATATTCATCTCCCCATATTTATGAATAATTGCTAAGACTGTAAAGGGATCACTATGTCCTAGTCATCCATATAGGGTCCAAGTTTGTCTCTATTTCTTCATTTTAGAACTATATGGATAAAAAAAATTATATAAGCATGATTATAGGTTAAAATAGGATATTTTTCATGTTATAATAATCACATACTTTATCTCTATAAGGAGTCTTTTGACATGAAACTAGTTACATTTCTTGATTGTTAAGGTTGGCAATTTTAAAGCATGTTTGATATATAAGCTAAGTGTATTCATATTTAGGAGTTCTTAAGTTAATGTTTCAATTGTGATACACCTATTTCATTAAAACTAATTTTTTAGGTATCTTCCTCTTGAAGAGGGTATTTATTGATGTAGCTTGAGTGAGATGAGGACTTCCACAATATACAATTGCAGTTCTAATGAACTTTTAATGTATGACAGTATCTTGGCAAGTTCATCATGATCTTGAAGGATTTAAAAAAGGTAATAATGTATATATTTACCTCAGGTTGATAATATATATGTAATTCAAAGACTATGCTTCCTTAAAGCTCAAAGGAACTCTTGTAGGCCTAATGAGGAGGTCTAAAACCCCTGTCTCAGTCAACAAGGTTATAGAGGAATCATGAAGATAAAGAAGTTTTCTTAGAGGGAATGAAGTTTTTCCTTAGTGTTCATAAGGTTTTAAAGGTGACTAGTTCCATTCAAGAGATTTTTAAGATCGAATTAAGCCTATTTATGCTTGAATTACACAATCATGATTATGAATTACCATATTATCAACTTGAGAGACCTCTAAAGGACTGTGTGCCCATAAGAATGTGTTATGAAGGTGTATATAGATAGTCATGGATGATATGGAAATCATAAATTGATGGGTATGATACAATTATCACCAAGGTATAAGTTAGAAACATGAAATAAGACCTTAAAACACAATTTAATAATGGTTAAGATAGTTATACAATTTTTGAGATAAGATCATATGTTAGTTTCCTTATTAATCAAGCCTTTTATATGTTTATCCAAGTTGATGTGAGGTAAATTAGACATAGTAAGTAGTTTTGGAATCATGTTGGTCATGTTAACAACCATGTCCCATACTTATCTACAGTTCGTACAAACTCCAAATGTGCACCTACAACAATAATCTATTTAAAGGCATTTTCAAAAAATCATCATGTTGAATCATGAAGGAAGGTGAATTGGAGTTAAAGTTGAAGAGTTATAAATGTAACAAATTATATTTTGGAATTCTTGCATCATGGAGGTAGGTGAAGTGGCTTTATACACCTATAGTCAAATAATAAAAGTTTACTTATAGCCATGACATTCTAAGCACAACTAGTCAAGATTTCTATTTGAGTTTATGTAAAAGTCAATAAGATCAAAAAGATGGATGTGATGGATGAATAGAGTATAAGGATAAATTTAATATTCTCTATTGATTAAAAATAATAATATAAGCCAAAGAAATCAAAGTGACTTTTAGACATATTTTGTCATAGTCAATTAAGGTTGCATGTATGTGATCACAAGAAGACATGAATAGGTAAGAGGAAGAAGTATAATTATAACACATTCATGAGGTGTTAGGAGGTGATATAGGTCTGTGTAGACCTATTCAATGGTGTTAATGATTTTACCTTATTCCCTCAATACTAAATCTCAAAAATAGCCACCTACAACTCAACCTAACTAAGCCTAACCAATCTTGAAGGATGATGAGGAAGATGGAGTACAATAATGTAGGGTTAATTTTAGTGGGCTATATTAAAAAATCCTTGGAGGTTCCCAGGAAAATTGGATTTATAATGGTTGTGAATCAATTTAGAAGGTGATTAATTATAGAGGTGAATCAAGTGATGGAGTAGGTGAATCAACATTCTATTAATACATAAATTATATAAACATAAATATTATTACATATTTGGATTCCTCTAAAAAAATTATGCAATTTCAAAAAACAATTATCATAATTTGAGTCCATATGCAAAAGTTACGGTCTCAATAAGTTGGCTAGGTTACAATGCACTTGCCAATGAATGTTTGCACGATGATAAAAGATGTCCACATTATGTTGATGGCCATCCATAGGTGCAGAAATACATCACCATTATGTGCATGTCTATCAATATCATGCAGACATTCATTAATAAGTGCATTGTAACCTAGCCAACTTCTTGAAGGCATAAATTTTGCATACAGACTCAGATTATGATTATTTGTTTTTTTGAAATTAAAGAATTTATTAAGAGGAATCCAAATATGTAATAATATTTATTTTTTGAGTATTTTTTATGTCATTTTAGGTTTTTAATGGCCTTCAACATATGCCAATGCTCATCGGCATATGCAAATTACTATCAGCATATGCAAATGACCATTAGTAGATGCAGATGACCATCGGCATATATGTATGACCATCCACATAGTAAAATGGTTGTCAACATATGTAGATGAACATATACATATGTGTATGACTATCATCATATGTAGATATGCAGACAACCATTGGCATATGTAGATGATTTTTTACATGTTTGATGTGAGGTGAATGTACCTAGATTGCTTTTCAAGGTATGTGTGAAAAACATTTATATGAATAAAATTATTTAAAATACTAGGTGATCTGACCCTAAAAATGAACTCGCATCCAAAAAATTTAGGTTATTCCAAGCTCTTCAATACCCAAAAAAATTATCAAATTCAAATTTATAAAACTGGAATATTTATGAATTAACAAAGATTTGCCACTAAAAGTTTCCCTATAGTAGTGAGAAGTTGAGCTTTAAATGATAAATAAATCCATTAAAGTTATTAAATATAAACATAACATTACAAATATTTTTTTTAATCAAGCAATCCTATCAACAGGGTTCCATAGGCCTATTGAAACTACAATTAGCAAGGTGAAAAGACAATCAGCCCATGCACAGTGCATGAGAACAACTTGTGTGAGTGGAAGAAGAGAGGAGTTTAGTGCCTTTTTGAAATATTATAATAGGTTTTAAACCTATTTTATAGACCTATTAAATGTATTATTACACCCACTTTCTATATATAATCCAAGAAGCAGTAAATGCACACCTACAACCAATATAGACCTACAAGTAGTCAAGGACATAAAAGAGAATGTGGATAGGGGTCATGGATGGATGGTAATGAGTGATTATGGAGATGAGTTTGGATGAGATAAATTAATGGAATCTATTTCATTATAAGTGTCTATGAAGATCATATTCATAAAGGATAATACTTAGTTTACTAACATAGTCTACTAACATAATCTTTTAGAGCCCTGCAGGCCCACTCACAAGCATAAGTGAGAAGAGTGTCTTTCTCACCAGATTTGAATGAATAACAATGAATAAGAGTGTATATAACCTTGATGAAGATATTTACAAAGTTTTGATCATGAGAGGAGGATAATAAATTAGGGAATATACATCTAGGTTCAAAAAGTTTATTTTGCATAAAAACCCTCAATGGTGAGAATTCAATGTTTCAAACTTGTTTGGAAGGTAAGCATTTTGGATTATCATTATGATTAATTTTATGGATAATTTAAAACATTTTAAAATATTTGTTTGATGTGAAAGTGATTTTTGAGGTCTTAGGACCCAAAATGGACTTTCTCATTCTTTTCATGTATAATCACCAGTCCAAGAGGCAAATTTACATAGCTTAGAACTTGTTTTAGGAGATGTATGGTAAGTAGAGATTGATTAAGGTGTTGTATATGGCCCATGATTTAGGAACATGAAAATTTTAAGCAATTTGGTCCTAAAACTTTATGTACAATCAACTAGAAGATAGAGAACCCTATTTTGTTTGAGAAGGAGCTCAAAAAGGTTAAATGTCTGTTCATTGATTTTATGATGTTTTGAATGGGAACTCAATCCCATAGGGTATGTTATAGTGGTCCCCATAATACAAATTCTTATCATTGGTTTTTATAATGGACCCATATCCTTAATGAACCATTGCTAAGAACATAAACCTATTTAAACCCTACAACTAACCCAATGGAGAAGATATATTTCTTGATGCCTTCAAATGAAATAATTAGACTTCCAAATGATATTATTAATTGTCAAAACTCTGTTGAGAGTCACTTCTAGGTGTTTGTTCACATGTGCAGGTATAATATCACACGGTACATGGCAAAATATACAATTTCAGACTATTTTTTTAGGGTATAGGTAGTGGAGTGACATTAAACCATTTACATAGGTTTTTGTGGACATAAATATCAAGGGATGAGTTGTGTAAGGGTTATATAAGTATCATAAATTCATCTTCAAGCATAAAAACCTTAAAGTTTCATGAAAAACATGTCAAATAAACCCTCAAGCACACAAAATCATATAGGCTTGCCAATAACCATTTCATGGTTTGCACATCTACACAATGTCCCCAAAATTTAAATTTATCATGGAGGATGGTATTAAACATTTGGGTAGCCATTTGAGCTTAATTTCTCTTTCCAGGCCTAAGAGACATAATTAGGCCTAATTAGAGAGAGAAATGGTAGAAAAGAGATAATTACACTTGGATTTGGAACCTAAAACTTGTCATGGAGATGTAAGGGGATAGAGTGTTCTCAAAAATGTATTAATTTTTAATGTACAGTCTATAAAATCTTCTGCACAAGGATCTTTACCTATTTTAGGGCTATAAGGAATGGGTGGAAAAATAAGCAAATGGAACAAAATTGCATCTTATAGAGGGTTTGATGGATCCAAATGAATTTTTTAAAGTATTATTTCATGTTTATAATCCATCCATGGTGTAATACTACCTTATTTAAATAAAATCAAGTTTCCTCCCTTCTACACCTCATTGCAAAGGAATAGTTCAAGTGGTCAAAACACCCAAATTGATGCTTAAAACTCTTCAACAATATTTTTTAAGGATACCAGTTATCCTCTATGAAATTTTTAGAGTTTTGATCATTCATGAGATTAATTTTAAGAAATATTCAAGGGTATAAAATGTCTCCAACAATATAATAAGACTCTTTCCTTATCCTATGCCTAGTCAAGGAGACACAGTCAAAGATGCATTAAGAGATTTCTAACAACTGTTTCCAGTCAAAGATGCATTAAGAGATTTCTAACAACCATTTCCAGTTGAAGAGACCTCATAAATTGTGAATATAATATTTTAAAAATATTAATTTATCAATACATGATGACCTATTTTCAAGTAAGGAGACTTACTCATCAAGGAAGATAAGCAAGCTAATGTATAGGGTTTGCAAGCAAGAATGTACACACTTCAGCTAGTCAAATTCCTCCAACCAATGCCCAAGACTCCTTCAACCTTCCAAATAATTATAACTCAAAATGTACACCATTTTTTAAAGGTTTTATGAGAGAAAATGAAGTGACTACTATGTTGGAGTTGGAAAAGGACATAGTGAATGTCATTTTTCCTAGTTTTTAGGATTTTACTTTGTCTCACTCTCTCCTTTATCATGTTATTTATATGTAAGACTATTTTTGGAATTTGAAATGGATAATTAACCTGATTTTTTTTAGGTCCCTTATCATAAAACAATTTTACTTACCTCTTTATAATGAATAAAACTAAATTCATGCCTCCTTGAATTTTGTTACTAGTGTGTGTTAATGGTGAGTTGATGAATGATAGTGATAATGCATTATTCCATTCATGTTTTACTCTCCTAATTACCTATTTTTAGGTTATTATTAATCCTTATAGGTTTCATAGTGTTCTTTAATAATATTGTATGTATGGACATTGTGATCTTTCCTTAATGTCTTTGAGAGACCTATTGATCAATTGCCTTAGATCATGCATCAAACAAAGCCTCTTTGTGAAATATTAATGTTTGGAGACCTTAATTTGAGAATTTAAATCAGGTTCATGTTTTTTTCATCATTATTCATGCATATTAGATGAGAGAAGGATACATTTTGGTGTATCACCTCAGTTAAATAAGTTTCCTTTTAATTCATCTTCTTCCGTTTTCCTTGCAAGTTGGTAGTGTAGTGCAGATAGAGTAACCAACACATTAAAGGGAGATAGCCCTTAAAATATAGAGATTTAATTCATATATTATTCCACATATAATATAGGATTGTATTCATGTTACTTTAGAATTTGAAGGGTTGAAACTACCTTTGCTAGCGTGCAAATCTAGCAGATAATAATTTTTGGCATGCCTAGTATGAAAAAGGTCCAAATCAATGGAATGATTTTTGATGTTTTTCTTCCATAGATTATCCTTTAGAGGAATTCAAAACATAAATTACATCTTCAAGTTTTATCATCTATTTCTAGTAGTCTAGACATAGTTTCCAAGTAAGTGTATCATCATTTCACTATTCTGATGTTATTTTTATGGTTGACTTTGAGGAAAAAGGAAATTTCATGAAAGTTGATGAGGCATTTCAAGTCTATGATAACCCTTATAAACACTATGATGAGCCTTATAAAACCTATGATGATCCTTATCACTCTTATGATGAAGCTTACTAGTGGTATATGTATTCATATTAGTCTCACTATGACCCAAATTATATGCCTCAATAGCCTTGTCAAGACTTGAAATAGTCATACTCACCTCCTCCTACTCCATTTCCAAATCAAAATCAGGTTTCCCCTACCATTTCCTTGTTGGAATTAAAGAAATATATGCTAAAATATGAAGGGGTTGTGAGAGTATTGGATAGGGAGTTAGATGTGATACATTTTCACCTCATAGAAAAGTTGAGGAGGCTAATACAATTATTAACAAATAGGTGGGCAACAGTTGGAGAGGAAAACTAGTATGTTATGACTTATGATTTGCATCCAATGAGAACCATGATCCAATAGTGATTACATATGTTAGTGAGGTGGGAGAATCAAGACATCCAACCCAAACAACCTTAGACATCTCCTCCTATCTTTGGTCAAACTTCTTGTGTTCCAAGTTTTCTTCTAGCTACACCTACCCTTCCTCAAGAAAATAAGAACACCTCATCTTGGAGTCCTTCTTGGGATGTGATTATTGGTTATTCCATGCCAAGTATTTTTGATTAATATCCTCCCATCACTCTTCAATAACCCTCTTGTTTACCACATCATATCTCTTGTGCTCTTTGTCCTCATGAAGTCATTGACCATTCTCAAATAGAGCCTCTAAGAGAGCCAATTCAACCTCCAAGTGAACATACTAGTTTCAAAGTCCTACATTTGAACCAATTAGTTAATTATTTGGTAGAAAAAAGTGGAAGAGAGTCAATATTTAGAGTCTGAGCCAAAATAAGACCTTGTGCCAATTCAATTCCCATTTCCCCTTCCTCAAGAACATAAATTTATTCCATCTTCGAGGTTTATCCAATAAAAGGAGGTCCTTAATGAGAAGGCTGAAAATCAAGTTGTAGTTGAGATGGAACCTCAATAAGACTATAAGAATATTGAAATGGTTGCTGAGAAGGATGAAACACTCATAGGATAACTGAATTTTCTTTTTCTTCAATTATTTTACAAGATTCCACCACCCCCAAGACCTCAAGTTTCAAAACTACTACTTTTGTTCCCAAGAAAACTCATGAGCATATTAATTTCCCTCCCATCATCTCCCTTCTTGAGGATAATATTGTTATATGGAGGATAAATTAAAAAGATAAAAATGTGAGTGATTTTTAAGGAGAGTGTGATAATTCAAGTATGCATGAAGAAGAGCAAAGTAAAGTAATTAAATAAGTTACAATAATTAATCAAGCTGTTGACCATGACAAGGATGTTGTAAATGAATGAGAGGAGATATTTTTAGAACCTATTGATGAGTTTGAAGAGCTTGCTATAGTAGATACTTAAAATGTGCAAGAGAAGATAAATCCTTGCTTTGATCTTCCTTGTACCATTGAAGATCATAGTGAAGACTTAATTTAAGCTTTAGAATCATGATACTAATTTCTCCTAGGTGATTATGAGTTAAATAAGGTAATAGGAGGCAATTTTGGTGAACCAATTAACAATATAGAGGAATATAGTCTTATAAATATACCTTTTAAAGAGGAAACCTCACTATATGATGATTTGTTTGAAATACTCAACATGGGTTATCATCCTCTCACCTCATTTGTAGACCTTAGTACACTTATGGAGGACAATGAAGATCTCTTTTGGCCACAATTTATTAAGACACAACAAACTCTCTCTTTTGGAAATAATGATGGATAGGTTGAGAGGAAGATACTGAGGTTCATGTATGTTACTTTAATCAATCATATAAATTTCATGATGTAGTAGGTCTTACAAACCAATATCTGGAAATCTTGGAGACCATTGCCAAAGAATGTCAATAACATAAGGTAGAGGTTGAAGTCCAAAACCAGTAGGTATTCATTGGAGATATATTTACCTATTACAAGGCATATCAAATGTTTTGGTGGTTAGGAAGAAGGCTCATCAAATTAAGAGGTCAACCAAATGTGATTTCATACAATCTTACATATTTCATGAAGGAAGTGATCTATAAAACTTTCCTTTTGATCATGTAGGACGATTCTATGTAGGTTAGTTATAGCTAATTTAGCTATCCTCCAAGTGTTGTCTAGCACATTATTTTGCTTATGTTTTGTTTTCAATAAGTGCTTAGCTAACACATTTTTTTTAGACTACTTTCCTTGCTTTGCTATATTTTATTTTCTTGTATTTAAGGAGAAAAATAGTTGTCTTATCATGATTCAAGTTTTGTGGTCATTGGTCAAGGTCTAATAATGATTGTTTAAAAATAAAAAACAAATCTCATGAGTCGAAAAGGGATTTCAATTATCTGGTTCATAAGAATAGCAGGCATGCTTGCCAGCTGATTCACTAAAATGTTGACAATTTTGACCTCACAATTCAAATTGTCACCCCTATCACTTGAAAATTTACTCCCATGTTATTTACCCTATTGGCTACAATGTTTTTCTTGTAATGTCTTTGAAATGGTCATCCAAAAATTTGATTAGCATAATTTAAGGTAAATTTAATGAATTTAATGTTTTGATCATTATGTTGATGTGTTTGTCTAGCCACCTCTTACTCTATTTCAGGTTGTTTCAAGAGATGAAAGTACTCTATATCATCTTAATAGGACTCATGGATTGTGTTAATGTCATGTCATGCTTAACCATTGATCAAACTAGTTGGTGATATGCTTGACTAAATTCATAACCTAGTTGATTGTATTTTAGATCACTTTGTGTCTTCTAGAGTAGGTTTTGATTGATTAGTAGCAGTATAATATTATAATAATTTCATTATATACCTATCCAAGCATGAAAACATCTAATGAATACTTTTTATAGTGTTTTAATTAGGTTTCTCAAGTGGTTATGGAAGTTTTAGTACCAAAAAGGCCTATTTTTTAGGCTATCTATACAGTTGTTCAAGGTACAATTGACCTCTAGGAATATTCAAGACCTTATTTTTTCATGACAAGGTTAAATATATGGTTTGGAAGGAGTTTTAGATGTCAAAATGTGGAAAATTAGTTTATCTCTCTTATTGAATTTCTTGGCACCTCAAAGAAGTCCATCAATTTTTGATCAGTACAGTCAAGAGATAGAGAGTCAGGTCAAAAGACCTTGGGAAATGATAGGTACCCTAATTTCATTCAAGTTAATAGAATTGGTTTTCATATTCATCTCCGTAGATAGGGTCCATGGTTGTCTCCATTTATTCATTTCATAACTCGATTAATAAAAATAGTTATAGTGGGATGATTTCATGGTCAAATAGGACCTTTTTCATGTTGTACTCATTATTTCCTTTATCTTGCTAAAGAGTCTTTTGATAGGAAACCATTTGTTTGTCTTGATTTTAAGGTTGGCAATTTTCAAGCATGTTTGATATATAAGCTGAGTGTAATCATATTTAGGAGTTCTTAAGTTCATATTTTAATTATGATACACTTATTTCATGCAAACTAAAGGTTCATGTATCTTCATCTTGAGGAGGGTCTTTCTTGAGGTAGCTTGAGTGAGATAGGGCCTTCCACAAGGTACAGTAGAAGGTCTAATGAACTTCTAATATATGAGAGTATATTATTTAGGTCATCATGATCTTGAAGGATTTAATAAAGGTAAGAAAGTATAGCTTTACCTTGGGGATACAATATATATGAGATTCTAATATTAAGCTCCCTTAAAGCTCAAAGGAACACTTGTAGGCCTAATGAGTAGGTCAAGAAACCATCAGTCTTAGTCAACATGGCTATATAGGATTCATGAAGATAAGGAAGTTTGATTGGAGGAAGTGAAGTTGTTTCTCTATGTTTATAAGGTTTTCAAGGGGACTAGTTCCATTAAAGAGAGTTTTAAGATCCAATTAGGCCTATTTATGCCTGAATTACATAGTCAAAGTTGTGTATTATTATATTATCAACTTGAAAGACCTCTAAAGGACTGTTGCCCTTATAAATGTCTTATAAAGGTGTTAGGTAGACAATTATGAATGTTATAGTAAGCATAAAGGGATGATGATGATCCAAGTTTCACCAAGGTACAAGTTAAAAGCATGAAGAAGGAGCTTAAAACATAGTTTAGTAGATCATATGTTGGTTTCCTTGTTAATCAATCTTTTTGGATGTTTCTCCAAGTTGATATAAGGTAAGTGTTGATCAAGTTTGATTTTTAGGTCAAACTTGGACCACCATAAGTAAAACCATGTTGTCTTAGATGATATAGGGGTTTAAATACATTGTAATGGGGAGTACTATATGTTGTTTGATGTTATTCAATGTATTTTTAGCCTTGGTCTTATTTATATTAGTCAATTTGTCAATTTGAGTCATTTTAGTGGGTTTTAAGGGTCATAAATTCAAAAAACACATTTCCCAAGGTGCCCAAATGTGATATTTTCCTTTATAACGTCAAATAGGTCATATTCCATGTCAGTTAAGTCAAAAACATTAGAATATGGCAAGTTCCCTAATTGAAATTATAGAAATAACTAAAAAAGAGAGTAAATGACACTTATACGACCTTTTTGGGAAGTGTTAAATGTGGAAAATGATCTTGGGATGCCTATTAATCATCCCCACACTCATATACATTCTCAAATTAATTTGGAAGTTCCATTTTATATCAAAAACTATTCTACTCATTTTTGTGTTTCCTAGATACACCGACGTGACCCTCAGGTTATTACTCGATACAAGCAGCACAGGTAGTTTCAAGAAAAATTATTTTGGGAGATGATATTACACTAGGATAAATTAATTTTAATATATGGATTTTGAATATTGATTAATTGTGCTTTATGAACCATTGATAACAAGTTGACTGTGTCTTTTTACTAGATCTTTCATATACCCTATAGGTTTTGATCAATTATGAAAAAATACATATGAACCAATTGGTGATGTTGGATCCAAAGGATTTTGGATTATTTATTAGATGGTATCCATTCTTTTTTTATTATTAATGATATTTGGATGAGTATATTAGCACATGATACAAGGAGGTGTCACCATGTGTAGTTTCAGTTGGAGTGGCTCTATCTGCTTAGTTTTTTCTCCTATATGTGTCTCATATAGCTTGAAAATTATTTTATAAAAGTATATGAATCATATTTTAACCTCCTCCCATGTTTTGGTTTCATCATGTCAACATTTGAATAGCTTGATAGCTTGTTTTCCTCCATTGTTAACTTCATGCCTGGATTCACTTGTAGTCACGTGTATGGACCTTATCACCTTGTTCTTGGAGTTTTATTCAAGGTATATCATTTTTTTATACCATTAGGAGTTGAATAAATTTCATATCATGTGAAAAGGTTTCAATGTTTTCACATGCTCAATTCACCATGCTAAACAGTCTTGTGATTCCTTTGCTTATTATTTTCCATGTGCATACAAGTGATCTTCAGATTGAAAAAGGTGTATTGAAGTTGATTTCAAGGTTTAAAAGAATATAGGATATGTTTTTCAGGTTTTAAGTGTATTTTTAGATGTTTTTAAACCTTTCACAACATGTTTTGCTCCAATCCCATATCCTACCTCTATGATATACCCAATACACACTTACAGGGCATGTGTTGACATCATATCTAAAATGATAAAAGGGATAATTTGTGTCACAACATCTTGTTTTTTATATAAATTCATTATTATGTTATATGAAATCATAAAATTTCATATTTATGGAAGGTCTCCATATTGCTTATACTACAATTCACTGCATATGCACCAAGGTATCCATGTATAGGAGGCTGAGCAGGGGATTCAGGTGTTTGTACCAAAATATGGAATAATTGAGAATGTATTTAAGGCCTTAGTAATGTTTTTATACCTTGTAAATAAAAATATATTATCTAAATATCAAGGAAATTGTGAAATCAATTTGGAATAGATATAGACTGTGTTTTGGTCTCATCCTTAAAAGGGCAAAATAGAGGTCCAAAAGGTTTTCATAGACCTCTTCCTACATACTTGAAAGGAATTCTAAGGCGTTAAAATGGGTGATTTTTTTTCACTATCATGGACAAGACCTCTACAAAATATTGGATTAAAAGGTTCAATGCAAGGTAAATTTGAACACCTCAAAGTTGTCTTTCGAAACACTGAAATCCTACAATGACATCTATAGGCTTGTAAAGTTATGGATGACCTTTTGACACAAAAGAAAGAAAATGAAACACACTTTAAAGTTTGGAATGGTTCAATGGGTTAAATTACACACAAAAAATCATGAATTCCATCAAGAGATATTGATCCATGACTATGCAAGTCAATGGTCAACCATAGTTTATACACTGAGCAGAAGGATGCCTACAATAGGTTATAGAACAGTAGCCCAAAGTTGATGATAAAGGGGTGTTATAATAGTTTAAATAATATCAATATTAAATCATGTATTTTTGTGACTTAAATGGTTTCTATTTAGGTTCCTAAACACCAAACCTAAGTCTCAAGAAGTAATATACACCTATAGCCACATATAGGTGACTGTGAGTAGACAGTCAATAGAGAAATGTGACTAAAGGGGTGATTGGATATAGATACAAGCATGTACATAAGTATAAATAAAATAAAATGGTTATAAATTTGGAAAGAAGAATATGGACATTTTTTTGAGATCACACCATGCTTAGACACCTACAAGCATGATCTCCAAGGTAGAAATACAGTCAAACAGGGTTAGTATTGAAGTTTCTCAGCTAGAGAGTAAAGACTCAATTTTCAAAGTTAAGATGAACATGAGGAAGTGGAAATGATAAATTTGAAACCAATGAAGTATAAATAAACTTGAGATCACAAGTTATTGTAAACCATTTACATATCTCCCCTCATGCCTTAAATGTGCACCTATAGGTCAGACAAATAGGTTTGACATAAACAATGGTATAGACATGATGTTATAGTTCCTTTGGTAGCCTAGGGCGAGACATGGGTCAATAAAGTAGCGTGAAGGAAATTGAATGGTTAATAAGATCCAAAAGGCATCTTGACAAGACCTCTATGAGGCAATAAACACCTATAGCTATGTTTTGGAACATGATTGTCTCAGTCACCAGTCATGAGATAACAAGAGCTATAAGGACTAGTAATATTAGGTGAGATAAAATTTGAATGGAAATATGGGTGACCTTAAGACATCCTAGAAACATCATGTAAAAATGTTTGGAACTCGTAATAACCTACAGGGTTGAACAATAGTAGGGTGTCTCAGTTCACCTATAGCAGGGTCTAAGGGAGTGAGGGTGAGTGGAGCATAGACTATCTAGGAAGTGGAGGGAAGGCTGAAGTGACTAAAAAATTATCTATTATGACCCAAAAAGTGTCTTAACATTCCGAATACCTTTACAAGGTTCTCTAATACCTTTCTCACTTAACAAATAAACAATAGTCCATATAAGAAGGCTAAGAAACCCCTTGGTTCACTAGGTAAGCATGAAGAATATAAGGGAAAGAGTGTTTTAGATGATTTTAAGAGATAAATAAGCATCAATTTAAGATGGTTAGCATGTTTATTCAGCCTATAATCATGGTTTTGGTTTGTAATAGTGACTTATAAGTGGATAAAGGGAAAAAATGCATGAAAATAGGATTTTGCCCCCCTTTTTGGACATTTGGAGATGGTTTGACATCCAAAACATCGATTCAAACCAAACCCTTTGGTAAAATTGGTCATTGTACTTGTCATCACTCCAAAAACACTCACATTTCACACTGGATAAGGGCTATACCTCTCTATTTTGTCTGAGAGGAAAATCAAAATTTGACAAAGTGGCGTAATGAGCATAAAATGGACATGGGACTTGATTTGAAACCTTGGGGACCTCAAAAAATATCTAATGAGCTGTATATAATTCAGGTATGGGATAATAAATAATATATTAGTCTAATAATCCTCAAATTACCCATTTTCCCCTTGGACGCAATCCAAATAGGTTGGTTTTCCAATAGGCCTAATTGGCAAGTAAAGAAAGAAGATAAACTAAGGTGCTTGGAGGACTATATGATGGATTGGGGAGAAAAAATATGGTGTGAAAATTCATAATAAACCAATGAAACTATGAGATAATATTCCTTACACCCAAATTCACTAAGGTGCCTAGTAGACCTATTGGGCTTTGAGAAGGCCTACTGCCAAATAGTAGTCCATCTTCACTTATGACTTTTCATGGACTATCTATATGATTCAAGCATGTTTTTATGTCAAAATATAGGTGTGAGAACTTGTGGAGTGTAGATAATTGATTAAGAGAGACATATTTTAGCTTGAAACCACTCACCCTCATGCAAAATAGGAAAAACAAGCTCGATAGGGTAACTTATGAAGCTCACATATCTTTGGAGGATCTGCATGGGAACTAGAGAAGTTAAAAGGAGTTAAAGGGTATCCCTAGAAACTTATTTGAGGCATTTTTTTAAACTTGAGCATCCAATATTTATGAACAAAGCTTAAGACTTGAAACTAATCAAAAACCTTTGCAAACTCTTGATAGATACCCGATGGGGAAAATGAGATTGGAAGGCTGATCTAAAGACATAGTATGGAAAGGAAAGTTATTGGGACATGGCTAATACTTCCTTAGGATCCCACCATGTAAATGAGTTGCATGAAACTATACAAACAACATGCATAATAGGTTTTTTCTCACCATTTTTTGTGTTTTATAGGATACAAGAGGAGTTAGAAAGTGAAATCAAGTCAAACTGGTATAGTGAACACAAGGGTGAGAAGGGTGAAAACTCCAAGTATGAGCCTTTTTAAGGTGTACCTAAGCAGTCCAAGTCCATGAATAGATTTTTCAAGTGTAATTCACTCACTTCCATGGATTTTCATGGGAAAATAAATCCAATTTTGAGGCCAAGTGTGAGGGGTGATAGTAAAGAGGAGTTTTCAAACTACAGGTAGTAATGGCTTCCTTCTAAGAGTTTATAGATGATTAGGATCAAAATCAATGCATGGAATTGCATTCCTAAAGGCCTTATCTCTTATTCCAATCATCAGACATATCCCTAGTTAGTGTTGGGATGTTCAAATAGCTCCAAATGATGAAGGCATTTTTATAAACTAGGATAAGGAATTTTGTGACACTTTTCATAGGTTTCATGACATGTATGGACGATTGGACCTCTTAACATTTTGATATTAAACTCATGCCTATTTATATTACAAAATATAACTCATTTTTGATATTTAAAAGTGTTCAAGTGACTTTTGAACTTCCCTTACCTTGTTATTCTCTCAAAGGCTAAAAATATTAACTCTTTTAGCTCTTTTGAGAAGCGTCTATTGATTAATGGGGAAAATTTGGAAAAATTTGTACTTGACTGACTCTTAAAGAAATAAAAAAGTGATTTTACCTGCTCAAATATTTTTCAATTAGTGTTAATGCAATCTTGTTAGTCTTGTCTAGTAAAAGATTATCTTTTCTAGCATGTTATCCTTGATTGTTCACCAAATGTGCAAAAGAGAAATTGTTACAGGTCTTTGTTAGTGTTCTTTTATATGTGTATAGGTGTCTTAGAAGTGGTTCATGATTATATCCTAAAAATTAATCCTTAATTACCCTCTTAAACATCAAAATGCCTTTTTGACGTAACTTATGAAACATTGATGTGACAATGCAACTTGAATTATGAGTTTTGTGTAAAAGAAGTCTTGTTTGACTCTAAGAGGTAAAATTTCAGTCAATGGGAGGAAATACACTATTGATGCATCACCTTTTTTATATTTTTTATTTTATAGGAAATAGAGTGTTTTAAAATATTACATCAAGGGAACTATCCCTTCTAGAGAGTCATCTCAACAAAATTGTCACCCATGGCAAAAGAGATGTTTCCATTGTGCCACTTCAATGAGGAGAGCTAGAAATATCCTCAGGGGTGTAAATCCAAGTGAAAATAATAATGTATACCCATTAAGTGGTTTTTTAATCATTTTGGTCATGTTACCAACCATGTCACATACTTATTTACAGTCTGTATAAAATCTAAATGTATACCTACAATAGTCATTTATTTAAAGGAAATTTCAAGAAAGCATCATGTTAAATCATAAAAGTAAGTGGATTTTAGTTGAATTTGAAGAGTTATAAATGAGATAAATGATATTTTGGCATCATGGCATCATGGAGGTAGGTGAAGTGGATTTTTAGACCTACATTCAAATAGTAAAAGTGTACTTACAACCATGACATTCTAATCACAATCAATCAATATTTCTATGCAAATTGAGTTTGTATAATGGTCAAGAACATCAAGAATTTGGATGTGATGTATGAATATATTATAATTATATCTTGAATATTCTCCATTTAATAAAAAAAAAGATAATCCAAGGAATTCAAAGTGACTTTTATCCATGTTTTGTCATATTCAATTAAGGTGGTCTGACGTGATCACATGAAGATATGAATATGTAAGAGGAAGAATTAGATGTATAACACTTTCACGAGGTGTTATGAGGTTATATATGTATGTTTATACCTATTAAATGGTCTTAAATCAATCCTAAAACTCCAAAATAACCACCTAAAACATATACCAACTAAGCCTAACCAAGCTTGAAGGATAATGAGGAAGTTGAAGGAGTATAATAGAGATAAGTTGAAATTTAAATGATTAGTCAATTCATAAGACTTTTTAATGATAAAAATAAGATCACAAAGGGTCTTATTAAGTAAATATTCCTCTCAAAATTGATATACAGGTTTATTGAACCTACAATTAGTAAGGTGAAATCACAGTCAGCCCATGCATAGTGCATGAGAAAAACTTGTGGGAATGGAAAAAGAGATGAGTCTAGTGAAAATTTTCAAGATGATAATATATTTTAAACCAATTTATCATAAATATTAAAGGCCTTACTTCACTTAATTTATCTATATAATCCAAGGAGTAGTAAATACACACCTGCAACTAGTATATACCTACAGACAACCAAGGACATAAATGAGAATGTGGATAGGGGTCATCAATGTGAAGGTAATGAGTGGTTATGGAGATGAGCTTGGATGATATAAATGAGTGTAATACATTTCATTAGAATTTTTAATGAATATAATATTCATAAAGGATAATACTTAGTCTACTCACATAGTCTACTAACATAATCTTTTAGAGCCCTACAAGCCCACTCAGAAGCATAAGTGAGAAGAGTATCTTTCTCAATAGATTTGAATGAGTAATAGTGAAGAAGAGAGCATATTAAATTGATGAATATATTTTATAATGCTTTTATCATGAGAGGAGGAGAGAAACTTATGGAATAGACCTTTAGGGTCCACAAGTTAATTTTTCATAAAAACCTTCAATGGGAAGAATTCAATGTTTCAAAATTGCTTAAAATGTAAATATTATGGAGAATCATTATGAGTTATTTTATGGATAATTTAAAACATATTTAAATATTTATTTGATGTGAAATTTAGTTTTTAGGTCTTAGGACCCAAAATGGTCTTTCTCAAACTTTTCATGCACAGTCATTAGCTCGAGAGGAAAATTTACATATCTTAAAACTTATTGAAATAGAAATTAGGTAAGCAAAGGTTGTTTGAGGTGTTTGATGGGAGTCCCATAATTCAAAAATATGACATTATTTCAATTATTTGGTCCTACAACCTTATGAACAATCAACTAAAATACAAAGAACCCTATTTTTCTTTAGAAGGAGCTCAAAGAGGTCAGATGTTTGATCAAAAATTTCATGATGTTTTTCATGGGAAATCAAGCCCATTGGAGAAGTTATATCCCCCCTGATATAAATTATTGCCATTCATTTTTTGAATGGATCATTTTCTTTTATGAACCATTGCTAAGAAAATAAACCTCCTTATACCCTACAACTGACCTGATGGAGAATATATGTTTCTTGATGCTTTAAAATTAAATAATTTGACCTTGAAGTGATCTTATTGACATTCACAACTCTCTTGATATTCACTTACAATTATTTTTTCACATGTGTAGGTATAGTACCATAAAATAAAGAGAAAAACATGCAATTTTAGGCTAGTTTGAGGGTATACATATTTTTATCACTTATATTTTCACCCTTTGAGGAGATGTTTGAGCTCTCCTCATCCAAGTGGAATAATTAAAACACCCCTAGGATTGTGGGTAACCTAAGGATGAGGTGAATCTCTAGGTAAGGCTAGCTCCCTTGATGTACCACTTTGGATCACTACTACACCTAAAATTTAGAAGGGGGGAATGGAGAGATAAAACTAAAAGTAAAATATCATAAGGGGGGTGATACACCAAATTATATGATGAATTAATACCAACTACATTTTACACATGAGAATAAGGGACTAACCAAACATACACTTTTTAAATCTAAGTCTTCTCACATCAATGTTTTATTATGAAGGTTATGGATGATTGTGTAAGACTAGGAGGAATAGACAAGAGGCCTAGGATGGCACTAATGAAAATAAAAACTTTATCAATCCTTTAAATTCCCTATAACACTTCAAATGACCTGTAAGAAGAAGCTGTAAATAGGTGAGAAAATAAAACAACATGTAAAGGAATCCATAGTGTTCACTAAGCATAATCCATCATCCAAGAAAAAAAAATATGAAAAGTTATGGAAGAGGTAAAAATAAGTAGTATTATTGATCAAATGGTATGAAAATGAGCAAGAATTCACCATACTCAGGAGGAGCATCCCTTATAATGACCAAAATGGCTAGTTCTTATCGAACTTGAGAGAGAGAGGGGAATAAAGAAGTTCAACGGTCACAAAGACACTTTTAAAGATGATAAAATCAGATAATTGTTCATGTGAAAAATATGTGAGATGAACCATGAAAGGTAAGGAAGCACAAGTGTCCATCCAAGTCATAAAACTCATAAAACATGACATGAAACTACTCATTCTATCTTAGAAAATTGACTTCATGATTTAGACCTATATGAACATACCAAAACTATTAAGGGATAGGTATGATGATTTTAATTAATTTAAATGGTTATAAGCATGCCTCTTCATGAATTGGTTTTAGGCCTAGTCATCTAGCATCATATGGGAATGAGCCATCATCATCTGCAGTCCAAATAAATCTTCTTTCATGCATCCTACACACTTACCCTCTAAAAAGTCATAATTTTTACATGAAAATACATGTAAGGAAGTGGATGATAAGTTTCAAGACCCTCCATGGCCTCAGAAGCATTAGGGACACCTTAAAATTAGCTCATTTAAAGTTTTCCATCCTTATGACTAGCTTGGTCACTATGATAATTTTGACTAGCTGAGATGAGATCTATTATTTTCACACTAAGGAGTATTTTCAAGGAATTAAATTGAAATATGGAGTTATATTAACTCTTAATATTCCTCTCAAACTTTATTTTATCTCTTGAAACCTCTTGTAACATGTAAAACACATAAAATAGTCAAGAAAACCCTATTTTACACACTGACCATACAGTTCTGTACAACTCAAGAGGGTGGAAAGGATCCTGAGAGAGTCATCTACATTTTTTAATAATTTTCATTAGCAAACTAGGCCATTATAATGCATTTCTAGCTTCATTTCCCTTATCAGGTCCCTCAAAGGGTTTTACAAGGGTTTTAAGTGATTTCTATTCTTAAGCTTTATTCATGAAACTATGACATTGGATTTTAAAACTAATTCCAATAATTCATATTTCAATACCTTCATCAACATCTGTGAACTCCTTTGGCCTCCATGTAAACCATCCAAGAAGATGGAGAATTTTAACCTCTCCTTTCGAGCTCTTTCCTGCATTCCAATAGGCTCGAGTTGTCCTAAAGTACAAAAATGGATTATTTTGTGTCTTGTATAAAATTTTAAGGTTTTAAAACATCTATATAAATCATATAAACATGTTCTAATATGTTTAAATTCATGTCTAAGGCTAGAAGTGTGAATGGCATCCTCTTTGTACACTAGGCCTAATCCTTATTTAATGAGCCTGACTGAGACCTTTGTGGTCTAGGACATCCAATTGGATTATTTTAATTTCATAAGTTTAAACACATAAATAATTTTCCCACAAACATGCTTCAACAATTTAAAATTCTCACATATGTTTTTAAGTGGAAATGCCTTATCATTTGGACTTCTAGGCCTAGCCATGCCTATTATGCATGTCTATAATTTTGAGGGTTTAAAGTACCTTTCTTGGATTTTCCAACCTATTACATGTTTCCATGATTTACCTAGGTGTTTTATAACTTTATATACCTCTCTATAGTGTCCAATAATCTTTTTTTTAAAATATTTTACCTCCAAACCACAAAACTATAGGGCTATGCACCTAGGGAAGTGACCTCTATCTAAGATAAAATAGAGGTCACTCCCCTATTTCCCCAGACAAAAATGGATATTTTATGATCTTCTTGAAGTTATGTAGATCTCTTAAATAAAACCTTAGTCCTAAAATAGGTCATTGAACCCCCCAACTCTCTCAAGATCCACAACAGACTTGCAAAAGGTGAAATGTGTATATGACAGTCATAGATTAACTATGTATTTCCCTTGGAAACTCCTTTCTTAGTTAAATATATATAATTATGGTTTCATTAGTTTTTTAATATTATTATTAAGCTTTTATAACCTTCATCTATCCTACCAACCTTTCACATGTACCTCAAGACTGCTTGCCTGGTCATGACTATATTACCTTGCCTAACTGTATTCCTATTTAAGAATAACCCATGTAGGTTCACTTGAATGAATTAGGCCTTAAATACAATTCCTAATATTTCATATATCCTTAAATAATTAAATTCATCCACAATCTTAACTAACTCGCATCTTGGGGTTGAAAAACCTTTAAAACTAGTCATAGTTAAGTTGATTGTGTTACTTACAGAACATGGTTCCACCTATATATGAAGATTTATGTTTTGGAATTATATCAATGCTTATATTTCATCTATATATTTTCAAATTATTTCACATTATATTTAAATCAATTCCATGTAATTGTATGTCTATCTGACTCATGTGTCTAGTTGAGATGCCTGATTGTGTTTCTTATAGTTAGTTGTAGATGGTCTTTAGACCAAGATATTTCTATAGGTGAAAATTGGACAATGGGACACTGTTAATTATCTCCTCTTGATGACATTCATGTTCATTTGTTCCCCATTCTATCACTAATGCCACATAAAACATGGAGGTATACCTTATTATCAAAACATTGGTTGAATGAGTCACTTATAGCTCTGACCTATAGATAACATTGATTGAAAATAGTGCATAAATATGAAACTTTAGGCTCTTCAATAACCTCCTTCCATTTGTCACTTACCTTCCAAAATTTTTAATTCCTTCCTCCCATGATGAGACTGTAAGATTTTATCACAATTCTACATTAAAGTCTTTTGAAAACTTATAATGAAAATATCTATAAAAGCTAGGGTGCCCTATTTTTTATTTTGGGGATTTGATCCCTAAACCTGGAGTCATTACCCTATAGAATGTTATCCAAACCTTAAACTACCAATTTTACATCTAAAAGGTCTTACATAGTCAAAAATACATTCCAGGTCATCAATAAGCTTTAATCATGCTTCAACTTTGTTGGGTGAATATTTTGTCAATCAGTGTATTGATAAACAAAATAGGTCTGATCAACCACAGCAAGAAGATTGGTCAGCCAAATGTGTAGGTTTACCACATCAAAATGGGACTAATCTCTCCTCTCATCAAAGGTAGGTTACCTGTAGATATGCAAGAGCTATATACTATATATATAAACATAAAATAACACTCAAGGGTAGGATAAACCATCCATCTCTCTTTTTTCAGAGATGATGTGCACAAATCAAAGGATAAATCCTGATGAAATGACAAAAGACACTCCTCTTCTTTCATAAGTGTTGTTCAACAGACAAAAGGAATCTTTTAGGTGATGATAAGTAATTGAAACAGGGCGTAGTAACACGGTAGGATGAAATGAGGCACAAAGTCTCCACCTCAATTGTCAAAGAGTGAAATATGAAGAACAATGAGGGCACAAAGTTGTCTGAAGGTTCTTTACATATAAATTGAAAATAAACACACACTAAAGACAATTATGATAGCACAAAGTCTGAAAGTAACTGGCTCCAAGACACCTTCTTTGTCACCTTCACTATCTCTGCTTGTTAAATTGCATAAACAAGAATACATTTAGAAAATAGACATAAGAACAATCTCCTAGAATGATAAAAGCTATAACAGCACAAAGTCTGAAAGTAACTTCCTTTTTGATTCAAATAAAGAAATATGATGAATAATCTGAGCTCAAAGTCTCAGTGATGCCTTTCAATTTGGGCAGAGTTTTGTTTCTGGTAACTGGAAGATCTCTCTAAAACAATAAGAGAGATTCTAATATATAGCCCTCCAAGAAAGACTTGAGAGTAGTAACACATCATATTGCATTCAATATATTTTAAATTATGTCAAGAAGATATGCTGGAATCGGGCGTATTTGCCCATTTGCTTTTCTCAATGCAGAGAAATGGGTCATGCCATTGAATGTTTGTGTCCTCCAATGTTTACTTGGTGGTCTGCCTCTAGAAACATATTTCATGCATGGATATTTCTAGTCTTCTTCATCATTCCTCCTTTCCTAGCTATTGAATTGATTCCTAGGTTCAATTCGATCCTCTATTCTTTGGTCACTTTCCAATGGTCTTAACAATTGACACATGGCAGTTTTTGCTATGAAAACATGTCTAAACTCAAAGGAATAACATGTCTAAAATAATTCAGAAAAATAAATAGATACCAATGCATAATATTGTACCTACCCTCCAACATAATAAATTGCATGATATGGAAGGACACATCTCTATAAGGTCTCGATAGAAGATCTATATCAAACCCATCATAAAGCACATCCAAAATTTATAACTCGAATAGAAAACTAATTTTCTCTCTATTATAATATTTACGAGTCTTATTCACTTTGGTCACCTCCATTTCTAGTCTAGTGACATGAAAAATCAAGTTTTTAGTAATGTCGAGCATCACCCTATTGATATTAGGTGTTCTGTTATCCCATGAATCTATAAATAAAACCAAAACATGCTTGTTATGGCCTTCTATTCGCTACTTAGCCTTTCCGTCAGTTTGTAAAATCTACCAAACCTACTCATTATTTTTCACTTCATCGGGCATCTTGAGTTTAGTTCTATTTGAGATTCCCATAAATGAATGACAAAACCTTATTTATCTATTCAAAGTGAAATAGGGATTTTTAGAAATCCCCAAAACATTTGTTTAAATTTTATTTCAATACATCCAAGACATAATTCTTTTAATTTTGCATTTTGAACTTTGAGGAGTTACAAATGTTATCATTGTCATATGATTAAATTTGGGTGTTGTATCATTCTTGTGCATTGGACATTTCTCTGAGTCTCAGTTAAATTATGAACTCATTATGATCTCTACATTTAAAATTCTTACACAACATGGCCATGTCTAGTTACTAAAAAATGTGAATAGTTTCCATACCAACCAGTTCCCACACATGCATTAATAATGAACATTGATTAACAGAAACTGTAGTTCTTATTTTCACATAAAAACATGCATTTTCACATATAAACTTGTAACTATCTCTATTACCTTAAAAATGCTTAATTTAAACTTCTAGCTCATTCTCAAGTTTCAAACACTTAGTTCTTGTGTTGGTTATGAGCACTGCTTAATAGAAGTTTTGGTCCCCATTTTCACATAAAAACATGACTTTTCACATATCAACTTGTAACAACATCTATTACCTTGAAAATGCTCATTTGATATTTTTAGCTCCTTGTCAAGTTTTAAATACTTAGCACCAATTGTTTAGGAATTATGTTTACCCTTATACTCTTAATTAGGCTTTAGACTGTATTATATAGACCTATTAACTTAAAATTTATAATAATTATCATTTTATGGATTACAACACTTTAAAAACCACTTCTAACAACTGGAAATTATCCTTCCTCAAATTTCAACCAATTTTCAAAGCATTTGAAGGGATCGATCTCAAAATATAAGGATTTTAGTATTTTAAAACCTTGATTACGGTGTAACAAACCTGAGAGAAATTATAAAACAAATATCACTTTTTGTAATTGGTTATATACCTTTTAAGACTTATATTACCATCTATTTGTATACACCTTACCTTTTTATCACTTATGATGTTTGAACAAACCTAAATTTCTAAATACATATTTTTTCTCTTGACTATTACAAACTAGTTTTATGTGTAGACATGTGAGGAGAGAGTTAGAAAACTCTTAGAATTTATCAACTATCAAGCATTACTTTTGATCAAATGAAGATATCTGAATGATTCCCATACCATATCAATCACTTTTATACTTAAAAATCATAAAAATACACAAATAAGTACTCTTTTCCTTAAAACTATAAGTACGTTTTATGTCTCACATCCTTACAACATTTATATAGACCTAATAAAAACAAGAATACAATTTCTCAACATCAAGAGTAAAAACCTGCATGTCTTTCAAGTATGAAACTCTAGAGATATCCTTGACAAAATGCTATTTTTATCCACAATTATTATAAACTATTACAAGATCCCTGCTAGACCCTTTTACACAAATCTCTAGATCCCATAGAAAATTACACAAACATGACATAAAATCAAATAATGAGTTAAAATTATGAACTTGGATTTTCATATTATTTTGAAATGCATCAAGATTCAAAAGGTGTCTTCTTTTCTTTTATTTATCTTTGAAAATTAGGTCTAGATCCTGTAACATTAAAAATTATCCACACACAAACTTATAACTTTCAGACATGTAAATTTTATACCTACAAGAAACCTCCTCATCCTTTATACTTTTTGTTAACACCTCTTAAGTTGGTTAGAAACTTATCTCTTAAAACCATAAGTCTAAACTTGGTTTGGTCTTGAAACAAGATCTCTCTACATGTAATGACTTATACATCATGCTAAATTAGACCTCTTTCCTACATTGTTTATATTCTAGATTGGCCTCAACATAATTTTACATTGATTAGAATATAAAATCGGATTTAATACATAAGACTAGACCATGATGACCTTTAAAAATATACTAGGACCTTCATAATTGTTGATAATTTTGACCTCACAAGTCAAATTATCACCCCTATCACTTGAAACTTTGTTGTCATGTTATTTAACATGTTGGACACTATTTTATTCTTGTAATACCTTTCAAATGGCCATGGAAAGCCTTGATTAATAGATTTTAAGATAAATTTGATGAATTTAAGGTTTCTATAATCATGGCCATGTGCTTGTCTAGCCACCTCTTGATATGTTTTAGATTGTTTCAAGAGATGAAATGATTTCAAAGCATCTTAATAGTCCTCATTGTTTGTGTTAAGGTCATATCATGCTTTAAAATTGATCAAACTGGTTGGTGATATGCTTGAGTAACTTCATAACCTATTTGATTGAATTTTAAATCACTTTGTGGATTCTAGAGAAAGTTTTTCATGATTAGTAATAGTATAATATCATAATAAGGTGATGATGTTTCTATTTAGGCATGAAAAGTTCTAATTAATACTTTGTGCAATAGTTTAATCAGGTTTCTCAAGAGGTTATGGTAGTTTTATTGTTAAACAACTTATTTTGAGGTTGTTTATATAGTCATTTAAGGTAAAATTAACCACTAAGCTTCTTTAGGACCTTATTTTTTCATTACAAGGTAAAATCTATGGTTTGAAATGAGTTTTAGGTGTCAAAATGTAGAAAACTGGTTTATCTATCTTATTGACTTCCTTGGTAGCTTAAAGAAGGGCATAAATTTTAGATCAATACAGTTAAGAGAGAGATTCATGTCCAAAATATTGGGAAATTATAGGGACCCTAATGAACTTTAATTTAGTTTCATTTATTGTCATATTCATCTCCCCATATTTATGAATAATTGCTAAGACTGTAAAGGGATCACTATGTCCTAGTCATCCATATAGGGTCCAAGTTTGTCTCTATTTCTTCATTTTAGAACTATATGGATAAATATGGTTATGTTAGTATGATTATAGGTTAAAATAGGATATTTTTCATGTTATAATAATCACATACTTCTATAAGGAGTCTTTTTACAAGAAACTAGTTACATTTCTTGATTGTTAAGGTTGGCAATTTTCAAGCATGTTTGATATATAAGCGAAGTGTATTCATATTTAGGAGTTCTTATGTTCATGTTTCAATTATGATACACCTATTTAATTAACTAATTTTTTAGGTATCTTCCTCTTGAAGAGTGTATTTCTTGATGTAGCTTGAGTGAGATGAGGACTTCCACAATATACAATTGCAGTTCTAATGAACTTTTAATGTATGAGAGTATCTTAGCAAGTTCATCATGATCTTGAAGGATTTAAAAAAGGTAATAATGTATATATTTACTTTAGGTTGATAATATATATGGAATTCGAATACTATGCTTCTTTAAAGCTCAAAGGAACACTTGTAGGCCTAATGAGGAGGTCCAAAAACCCTTAGTCTCAGTCAACAAGGTTATAGAGGAATCATGAAGATAAATAAGTTTTCTTAGAGGGAATGAAGTTTTTTGTTAGTGTTCTTAAGGTCTTAAAGGTGACTAGTTCCATTCAAGAGAGTTTTAAGATCCAATTAAGCCTATTTATGCTTGAATTACACAATCATGATTATGAGTTGTCATATTATCAACTTGAGAGACCTCTAAAGGACTGTGTGCCCATAAGAATGTGTTATGAAGGTGTATACAGATAGTCATGGATGATATGGAAATCATAAATTGATGGCTATGATACAATTATCACCAAGGTATAAGTTAGAAACATGAAATAAGACCTTAAAACACAATTTAACAATGGTTACGATAGTTATGCAATTTTTAAGATAAGATCATATGTTAGTTTCCTTATTAATCAAGCCTTTTGTATGTTTATCCAAGTTGATGTGAGGTAAATTAGACATAATAAGTAGTTTTGGAATCATGTTGGTCATGTTAACAACCATGTCCCATAATTATCTACAGTCCGTACAAACTGCAAATGTGCACCTACAATAATAATCTATTTAAAGGCATTTTCAAAAAATCATCATGTTGAATCATGAAGGAAGGTGGATTGGAGTTAAAGTTGAAGAGTTATAAATATAACAAATTATATTTTGGAATTCTCATATCATTGAGGTAGGTGAAGTGGCTTTATACACCTATAGTCAAATAATAAAAGTTTACTATAGCCATGACATTCTAAGCACAACTAGTCAAGATTTCTAATGTAAAAGTCAATAAGATCAAAAAGATGGATGTGATGGATGAATAGAGTATAAGGATAACTTTAATATTCTCTATTGATTAAAAATAATAATATAAGCCAAAGAAATCAAAGTGACTTTTAGACATATTTTGTCATAGTCAATTAAGGTTGCATGTATGTGATCACATGAAGATATGAATAGGTAAGAGGAAGAATTATAATTATAACACATTCATGAGGTGTTAGGAGGTGATATAGGTCTGTGTAGACCTATTCAATGGTGTTAATGATTTTACCTTATTCCCTCAATACTAAATCTCAAAAATAGTCACCTACAACTCAACCTAACTAAGCCTAACCAATCTTGAAGGATGATGAGGAAGATGGAGTACAATAATGTAGGGTTAATTTTAGTGGGCTATATTAAAAAATCCTTGGAGATTCCTAGGAAAATTGGATTTATAATGGTTGTGAAGCAATTTAGAAAGTGATTAATTATATAGGTGAATCAAGTGATGGAGTAGGTGAATCAATATTCTATTAATACAAAAATTATATAAACATAAATATTATTACATATTTGGATTCCTCTAAAAAAATTATGCAATTTCAAAAAACAATTATCATAATTTGAGTCCATATGCAAAATTTACAGCCTCAAGAAGTTGGCTAGGTTATAATGCACTTGCCAACAAATTTCTGCATGATGATAAAAGATGTCCACATTATGTTGATGGCCATCCATAGGTGAAGACATCCATTGACATTATGTTCATGTCTATCAATATCATGCAGACATTCATTAATAAGTGCATTGTAACCGAGCCAACTTCTTGAGGCCGTAAATTTTGCATACTGACTCGATTTATGATTATTTATTTTTTTGAAATTAAATAATTTATTAAGAGGAATCCAAATATGTAATAATATTTATTTTTTGAGTATTTTTATGTCATTTTAGGTTTTGAAAGGCCATCAACATATGCCAATGGCCATCGGCATATGCAAATGACTGTCAGCATATGCAGATGACCATCGGCATATATGTATGACCATCCACATAAGAAAATGGTTGTTGGCATATGTAGATTAACATATACATATGTGTATGACTATCATCATATGTAGATATCGAGACAACCATTGGCATATGTATATGATTTTTTACATGTTTGATGTGCGGTGAATGTACATAGATTGCTTTTCAAGGTATGTGTGAAAAACATTTATATGAATAAAATTATTTAAAATACTAGGTGATCTGACCCTAAAAATGAACTCGCATCCAAAAAATTTAGGTTATTCCAAGCTCTTCAATACCCAAAAAAATTATCAAATTCAAATTTATAAAACTAGAATATTTATGAATTAACAAAGGTTTGCCACTAAAACTTTCCCTATAGTAGTGAGAAGTTGAGATTTAAATGATCAATAAATTCATTAAAGTTATTAAATATAAACATAACATTACAAATATTTTTAGTAATCAAGCAATCCTATCAAAAGGGATCCATAGGCCTATTGAAACTACAATTAGCAAGGTGAAAAGACAATCAGCCCATGCACAGTGCATGAGAACAACTTGTTGGAGTGGAAGAAGAGAGGAGTTTAGTGCCTTTTTGAAAGATTATAATAGGTTTTAAACCTATTTTATATACCTATTAAATGTCTTATTACACCCAATTTCTCTATATAATCCAAGAAGCAGTAAATGCACACCTATAACCAATATAGACCTACAGGTAGTCAAGGACATAAAAGAGAATGTGGATAGGGATCATGGATGGATGGTAATGAGTGATTATGGAGATGAGTTTGGATGAGATAAATGAATGGAATCTATTTCATTATAAGTTTCTATCAAGATCATATTCATAAAGGATAATAGTTAGTTTACTAACATAGTCTACTAATATAATCTTTTAGAGCCTTGCAGGCGCACTCACAAGCATAAGTGAGAAGAGTGTCTTTCTCACCAGATTTGAATGAATAACAATGAAGAAGAGTGTATGTAACCTTGATGAATATATTTATAAAGTTTTGATCATGAGATGAGGATAATAAATTAGGGAATATACATCTAGGTTCAAAAAGTTTATTTTGCATAAAAACCCTCAATGGTGAGAATTCAATGTTTCAAACTTGTTTGGAAGGCAAGTATTTTGGATTATCATTATGAGTCATTTTATGGATAATTTAAAACATTTTAAAATATTTATTTGTTGTGAAAGTGAGTTTTGAGGTCTTAGGACCCAAAATGGACTTTCTCATTCTTTTCATGTATAATCACCAGTCCAAGAGGCAAATTTGCATAGCTTAAAACTTGTTTTAGGAGATGTATGGTAAGTAGAGGTTGATTAAGGTGTTGTATATGGCCCATGATTTAGGAACATGAAATTTTTAATCCATTTGGTCCTAAAACTTTATGTACAATCAACTAAAAGAAAGAGAACCCTATTTTGTTTGAGAAGGAGCTCAAAAAGGTTAAATGTTTGTTCATAAATTTTATGATGTTTTGAATGGGAACTCAATCCCATAGGGTATGTTAGAGGGGTCCCCATAATACAAATTCTTAGCATTGGTTTTTAGAATGGACCCATATCCTTAATGAACCATTTCTAAGAACATAAACCTATTTAAACCCTAAAACTAACCCAATGGAGAAGATATATTTCTTGATTCCTTAAAATGAAATAATTAGACTTTCAAATGATATTATTAACTATCAAAACTCTGTTGAGAGTCACTTCTAGGTTTTTGTTCACATGTATAGGTACAATATCATAGAACATGGAAAAATATACAATTTCAGACTAGCTTTTGAGGGTATAGGTAGTGGAGTGACATTAAACCATTTACATATGTTTTTGTCGACTTGAAATAGATTCCACAATCATTAAAACTCTCATATAGGTCTCTCAATATGTTATACAATCCTTACAAGTTGGCCACTAGCTCAAAAGGTTAAAGAACTCAATTTTACAAGCCAAGAATCAATGGTGAAGGCCTATGATTGAATTAAAGGACATAAATATCAAGGATGAGTTGTGTAAGGGTTATATAAGTATCATAAATTCATGTTCAAGCATACAAACCTTAAAGTTTCATGAAAAACATGTCAAATAAACCCTCAAGCACACAAAAACATATAGGCTTGCCAATAACCATTTCATGGTTTGCACATCTACACAACGTCCCCAAAATTTAAATTTATCATGGAGGATGGTATTAAACATGTGGGTAGCCATTTGAGCTTAATTTCTCTTTCTAGGCCTAAGAGACATAATTAATCCTAATTAGAGAGAGAAATGGTAGAAAAGAGATAATTACACTTGGATTTGGAACCTAAAACTTGTCATGGAGATGTAAGGGAATAGAGGATTCTCAAAAATGTGTTTATTTTTCATGTACAGTCTATATAATCTTCTGCACAAGGATCTTTACCTATTTTAGGGTTATAAGGAATGGGTGGAAAAATAAGCAAATGGAACAAAATTGCATCTTATAGAGGGTTTGATGGATCCAAATGAATTTTAAAGTATTATTTCATGTTTATAATCCATCCATGGTGTAATAATACCTTATTCAATTAAAATCAAGTTTCCTCCCTTCTACACCTCATTGCAAAGGAATAGTTCAAGTGGTCAAAACACCCAAATTGATGCTTAAAACTCTTCAACAAGATTTTTTAAGGATACTAATTATCCTCTATGAAATTTTTATATTTTTAATAATTAATGAGATTAATTTCAAGAAATATTCAAGGGTATAAAAGGTCTCCAACAATATAATAAAACTCTTTCCTTCTCCTATGCCTAGTCAAGGAGACAAAGTCAAAGATGCATTAAGAGATTTCTAAAAACCATTTCCAGGTGAAGAGACCTCATAAATTGTGAATATAATAGTTTAAACATAATAATTTATCAATACATGATGACCTATACTTACTCATCAAGGAAGATAAGCAAGCTAATATATAGGGTGTGCAAGCAAGAATGTACACACTTCAGCTAGTCGAATTCCTCCAACCAATGCCCAAGACTCCTTCAACCTTCCAAATAATTATAACTCAATATCTACACAATTTTTTAAAGGTTTTATGAGAGAAAATGAAGTGACTACTATGTTGGAGTTGGAAAAGGACTTAGTGAATGTCATTTTTCCTAATTTTTAGGCTTTTACTTTGTCTCACCCTCTCCTTTATCATGTTATTTATATGTAAGACTATTTTTGGAATTTGAAATGGATAATTAACCTGATTTTTTTTAGGTCCCTTATCATAAAACAATTTTAATTACCTCTTTATAATGAATAAAACTAAATTCATGCCTCCTTGAATTTTGTTACTAGTGTGTGTTAATGGTTAGTTGATGAATGATAGTTGTAATGCATGAATCCTTTCATGTTTTACTCTCCTAATTACATATTTTTAGGTTATTATTAATCCTTATAAGTTTCATAGTGTTCTTTAATAATCTTGTATGTATGGAGAGTGTGATCTTTCCTTAATGTCTTTGAGAGACCTATTGATCAATTGCCTTAGATCATGCATCAAACAAAGCCTCTTTGTGAAATATAATGTTTGGAGACCTTAATTTGAGAATTGAAATCAGGTTCATGTTTTTTTCATCATTATTCATGTATATTAGACAAGAGAAGGATACATTTTGGTGTATCACCTTAGTTAAATAGGTTTCCTTTTAATTTATCTTCTTCCCTTGTCCTTGCAAGTTGGTAGTGTAGTGTAGATAGAGTAACCGACACATCAAAGGGAGATAGCCCTTAAAATATAGAGATTTAATCCATATATTATTCCACATATAATATATTATTGTCTTCATGTTACTTTAGAATTTGAAGGGTTGAAACTACCTTTGCTAGTGTGCAAATCTAGTAGATAATAATTTTTGGCATGCTTAGTATGAAAAAGGTCCAAATCAATGGAATGATTTTTGATGTTTATCTTCACAGATTATCCTTTAGAGGAATTCAAAACATAAATGGCATCTTCAAGTTTTATCATCTGTTTCTAGTAGTTTAGACATATTTTCTAGGTAAGTGTATCTTCATTTCACTATTCTGATTTTATTTTTATGGTTGACTTTGAGGAAAAAGGAAATTTCATGAAAGTTGATGAGGCATTTAAAGTCTATGATAACCCTTATAAACACTATGATGAGCCTTATAAAACCTATGATGATCCTTATCACTCTTATGATGAATCTTACTAGTGGTATATGTATTCATATTAGTCTCACTATGACCCAAATTATATGCCTCAATAGCCTTGTCAAGACTTGAAATAGTCATACTCACCTCCTCCTACTCCATTTCCAAATCAAAATCAGGTTTCCCATACCATATCCTTGTTGGAATTAAAGAAATATATGCTAAAATATGAAGGGGTGGTGAGAGTATTCAATAGGGAGTTAGATGTGATACATTTTCACCTCATAGAAAAGTTGAAGAAGCTAATACAATTATTAACAAATAGGTGGGCAACAGTTGGAGAGGAAAACTAGTATGTTATGACTTATGATTTGCATCCAATGAGAACCATGATCCAATAGTGGTTACACATGTTATTGAGGTGGGAGATTTGAGATATCCAACCCAAACAACCTTAGACATCTCCTCCTATCTCTGGTTAAACTTCTTGTGTTCCAAGTTTTCTTCTAGCTACACCTACCCTTCCTCAAGAAAACAAGATCACTTCATATTGGAGTCCTTGGGATGTGATTATTGGTTATTCCATGCCAAGTATTTTTTATTAATATCCTCCCATCACTCCTCAATAACCTCTTGTTGACCACATCATATCTCTTGTGCTCTTTGTCCTCATGAAGTCATTGACCATTCTCAAATAGAGCCTCTAAGAGAGCCAATTCAACCTCCAAGTGAACATACTAGTTTCAAAGTCCTACCTTTGAACCAAGTAGTTAATTATTTGGTAGAAAAAACTAGAAGAGAATCGAGATTTAGAGTTTGAGCCAAAATAAGACCTTGTGCCTATTCAATTCCCATTTCCCCTTCCTCAAGAACATAAATTTATTCCATCTTTGACGTTTATCCAATAAAAAGAGGTCCTCAATGAGATGGCCAGAAATCAATTTGCAGTTGAGATGGAACCTCAATAATACTATAAGAATATTGAAATGGTTGTTGAGAAGTAAGGAACTCTCATAGGATAACTGAATTTTCTTTTTCTTCAATTATTTTACAAGATTCCACCACCCCCAAGACCTCAAGTTTCAAAACTACTACTTTTGTTCCCAAGAAAACTCATGAGCATATTAATTGCCCTCCCATCATCTCCCTTCTTGAGGATAATATTTTTATATGAAGGATAAATTAACAAGATGAAAATGTGAGTGATTTTTAAGGAGAGTGTGATGATTCAAGTGTTCATGAAGAAGAGCAAAGTAAAGTAATTAAATAAGTTACAATAATTAATCAAGCTATTGACCATGACAATGATGTTTTAAATGAGTGAGAGGAGATATTTTTAGAACCTATTGATGAGTTTGAAGAGCTTGCTATTGTAGATACTTAAAATCTACAAGAGGATGTAAATCCTTACTTTGATCTCCCTTGTACCATTAAAGATCATAGTGAAGACTTAATTGAAGCTTTAGAATCAGGATACTAATTTCTCCTAGGTGATTATGAGTTAAATAAGGTAATAGGAGGCAATTTTGGTGAACCAATTAACAATATAGAGGAAGATAGTCTTATAAATATACCTTTTAAAGAGGAAACCTCACTATATGATGATTTGTTTGAAATACTCAACATGGGTTATCATCCTCTCACCTCATTTGTAGACCTTAGTACACTTATGGAGGACAATGAAGATCTCTTTTGGCCACAATTTATTAAGAAACAACAAACTCTCTCTTTTGGAAATAATGATGGATAGGTTGAGAGGAAGATACTGAGGTTCATGTATGTTACTTTAATCAATCATATAAATTTCATGATGTAGTAGGTCTTACAAACCAATATCTGGACATCTTGGAGACCATTGCCAAAGAATGTCAATAGCATAAGGTAGAGGTTGAAGTCCAAAACCAGTAGGTATTCATTGGAGATATATTTACCTATTACAAGGCATATCAAATGTTTTGGTAGTTAGGAAGAAGGTTCATCCAAGTAAGAGGTCAATCAAATGTGATTTCATACAATCTTACATATTTCATGAAGGAAGTGATCTATAAAACATTCCTTTTGATCATGTAGGAGGATTCTATGTAGGTTAGTTATAGCTAATTTAGCTTTCCTCCAAGTGTTTTCTAGCACACTAGTTTGTTTATGTTTTGTTTTCAATAAGTGCATAGCTAACACATTTTTTTTAGATTACTTTCCTTGCTTTGTTATATTTTATTTTCTTGTATTTAAGGAGAAAAATAGCTGTCTTATCATGATTCAAGATTTGTGGTCATTGTTCAAGGTCTAATCATGATTGTTTAAAAATACAAAACAAATCTCATGAGTCCAAAAGGGATTTCAATTATCTGGTTCATAAGAATAGGAGGCATGCTTCCCAGCTGATTCACCAAAATGTTGACAATTTGGACCTCACAATTCATATTGCCACCACTATCACTTGAAAATTTACTTCCCATGTTATTTACCCTATTGGATACAATGTTTTTCTTGTAATGTCTTTGAAATGATCATGGAAAAATTTGATTAGCATACTTTAAGGTAAATTTAATGAATTTAAGGTTTTGATCATTATGTCCATGTGTTTGTCTAGCCACCTCTTACTTTGTTTTAGGTTGTTTCAAGAGATGAAAGTACTCTATATCATCTTAATATGACTCATGGATTGTGTTAATGTCATGTCATGCTTAACCATTGATCAAACTAGTTGGTGATATGATTGACTAACTTCATAACCTAGTTGATTGCATTTTGGATCACTTTGTGCTTCTAGAGTAGGTTTTGCTTGCTTAGTAGTAGTATAATATTATAATAATTTCATTATATACCTATCCAAACATGAAAACATCTAATGAATACTTTTTGTAGTGTTTTAATTAGGTTTCTCAAGTGGTTATGAAAGTTTTAGTACCAAAAAGGCCTATTTTTACGCTATCTATACAGTTGTTCAAGGTACAATTGACCTCTAGGAATATTCAAGACCTTATTTTTTCATGACAATGTTAAATATATGGTTTGGAAGGATTTTTAGATGTCAAAATGTAGAAAATTGGTTTATCTCTCTTATTGAATTTCTTGATAGCTCAAAGAAGTCCATCAATTTTTTATCAGTACAGTCAAGAGATAGAGAGTCAGGTCAAAAGACCTTGGGAAATGATAGGTACCCTAATTTCCTTCAAGTTAATAGAATTGGTTTTCATATTCATCTCCCTAGATAGGGTCCATGGTTGTCTCCATTTATTCATTTCATAACTCTATTAATAAAAATAGTTATAATGGGATGATTTCATGGTCAAATAGGACCTTTTTCATGTTGTACTCGTTAGTTCTTTTATCTTGATAAAGAGTCTTTTGATAGGAAACCATTTGTTTGTCTTGATTTTAAGGTTGGAAATTTTCAAGCATGTTTTATATATAAGCTGAGTGTAATCATATTTAGGAGTTCTTAAGTTCATTTTTTAATTATGATACACTTATTTCATGCAAACTTAAGGTTCATGTATCTTCATCTTGAAGAGGGTCTTTCTTGAGGTAGCTTGAGTGAGATAGGGCCTTCCACAAGGTACAGTAGAAGGTCTAATGAACTTCTAATATATGAGAGTATATTATTTAGGTCATCATGATCTTGAAGGATTTAATAAAGGTAAGAAAGTATAGCTTTACCTTGGGGATACAATATATATGAGATTCTAATATTATGCTCCCTTAAAACTCAAAGGAACACTTGTAGGCCTAATGAGTAGGTCAAGAAACCCTCAGTATCAGTCAACATGGCTATATAGGATTCATGAAGATAAGGAAGTTTTATTGGAGGAAGTGAAGTTGTTTCTTTGTGTTTATAAGGTTTTCAAGGGAAATAGTTCCATTAAAGAGAGTTTTAAGATTCAATTAGGCCTATTTATGCCTGAATTACATAGTCAAAGTTTTGTATTACTCTATTATCAACTTGAGAGACCTCCAAAGGAATGTTGCCCTTATAAATGTCTTAGAAAGGTGTTAGATAGACAATCATGAATGTTATAGTAAGCATAAAGGGATGATGATGATCCAAGTGTCACTAAGGTACAAGTTAAAAGCATGAATAAGGACCTTAAAACATATTTTAGTAGTGGTTAAGGTAGTTTAATAGTTTTTAAGGTAAGATCATATGTTGGTTTCCTTGTTAATCAATCTTTTTGGATGTTTCTCCAAGTTGATATAAGGTAAGCATTGATCAAGTTTGATTTTTAGGTCAAACTTGGACCGCCATAAGTAAAACCATGTTGTCTTAGATGATATAGGGGTTAAAAAATATTGTAGTGGGGGGTACTATATGTTATTTGATGTTATTTAATGTATTTTTAGCCTTGGTCTTAGTTATATTAGTCAATTTGTTAATTTGAGTCATTTTAGTGGGTTTTAAGGGTCATAAATTCAAACAACACATTTCCCAAGGTGCCAAAATGTGATATTTTCCTATATAACGTCAAATAGGTCATATTCCATGTTAGTTAAGTCAAAATCATTAGAATGTGGTAACTTCCCTAATTGAAATTATAGAAATAACTAAAAAAGATAGCAAATGACACTTGTACGACCTTTTTGGGAAGTGTTAAATGTGGAAAAGGATATTTGGATGCCTATTAATCTTCCCCACACTCATATACATTCTCAAATTTATTTTGAAGTTCCATTTTATATCAAAAACTATTCTACTCATTTTTGTGTTTCCTAGACACACTGACGTGACCCTCAGGTTATTACTCGATACAAGCATCACAGGTAGTTTCAAGATAAATGATTTTGGCAGATGATATTAAACTAGGATAAATTAATTTTAATATATGAATTTTTAATATTGGTTAATTGTGCTTTATGAACCATTGATAACAAGTTGACTGTGTCTTTTTACTAGCTCTTTCATGTACCCTATAGGTTTTGATCAATTATGAAAAAAATATGTATGAACAAATTGGTGATGTTGGCTCCAAAGGATTTTGGATTATTTATTAGATGGTATCCATTCTTTTTTTTATTATTCATGATGTTTGGATGAGTAGATTAGCCCATGATACAAGGAGGTGTCACCATGTGTAGTTTCAGTTGGAGTGGCTCTATCTGCTTAGTTTTTTCTCCTATATGTGTTTCATATAGATTTAAAATTATTTTATAAAAGTATATGAATCATATTTTCACCACCTCCCATGTTTTAGTTCATCATGTCATCATTTGAGTAGCTTGATAGCTTGTTTTTCTCCATTGTTAACTTCATGCCTGGATTCACTTGTAGTCACGTTTATGGACCTTATCACCTTGTTATTGGAGTTTTATTCAAGATATATCATTTTTTTATACCATTAGGAGTTGAATAAATTTCATATCATGTGAAAAGGTTTCAATGTTGTCACATGCTCAATTCACAATGCTAAACAGTCTTGTGATTCCTTTGCTTATTCTTTTCCATGTGCATATAAGTGATCTTCAAATTGAAAAAGGTGTATTGAAGTTGGTTTCAATGTTTAAGAGAATATAGGATATGTTTTTAAGGTTTTAAGTGTATTTTTAGATGTTTAAAAACCTTTCACAACATGTTTTTCTCCAATACCATATCCTACCTCTATGATATACCCAATGCACACTTACAGGGCATGTGTTGACATCATATCTAAAATGATAAAAGGGATAATGTGTGTCAAAACATATTGGTTTTTTTTATAAATTCATTATTATTATATATCAAATAATAAAAGTTCATATTTATGGAAGGTCTCCATATTGCTTATACTACAATTCACTGCATATGCACCAAGATATCCATGTATAGGGGGCTGAGCAGGGGATTCAGGTGTTTGTACCAAAAGATGGAATAATTGAGAATGTATTTAAGGCCTTATTAATGTTTTTATACCTTGTAAATACAAATATATTATATAAATATCAAGGAAATTGTGAAATAAATTTGGAAAGGATATAGACTGTGTTTTGGTCTCATCCTTAAAAGGGCAAAATAGAGGTCCAAAAGGTTTTCATAGACGTCTTCCTACATACTTGAAAGGCATTCCAAGGCATTAAAATGGGTTATTTTTTTTTCACTATCATGGAAAATACCTCTACAAAATATGGGAATAAAATTTTCAATGCAAGGTAAATTTGAACACCTCAAAGTTGTCTTTCGAAACACTGAAATCCTACAATGACATCTATAGGCTTGTAAAGTTATGGATGACCTTTTGACACAAAAGAAAGAAAATGAAACACACTTTCAGGTTGGGAATGGTTAAATGGGTTAAATGACACACAAAAAATAATGAAGGCCATCAAGAGAGATTGATCCATGACTATGCAAGTCAATGGTCAACCATAGTCTATACACTGAGCAAAAGGATGCCTACAACAGGGTATAGAATAGTGGCCCAAAGTTGATGATAAAGGGGTGTTATAATAGTTTAAATAATATCACTATTAAATCATGTATTTTTTTGAATTAAATGGTTTCTATTTAGGTTCCTAAACACCAAACCTAAGTCTCAAGAAGTAATATACACCTATAGCCACATATAGGTGATTGTGAGTAGACAGTCAATAGAGAAATATGACTAAAGGGGTGATTGGATATAGATACAAGCATGTAAATAAGTATAAATAAAATAAAATGGTTATAAATTTGGAAAGAAGACTATGGACATTTTTTTGAGATCACACCATGCTTAGATACCTACAAGCATGATCTCCAAGGTAGAAATACAGTCAGATAGGGTTAATATTGAAGTTTCTCAGCTAGAGAGTAAAGACTCAGTTTTCAAAGTTAAGATGAACATGAGGAAGTGGAAATTATAAATTTGAAACCCATGAAGTATAAATAAACTTGAGATCACAAGTTATTGTAAACCATTTACATATCTCCCCTCATGCCTTAAAAGTGCACCTATAGGTCAGACAAATAGGTTTAACATAAACAATGGTATAAACATGATGTTATAGTTCCTTCGGTAGCCTAGGCTATGACATAGGTCAATAAAGTAGTGTGAATGAAGTTGAATGGTTAATAAGATCCAAAAGGCATCTTGAAAATACCTCCATGAGGCAATAGACACCTATAGCTATCTTTTGGAACATGATTGTCTCAGTCACCAGTCATGAGATAACAAGAGCTATAAGGACTAGTAATATTAGGTGAGATAAAACTTGAAGGGAAATATGGGTTACCTTAAGAGGTATTAGTAGAGTCCTAAAAACATCATTTAAAAACATTTTGAACTCATAATAACCTACAGTGGTGAACAATAGTAGGGTGTCTCAGTTCACCTATAGCATGGTCTAAGGGAGTGAGGGTGAGTGGAGCATAGACTATCTAGGAAGTGGAAGAAAGGCTGAAGTGACTAAAAAATTATCTATTATGACCCAAAAAGTGTCCTAACATTTTGAATACCTTTATAAGGTTCTCTAATACATTTCTCACTTAACAAATAGACAATAGTCCGTATAAGAAGGCTAGGAAACCCCTTGGTTCACTAAGTAAGCATGAAGAATATAAGGGAAAGAGTGTTTTAGATGATTTTAAAAGATAAATAAGCATTTATTTAAGATGGGTAGCATGTTTATTCAGCCTATAATCATGTTTTTGGTTTGTAATAGTGATTTATAAGTGGATTTAGGAAAAAAATGCATGAAAATAGGATTTTTGCCCCCCTTTTTGGACATTTGGAGATGGTTTGACATCCAAAACATGGATTCAAACCAAACCCTTTGGTAAAATTGGTCATTGTAATTTTCACATCTAAAAAAACACTCACATTTCACAATGTATAAGGGCTATACCTCTCTATTTTTTCTCAGAGGAAAATCAAAATTTGACAAAGTGGCGTAATGAGCATAAAATGGACATGGGACTTGATTTGAAACCTTGGGGACCTCAAAAAATATCTAATGAGGTGTATATAATTTAGGCAGGGGATAATAAATAATATATTAATCTCATAATCCTCAAATTACCCATTTTACCCTTGCACACAATCCAAATAGGTAGGTTTTCTAATAGGCCTAATTAGCAAGTAAAGAAAGAAGATAAAGTAAGGTGCTTGGAGGGCTATATGATGGATTGGGGAGATAAAATATGGTGTGAAAATTCATAATAAACCAATGAAACTATGAGATAATATTCCTTACACCCAAATTCACTAAGGCTCCTAGTAGACCTATTGGGCTTTGAGAAGGACTACTGCCAAACAGTAGTCCATCTTCACTTATGACTTTTTGTGGACTATCTAGATGATGCAAGCATGTTTTTAGGTCAAAATATAGGTGTGAGAACTTGTGGAGTGTTGATAATTGATTAGGAGAGATATTTTTGAGCTTAAAACCACTCATACTCATGCAAAAAAGGAAAAACAAGCTCGATAGGGTAACTTATGAAGCTCACATATCTTTGGGGGATCTGCATGGGAACTAGAGAAGTTCAAACGAGTTAAAGGGTATCCCTAGAAAATTATTTGAGGCATTTTTTTAAACTTGAACATCCAAGATTTATGAACAAAGCTTAACGCTAGAAACTAATAAAAAACCCTTGCAAACCCTTGATAGATACCCGATGGGGAAAATGAGATTGGAAAGCTGATCTAAAGACATAGTTTGGAAAGGAAAGTTATTGGAACATGGAGAATACTTCCTTATGATCCCACCATGTATATGAGTTGTATGCAACTATACAAACAACATGTAGAATAGGTTTTTCTCACCATTTTTTGTGTTTTATAGGAAACAAGATGAGTTGGAAAGTGAAATCAAGTTTGGGTGGAATATTAATAATTATAATAACTTTATATGGCCATTTTATTCTAATAAAAATATTTTAATTGTTCAAAAAATTGCCTTACTTTCAGCCAGTAAAATTGGTATAGTGAACACAAGGGTAGAAGGGTGAAAACTCCAAGTATGAGCCTTTTTAAAGTGTACCTAGCCATTCCAAGTCTATGAATAGATTTTTCAAGTGTAATTCACTCACTTCCATGGATTTTCATGGGAAAATAAATCCAATTTTGAGGCCAAGTGTGAGGGGTGATATTAAAGAGGAGTTTTCAAACTATAGGTAGTAATGGCTTCTTTCTAAGAGTTTATAGATGATTAGGATCAAAATCAATGCATGGAATTGCATTCCTAAAGGCCTTATCTCTTATTAGAATCATCAGAAATATCCCTAGTTAGTGTTGGGATGTTCAAATAGTTCCAAATGATGAAGGCATTTTTCTAAACTAGGATAAGGAATTTTGTGACACTTTTCATAGGTTTCATGACTTGTATGGACAATTGGACCTCTTAACATTTTAAGATTCAACTCATGCCTATTTATATTAAAAATTATAACTCATTTTTTATATTTGAAAGTGTCCAAGTGACTTTTGAACTTCCCTTACCTTGTTAATCTCTCAAAGGCTAAAAATATTAACTCTTTTGGCTCTTTTGAGCAGTGTCTATTGATTAATGGGGAAAATCTAGACAAATTTGTACTTGAATGACTCTTAAATAAATAAACAAGTGATTTTACCTACTCAAATATTTTTCAATTAGTGTTAATGAAATCTTGTTAGTCTTGTCTAGTAAAAGATTATCTTTTCTAGTAAGTTATCCTTGATTGTTCACCAAATGTGCAAAAGAGAAATTGTTACATGTCTTTGTTAGTGTTCTTTTCTATGTGTATAGGTGTCTTAGAAGTGGTTCATGATTATATCCTAAAAATTAATCCTTCATAACCCTCTTAAACATCAAAATTCCTTTTGGACCTAACTTATGAAACATTGATGTGACAATGCAACTTGAATTATGAGTTTTGTGTAAAATAAGTCTTGTTTGACTCTAAGAGGTAAAATTTTAGTCAATGAGAGGAAATACACTATTAATGCATCACCTTTTTTAGATTATTTATTTATTTTTAATTAACCCTTTTCATCCAAATTTTATAGGTAATAGAGTGTTTTGAAATATTACATCAAGGGAACTATCCCTTCTAGAGAGTCATCTCAACAAAATTGTCACCCATGGCAAAAGAGATGTTTCCATTGTGCCACTTCAATGAGGAGAGCTAAACATATCCTTAGGGGTGTAAATCCAAGTGAAAATAATAATTTATACCCATTAAGTGGGTTTTTAATCATGTTGGTCATGTTACCAACCATGTCACATACTTATTTACAGTCTGTATAAAATCTAAATGTATACCTACAATAGTCATTTGTTTAAAGGAAATTTCAAGAAAGCATCATGTTAAATCATAAAGGTAGGTGGATTTTAGTTAAATTTGAAGAGTTATAAATGAGATAAATGATATTTTGGCATCATGGTATCATGGAGGTAGGTGAAGTGGATTTTTAGACCTACATTCAAATAGTAAAAGTGTACTTACAACCATGCCATTCTAATCACAATCAGTCAATATTTCTATGCAGATTGAGTTTGTATAATGGTCAACAACATCAAGAATATGTATGTAATGTATGAATATATTATAATTATATCTTTAATATTCTCCATTTAATAAAAAAAAAGATAATCCAAGGAATTCAAAGTGACTTTTATCCATGTTTTGTCATAGTCAATTAAGGTGGTCTGATGTGATCACATGAAGATATGAATATGTAAGAGGAAGAATTAGATGTATAACACTTTCACAAGGTGTTATGAGGTTATATATGTATGTTTATACCTATTAAATGGTCTTAAATCAAGCCTAAAACTCCAAAATAACCACCTAAAACATATACTAAGCCTAACCAAGCTTGAAGGATAATGAGTAAGTTGAAGGATTATAATAGAGATAAGTTGAAATTTAAATGATTAGTCAATTCATAAGAGTTTTTAATCATAAAAATAAGATCACAAAGGGTATTATTAATTAAATATTCCTCTCAAAATTTTTATACATGTTTATTGAACATACAATTAGTAAGGTGAAATCATAGTCAACCCATGCACAGCGCATGAGAAAAACTTGTGGGAATGGAAAAAGAGATGAGTCTAGTGAAAATTTTCAAGATGATAATATATTTTAAACACATTTATAATCAATATTAAAAGTATTACTTCAATTAATTTATCTATATAATCCAAGGAGTAGTAAATACACACCTACAAATATTATATATCTACAAACAGCCAAGGACATAATTGAGAATGTGGATAGGGGTCATGAATGTGAAGGTAATGAGTGGTTATGGAGATGAGGTTGGATGATATAAATGAGTGTAATATATTTCATTAGAATTTTATATGAATATAATATTCATAAAGGATAATACTTAGTCTACTCACATAGTCTAATAACATAATCTTTTAGAGCCCTGCAAGCCCACTCAGAAGCATAAGTGAGAAGAGTATCTTTATCAATAGATTTGAATGAGTAACAATGAAGAAGAGAGTAGATTAAATTGATGAATATATTTTATAATGTTTTTATCATGAGAGGAGGAGAGAAACTTATGGAATAGAGCTTTAGGGTCCACAAGTTCATTTTTCATAAAAACCCTTAATGGGAAGAATTCAATGTTTCAAAATTGCTTAAAAAGTAAATATTACGGAGAATCATTATGAGTTATTTTATGGATAATTTAAAAAATATTTAAATATTTATTTGATGTGAAAGTGAGTTTTTAGGTCTTAGGACCCAAAATGGTCTTTCTCAAACTTTTCATGCACAGTCATTAGCTCGAGAGGAAAATTTACATATCTTAAAACTTATTGAAATAGAAATTTGGTAAGCAAAGGTTGTTTGAGGTGTTTGAGGGGAGTTCCATAATTCAAAAATATGACATTATTTCAATTATTTGGTCCTGAAACCATATGAGCAATCAACTAGAATACAAAGAACCCTATTTTTCTTGAGAAGGAGCTCAAAGATGTCAGATGTTTGATCAAAAATTTCATGATGTTTTTCATGGGAAATCAAGCCCATTGGAGATGTTATATCCCCCCTGATATAAATTATTGCCATTCATTTTTTTAATGGATCATTTTCTTTTATGAACCATTGCTAAGAACCTAAACCTCCTTATACCCTACAACTCACCTGATGGAGAATATATGTTTCTTGATGCTTTAAAATTAAATAATTTGACCTTGAAATGATCCTATTGACATTCAAAACTCTCTTTATCTTCACTTACAATTATGTTTTCACATGTGTAGGTATAATATCATAAAATATAGGGAAAAACATGCAATTTTAGGCTAGTTTGAGGGTATAAGTATTGTTATCACTTAGATTTTCACCCTTTGAGGAGATGTCTCAGCTCTGCTCATCCAAGTGGAATAATTAAAACACCCATAGGATTGTGGGTAGCCTAAGGATGGGGTTAATCTCTAGGTAAGGCTAGCTCCCTTGATGTACCACTTTGGATCACTACTACACCTAAAATTTAGAATGGGGGAATGGAGAGATAAAACTAAAAGTAAACTATCCTAAGGGGGGTGATACACCGAATTATATGATGACTTCATACCAACTACATTTTACACATGAGAATAAAGGACTAACCAAACATACACTTTTTAAATCTAAGTCTTCTCACATCAAAGTTTTATTATGAAGGTTATGGATGAATGTGTAAGACTAGGAGGAATAGACAAGAGGCCTTGGATGGCACTAATGAAAATAAAAACTTTCTCAATCCTTTAAATTTCCTATAACACTTTAAATGACTTGTAAGAAGAACCTGTAAATAGGTGAGAGAATGAGACAACATGTAAAGGAATCCATAGTATTTACTAAGCATAATCCATCATCAAAGAAAAAACACTATTAAAAGTTATGGAAGAGGTAAAAATAAGTAGTTTTATTGATAAAATGGTATGAAAATGAGCAAGGATTCACCATACTCAGGAGGAACATCCCTTATAATGACCAAAATGGCTAGTTGTTATAGAATTTGAGAGAGAGAGGAGAAGAAAGAAGTTCAAGGGTCACAAGGACACTTTTAAAGATGATAAAATCAGATACTTGTTCATGATAAAAATATGTGAGATGAACCATGCAAGTTAAGGAAGAAAAAGTGTCCATCCAAGTCATAAAACTCATAAAACATGCCATGAAATTACTCATTCTATCTTAGAAAATTGACTTCATGATTTAGACCTATTTTAACATCACAAAACTATTAAGGGATAGGTATGATGATTTTAATTAATGTAAATATTTATAGGCATGCCTTTTCATGAATTGGTTTTAGGCCTAGTCATCTAGAATCATATGGGAATGAGCCATCATCATCTACAATCCAAATAACTCTTCTTTCATGCATCCTACACACTTACCCTCCAAAAAGGCATCATTTTTACATGAAAATACTTGTAAGTAAGTAGATGATAAGTTTGAAGACCTTCCATGGCCTTAGAATCATCATGGACACCTTAAAATTAGCTCATTTAAAGTTTTGCATCGTTATCACTAGCTTGGTCACTATGATAATTTTGACTAGCTAAGATGAGAGCTATTATCTTCACACTAGGGAGTATTTTCAAGGAATTAAATTTAAATATGGAGTTATATTAACTCTTAATATTCCTCCCAAACTTTATTGTATCTCTTGAAACCTCTTGTAACATGCAAAACACATAAAATAGTATAGAAAACCCTATTTTACACCTTGACCATACAATTATGTACAACTCAAGAGGGTGGGAAGGATCCTGAGAGAGTCATCTACAATTTATAGTAACTTTCATTAGCAAACTAGGCCATTATAATGCATTTCTAGCTTCATTTCTCTTATTAGGTCCCTCAAAGGGTTTTGCAAGGGTTTTAAGTGATTTCTATTCTTAAGGTTTATTCATGAAACTATGACATTGGATTTTAAAACTAATTCCAAAAATTCATATTTCAATACCTTCATCAACATTTGTGAACTCCTTTGGCCTCCATGTAAACCCTCCAAGAAGATGTGAGAATTTTAACCTCTCCTTTCGAGCTCTTTCCTCCATTCCAACAGGCTCGAGTTGTCCTAAAGTACAAAAATGGATTATTTTGTGTCTTATATAAAATTTTAAGGCTTTAAAACATGTGTATAAATCCTATAAACATGTTCTAATATGTTTAAATTCATGTCTAAGGCTAGAAGTGTGAATGACATCCTGTTTGTACACTAGGCCTAATCCTTATTTAATGTGCCCAACTGAGACCTTCGTGGTCTAGGCCATCCAATTGGATTATTTTCATTTCATAAGTTTAAACACATAAATAATTTTCCCACAAACATTCTTCAACAATTTAAAATTATCACATATGTTTTTATGTGGAAATGCCTTATCATTTGGACTTCTAGGCCTAGCCATGCCTAGTATGCATGTCTATAATTTTGAGGGTTTAAAGTACCTTTCTTGGATTTTCCAACCTATGACATGTTTCCATGATTTAAATAGGTGTTTTATAACTTTATATACCTCTCTATAGTGTCCAATAAACTTTTTTTTAAATATTTTACCTCCAAACCACAAAACTATAGGGCTATGCACCTAGGGAAGTGACCTCTATCTAAGACAAAATAGAGGGCACTCCCCTATTTTCCTAGACAAAAATGGATATTTTATGATCTTCTAGAAGTTATATAGATCTCTTAAATAAAACCTTAGTCCTAAAATAGGCCATTGAACCGCCCAACTCTCTCAAGATCCACAACAGACCTGTAAAAGGTGAATTGTGTATATGACAGACATAGATTAACTATGTATTTCCATTGGAAACTCCTTTCTTAGTTAAATATATATAATTATGGTTTCATTAGTTTTTTAATATTATGATTAATCTTTTATAACCTTCATCCATCCTACCAACCTTTCACATGTACCTCAAGACTGCTTGCCTGGTCATGACTATATTACCTTGCCTAACTGTATTCCTATTTAAGAATAACCCATGTAGGTTCACTTGAATTTATTAGACCTTAAATACAATGCATAATATTTCATATATCCTTAAATGATTAAATTCATGAACAATCTTAACTAACTCGCTTCTTGGGGTTGAAAAACCTTCAAAACTAGTCATAGGCAAGTTGACTATGTGTTACTTACAGAACATGGTTCCACCTGTATATGAAGATTTATGTTTTGGAATTATATCCATGCTTATATTTCATCTATATATTTTCAAATTATTTCACATTGTATTTAAATCAATTCCATGTACTTGTATGTCTATCTGAATCACTTGTCTAGTTGAGTTGCCTAATTGTGTTTCTTATAGTTAGTTGTAGATGGTCTTTAGACCAAGATATGTCTATAGGTGGAAATTGGACCTTGGGAAACCATTAATTATCTCCTCTTAATGACTTTCATGTTCATTTTTCCCCCATTCCATCACTAATGCCACATAAAACATGGAGGTATACCTCATTATCAAAACATTGGTTGAATGGGTCACTTATAGCTCTGCCTATAGATAACATTGATTGAAAATAGTGCATAAATATGAAACTTTAGGCTCTTTAGTAACCACCTTCCATTTGTCACTTACCTTCCCAAATTTGTAATTCCTTCCTCGCATGATGAGACTGTAAGGTTTTATCACAATTTTACATTAAAGTCTTTTGAAAACTTATAATGAAAATATCTATAAAAGCTAGGGTGCCCTATTTTTTGTTTTTGGGATTTGATCCCTAAACCTAGAGTCATTACCATATAGAATGTTATCCAGACCTTAAAATACCAATTTTACATCCAAAATGTCTTACATAGTCAAAAATACCTTCTAGGTCGTCAATAAGCTTTAATCATGCTTCAATTTTGTTGGGTGAATATTTTGTCAATCAACATATTGATAAACAAAATAGGTCTGATCAACCACAACAGGAAGATTGGTCAGCCAAATGTGTAGGTTTACCACATCAAAAGGGGACTAATCTCTCCTCTCATCAAGGGGAGGTTCCCTGTACACACACACACACACACACACACACACACACACACACACACACACACACACACACACACACACACACACACACACACACACACACACACAAATAGAAAATAACACTCAAGGGTAGGATAAAACATCCATCTCTCTTTTTTCAAAGATGATGTGCACAAATCAAAGGAGAAATCCTAATGAAATGACAAAAGACACTCCTCTTCTTTCAAAAGTGTTGTTTAATAGACAAAAGGAATCTTTCAAGTGATGATAAGTAACTGAAATAGGGCGTAGTAACACAACAAGATGAAATGAGGCACAAAGTCTCCACCTCAATTGTCAAAGAGTGAAATATGAAGAACAATGAGGGCACAAAGTTGTCCCAAGGTTCTTTACATAGTAACAAAAAATAAACACACACTGAAGACAATTATGACAGCACAAAGTCTGAAAGTAACTGGCTCCAGGATACCTTCTTTGTCACCTCCACTAGCTCTACTTGTTAAATTGCATAAACAAGAATACATTTAGAAAATAGACATAAGAACATTCTCATAGAATGATAATTGCTATAACAGCACAAAGTCTGAAAGTAACTTCCTTTCTGATTCAAATAAAGAAATATGATGAATAATCTAAGCTCAAAGTCATAGTGATGCCTTTCAATTTGGGCATAGTTTTGTTTCTAGTAACTGGAAGATCTCTGTAAAACAATTAGATATATTCCAATATATATCCCTCCAAGAAAGACTTGAGAGTAGTAACACATCATATTTCATTCAATATATTTTAAATTCTGTCAAGAAGATATGCTGGAATTAGGTGTATTTGCCCATTTGCTTTTCTCAATGCAGAGAAATGGGTCACACCATTGAATGTTTGTGTCCTCCAGTGTCTACTTGGCGGTCTACCTCTAGAAACATATTTCATGCATGGATATTTCTAGTCTTCTTCATCATTCCTCCTTTCCTAGCTATTGAATTAGGTCCTTGGTTCAATTCGATCCTTTGTTCTTTGGTCACTTTTCGCTGGTCTTAACAATTGACACATGGCAGTTTCTGCTGAGAAAACATGTCTAAACTCAAAGGAATAACATGTCTAAAATAATTAAGAAAAATAAATAGAGACCAATGCATAATATTGTACCTACCCTCCAACATAATATATTGCATGATATGGAAGGACACATCTCTATAAGGTCTCGATAGAACATCTATATCAAACCCATCATAAAGCACATCCAAAATTTATACTCCAATAGAAAACTACTTTTCTCTTTATTATAATATTTAGGACTCTTATTCACTTTGGTCACCTCCATTTCTAGTCCAATGACATGAACAATCAAGTTTTTAGTAATGTCAAGCATCACCCTATTGATATTAGGTGTTGTATTATCCATGAATCTATAAATAAAGCCAAAACATGCTTGTTATGGCCTTCTATTCACTACTTAGCCTTTCCGTCAGTTTGTAAAATCTACCAAACCTACTCATTATTTTTCACTTCATCAGGCATCTTGAGTTTAGTTCTATTTGAGATCCCCATAAATGGATGACAAAAACTTATTTATCTATTCAAAGTGAAACAGGGATTTTTAGAAATCCCCAAAACATTTGTTTAAATTTTATTTTAATACATCTAAGACATAATTCTTTTAATTTTGCATTTTGAACTTTGAGGAGTTACAAATGTTATCATTGTCATATGATTAAATTTGGGTGTTGTATCATTCTTGTGCATTGGACATTTCTCTGAGTCTCAGTTAAATTATGAACTCATTATGATCTCTACATTTAAAATTCTTACACAACATGGCCATGTCTAGTTACAAAAAAATGTGAACAGTTTCCATACCAACCAGTGCCCACACATGCATTGATAATGAACACTGATTAACAGAAATTGTAGTTCTTATTTTCACATAAAAACATGCATTTTCACATATAAACTTGTAACTGTCTCTATTACCTTAAAAATGCTTAATTTAAACTTCTAGCTCATTCTCAAATTACAAACACTTAGTTCTTGTGTTGGTTATGAGCAATGCTTAATAGAAGTTTTGGTCCCCATTTTCACATAAAAACATGCCTTTTCACATATCAAATTGTAACAACCTCTATTACCTTGAAAATGCTCATTTGATATTTTTAGCTCCTTATCAATTTTTAAATACTTAACACCAGTTGTCTAGGAATTATGTTTACCCTTATACTATTAATTAGGCTTTAGACTATATTATATAGACCTATTAACTTAAAATTTATAATAATTATCATTTTATGGATTAAAACACTTTAAAAACCACTTTTAACAATTGGAAATTATCCTTCCTCAAATTTCAACCAATTTTCAAAGCATTTGAAGGGATCGATCTCAAAATATAAGGATTTTAGTATTTTAAAACCTTGATTAGGATGTAACAAACCTGAGAGAAATTATAAAACAAATATCACTTTTGTAATTGGTTATAGACCTTTTAAGACTTATATTACCATCTATTTGCATACACATTACCTTTTTATCACTTATTATGTTTGAACAAACCTAAATTTCTAAATACATATTTTTTCTCTTGACTATTACAAACTAATTGTATATGTAGACATGTGAGGAGAGATTTAACAAACTCTTAGAATTTATCAACTATCAAGCATTACTTTTGATCAGATGAAGATATCTGAATGATTCCCATACCATATCAATCACTTTTATACTTAACAATCATAAAAATACACAAATAAGTACTCTTTTCCTTAAAACTATAAGTACGTTTTATGTCTTACATCCTTACAACATTTATATAGACCTAATAAAAACAAGAATACAATTTCTCAACATCAAGAGCAAAAACCTGCATGTCTTTCAAGTATGAAACTCTAGAGATATCCTTGACAAAATGCTATTTTTATCCACAATTATTATAAACTATTACAAGATCCCTGCTAGACCCTTTTACACAAATCTCTAGATCCCATAGAAAATTACACAAACATGACATAAAATCAAATAATGAGTTAAAATTATGAACTTGGATTTTCATATTATTTTGAAATGCATCAAGAATCAAAAGGTGTCTTCTTTTCTTTTATTTATCTTTGAAAATTAGGTCTAGATCCTGTAACATTAAAAATTATCCACACACAAACTTATAATTTTCAGACATGTAAATTTTATGCCTACAAGAAACCTCCTCATCCTTTATACTTTTGTTAACACCTCTTAAGTTGGTTAGAAACTTATCTCTTAAAACCATAAGTCTAAACTTGGTTTGGTCTTGAAACAAGATCTCTCTACATGTAATGACTTATACATCATGCTAAATTAGACCTCTTTCCTACATTGTTTATATTCTAGATTGGCCTCAACATAAATTTACATTGATTAGAATATAAAATCAGATTTAATACATAAGACTAGACCATAGATGACCTTTAAAAATATACTAGGACCTTCATAATTGTTGATAATTTTGACCTCACAAGTCAAATTATCACCCCTATCACTTGAAACTTTGTTGTCATGTTATTTAACATGTTGGACACTATTTTATTCTGGTAATACCTTTCAAATGGCCGTGAAAAGCCTTGATTAATAGATTTTAAGATAAATTTGATGAATTTAAAGTTTCTATAATCATGGACATGTGCTTGTCTAGCCACCTCTTGATATGTTTTAGATTGTTTCAAGAGATGAAATGATTTCAGAGCATCTTAATAGTCCTCATGGTTTGTGTTAAGGTCATATCATGCTTTAAAATTGATCAAACTGGTTGGTGATATGCTTGAGTAACTTCATAACCTATTTGATTGAATTTTAGATCACTTTGTGGATTCTAGAGCAAGTTTTGCATGATTAGTAATAGTATAATATCATAATAAGGTCATGATGTATCTATTTAGGCATGAAAAGTTCTAATTAATACTTTTTGGAATAGTTTAATCAGGTTTCTCAAGTGGTTATGGTAGTTTTAGTGTTAAACGGCTTATTTTGAGGTTGTTTATATAGTTATTTGAGGTAAAATTAACCACCAAGCATCTTTAGGACCTTATTTTTTCATTACAAGGTAAAATCTATGATTTGAAATGAATTTTATGTGTCAAAATGTAGAAAACTGGTTTATCTATCTTATTGACTTCCTTGGTAGCTCAAAGAAGGGCATCAATTTTAGATCAATAAAGTTAAGAGAGAGATTCATGTCCAAAAATATTGGGAAATTATAGGGACCCTAATGAACTTCAATTTAGTTTCATTTATTGTCATATTCATCTTCCCATATTTATGAATAATTGTTAAGACTATAAAGGGATCACTATGTCCTAGTCATCCATATAGGGTCCAAGTTTGTCTCTATTTATTTATTTTAGAATTATATGGATAAAAATGGTTATATAAGTATGATTATAGGTTAAAATAGGATATTTTTTATGTTATAATTTTTCACATACTTTATCTCTATAAGGAGTATTTTGACAAGAAACTAGTTACATTTCTTGATTATTAAGGTTGGCAATTTTCAAGCATGTTTGATATATAAGCTAAGTGTATTCATATTTAGGAGTTCTTAAGTTCATGTTTCAATTATGATACACCTATTTCATTAAAACTAATTTTTTAGGTATCTTCCTCTTACAGAGGGTATTTCTTGATGTAGCTTGAGTGAGATGAGGACTTCCACAATATACAATTGCAGTACTAATGAACTTTTAATGTATGAGAGTATCTTAGCAAGTTCATCATGATCTTGAAGGATTTAAAAAAGGTAATAATGTATATATCTACCTTAGGTTGATAATATATATGTAATTTGAAGACTATGCTTCCTTAAAGCTCAAAGGAACACTTGTAGGCCTAATGAGGAGGTCCAAAAACCCTCTGTCTCAGTTAACAAGGTTGTAGAGGAATCATGAAGATAAAGAAATTTTCTTAGAGGGAATGAAGTTTTTCTTAGTGTTTATAAGGTTTTAAAGGTGACCAGTTCCATTCAAGAGAGTTTTAAGATCCAATTAAGCCTATTTACGCTTGAATTACACAATCATGATTATGAATTACCATATTATCAACTTGAGAGACCTCTAAAGGACTGTGTGCACATAAGAATGTGTTATGAAGGTGTATACAGATAGTCATGGATGATATGGAAATCATAAATTGATGGCTATGATACAATTATCACCAAGGTATAATTTAGAAACATGAAATAAGACCTTAAAACACAATTTAACAATGGTTAAGATAGTTGTGCAATTTTTAAGATAAGATCATATGTTAGTTTCCTTATTAATCAAGCCTTTTGTATGTTTGTCCAAGTTGATGTGAGGTAAATTAGACATAGTAAGTATTTTTGGAATCATGTTGGTCATGTTAACAACCATGTCCCATACTTATCTACAGTCCGTACAAACTCCAAATGTGCACCTACAACAATAATCTATTTAAAGGCATTTTCAAAAAATCATCATGTTGAATCATGAAGGAAGGTGAATTGGAGTTAAAGTTAAAGAGTTATAAATGTAACAAATTATATTTTGGAATTCTTGCATCATGGAGGTAGGTGAAGTGGCTTTATACACCTATAGTCAAATAATAAAAGTTTACTTATAGCCATGACATTCTAAGCACAACTAGTCAAGATTTCTATTTGAGTTTATGTAAAAGTCAATAAGATCAAAAAGATGGATGTGATGGATGAATAGAGTATCAGGATAATTTTAATATTATCTATTGATTAAAAATAATAATATAAGCCAAAGAAATCAAAGTGACTTTTAGCCATATTTTGTCATAGTCAATTAAGGTTGCATGTATGTGATCACAAGAAGACATGAATAGGTAAGAGGAAGAAGTATAATTATAACACATTCATGAGGTGTTAGGAGGTGATATAGGTCTATGTAGACCTATTCAATGGTGTTAATGATTTTACCTTATTCCCTCAATACTAAATCTCAAAAATAGCCACCTACAACTCAACCTAACTAAGCCTAACCAATCTTGAAGGATGATGAGGAAGATGGAGTACAATAATGTAGGGTTAATTTTAGTGGGCTATATTAAAAAATCCTTGGAGGTTCCCAAGAAAATTGGATTTATAATGGTTGTGAATCAATTTAGAAGGTGATTAATTATACAGGCGAATCAAGTGATGGAGTAGGTGAATCAATATTGTATTAATACAAAAATTATTTAAACATAAATATTATTACATATTTGGATTCCTCTAAAAAAATTATGCAATTTCAAAAAACAATTATCATAATTTGAGTCCATATGCAAAAGTTACGGCCTCAAGAAGTTGGCTAGGTTATAATGCACTTGCCAACGAATGTCTACATGATGATAAAAGATGTCCACATTATGTTGATGGCCATCCATAGGTGCAGAAATCCATCGACATTATGTGCATGTCTATCAATATCATGCATACATTCATTAATAAGTGCATTGTAACCTAGCCAACTTCTTGAGGCCATAAATTTCGCATACAGACTCAGATTATGATTATTTATTTTTTTGAAATTAAATAATTTATTAATAGGAATACAAATATGTAATAATATTTATTTTTTGAGTATATATTATGTCATTTTAGGTTTTGAATGGCCATCAACATATGGCAATGGCCATCGGCATATGCAAAAGACTATCAGCATATGCAGATGACCATTAGTAGATGCAAATGACCATCAACATATATGTATGACCATCCGCATAAGAAAATGGTTGTCGGCATATGTAGATGAATAGATAAATATGTGTATTACTATCATCATATGTAGATATGTGGACAACCATTGGCATATGTAGATGATTTTTTACATGTTTGATGTGAGATGAATGTACCTAGATTGCTTTTCAAGGTATGTGTGAAAAACATTTATATGAATAAAATTATTTAAAATACTAGGTGATCTGACCCTAAAAATGAACTCGCATCCAAAAATATTAGGTTATTATAAGATATTAAATACCAAAAAAAATTATCAAATTCAAATTTATAAAACTGGAATATTTATGAATTAACAAAGATTTGCCACTAAAAGTTTCCCTATAGTAGTGATAAGTTGAGCTTTAAATGATCAATAAATTCATTAAAGTTATTAAATATAAACATAACATTACAAATATTTTTAGTAATCAAGCAATCCTATCAAAAGGGTTCCATAGGCCTATTGAAACTACAATTAGCAAGGTGAAAAGACAATCAGCCCATGCACAGTGCATGAGAACAACTTGTGTGAGTGAAAGAAGAGAGGAGTTTAGTGCATTTTTGAAAGATTATAATAGGTTTTAAACCAATTTTATATACCTATTAAATGTCCTATTACACCCAATTTCTCTATATAATCCAAGAAGCAGTAAATGCACACCTACAACCAATATAGACCTACAGGTAGTGAAGGACATAAAAGAGAATGTGGATAGGGGTCATGGATGGATGGTAATGAGTGATTATGGAGATGATTTTGGATGATATAAATTAATGGAATCTATTTATTTATAAGTGTATATGAATATCATATTCATAAAGGATAATACTTAGTTTATTAACATAGTCTACTAACATAATCTTTTAGAGCCCTGCAAGCCCACTCACAAGCATAAGTGAGAAGAGTCTTTCTCACTAGATTTGAATGAATAACAATGAATAAGAGTGTATATAACCTTGATTAATATATTTATAAATTTTTGATCATGAGAGGAGGATAATAAATTAGGGAATATACCTCTAGGTTCAAAAAGTTTAGTTTGCATAAAAACCCTCAATGGTGAGAATTCAATGTTTCAAACTTGTTTGGAAGGCAAGTATTTTAGATTATCATTACGATTCATTTTATGGATAATTTAAAACATTTTAAAATATTTATTTGTATTGAAAGTGAGTTTTGAGTTCTTAGGACCCAAAATGGACTTTCTGATTCTTTTCATTTATAATCACCAGTCCAAGAGGCAAATTTGGATAGCTTAGAACTTGTTTGAAGAGATGTATGGTAAGTAGAGGTTGATTAAGGTGTTGTATATGGTCCATGATTTAGGAACATGAAATTTTTAAGCCATTTGGTCCTAAAACTTTATGTACAATCAACTAGAAGAAAGAGAACCCTATTTTGTTTGAGAAGGAGCTCAAAAAGGTTATATGTTTGTTCATAACTTTTATGATGTTTTGAATGGGAACTCAATCCCATATGGTATGTTAGAGGGGTTCCCACAATACAAAGTCTTATCATTTTCTTTTAGAATGGACCCATATCCCTAATGAACCATTTCTAAGAACATAAACCTATTCAAACCCTACAACTAACCCAATGGAGAAGATATATTTCTTGATGCCTTCAAATGAAATAATTAGACTTCCAAATGATATTATTAACTGTCAAAACTCGGTTGAGATTCACTTCTAGGTGTTTGTTCACATGTGCAGGTATGATATCATATGGTATATGGCAAAATATACAATTTCAGACTATTTTTTGAGGGTATAGGTAGTGGATTGACATTAAACCATTTACATAGGTTTTTGTGGACTTGAAATAGATTCCACAATCATTAAAACTCTTATATAGGTATCTCAATATGTTATACAATCCTTACAAGTTGGTCACTAGCTCAAAAGGTTAAAGAACTCGATTTTACAAGCCAAGAATCAATGGTGAAGGCCTATGAGTGAATTAAAGGACATAAATATCAAGGGATGAGTTGTGTAAGGGTTAAAGAAGTATCATAAAATCATGTTCAAGCATAAAAACCTTAAAGTTTCATGAAAAACATGTCAAATAAACCCTCAATCACACAAAAGCATATAGGCTTGCCAATAACCATTTCATGGTTTGCACATCTACACAACATCCCAAAAATTTAAATTTATCATGGAGGATGGTATTAAACATGTGGGTAGCCATTTGGGCTAAATTTCTCTTTACAGGCCTAAGAGACACAATTAGGCCTAATTAGAGAGAGAAATGGTAGAAAAGAGATAATTACACTTGGATTTGGAACCTAAAACTTGTCATGGAAATGTAAGGGGATAGATGGTTATCAAAAATGTGTTTATTTTTCATGTATAGTCTATAAAATCTTCTGCACAAGGATCTTTACCTATTTTAGGGCTATAAGGAATGAGTGGAAAAATAAGCAAATGGAACAAAATTGCATTTTATAGAGGGTTTTGATGGATCCAAATGAATTTTTTAAAGTATTATTTCATGTTTATAATCCATCCATGGTGTAATACTACCTTATTCAAATAAAATCAAATTTCCTCCCTTCTACACCTCATTGCAAAGGAATAGTTCAAGTGGTCAAAACACCCAAATTGATGCTTAAAATTCTTCAACAAGATTTTTTAAGGATACCAATTATCCTCTATGAAATTTTTAGAGTTTTAATAATTCATGAGATTAATTTCAAGAAATATTCAACGGTATAAAATGTCTCCAACAATATAATAAGACTCTTTCCTTCTCCTATGCCTATTCAAGGAGACAAAGTCAAAGATGCATTAAGAGATTTCTAACAACCATTTCCAAGTGAAGAGACCTCATAAATTGTGAATATAATATTTTAAACATAATAATTTATCAATACATGATGACCTATTTTCAAGTAAGGAGACTTACTCATCAAGGAAGATAAGCAAGCTAATATATAGGGTGTGCAAGCAAGAATATACACACTTCAGCTAGTCAAATTCCTCCAACCAATGCCCAAGACTCCTTCAACCTTACAAATAATTATAACTCAAAATCTACACAAATTTTTAAAGGTTTTATGAGAGAAAATGAAGTGACTACTATGTTGGAGTTGGAAAAGGACCTAGTGAATGTCATTTTTCCTAGTTTTTAGGCTTTTACTTTGTCTCACTCTCTCCTTTATCATGTTATTTATATGTAAGACTATATTTGGAATTTGAAATGGATAATTAACCTGATATTTTTTAGGTCCCTTATCATAAAACAATTTTAATTACCTCTTTATAATGAATAAAACTAAATTCATGCCTCCTTGAAATTTGTTACTAGTGTGTGTTAATGGTTAGTTGATGAATGATAGTGATAATGCATGATTCCTTTCATCTTTTACTCTCCTAATTACTTATTTTTAGGTTATTATTAATCCTTATAGGTTTCATAGTGTTCTTTAATAATCTTGTATGTATGGATAGTGTGATCTTTCCTTAATGTCTTTGAGAGACCTATTGATCAATTGCCTTAGATCATGCATCAAACAAAGCCTCTTTGTAAAATATTAATGTTTGAAGACCTTAATTTGAGAATTTAAATCAGGTTCATGTTTTTTTCATCATTATTCATGCATATTAGACAAGAGAAGGATACATTTTGGTGTATCACCTCAATTAAATAGGTTTCCTTTTAATTTATCTTCTTCCCTTTTCCTTGCAAGTTGGTAGTGTAGTGTAGATAGAGTAACCGACACATCAAAGGGAGATAGCCCTTAAAATATAGAGATTTAATCCATATATTATTCCACATATAATATATTATTGTCTTCATGTTACTTTAGAATTTGAAGGGTTGAAACTACCTTTGCTAGTGTGCAAATCTAGTAGATAATAATTTTTGGCATGCTTAGTATGAAAAAGGTCCGAATCAATGGAATGATTTTTGATGTTTATCTTCACAGATTATCCTTTAGAGGAATTCAAAACATAAATGGCATCTTCAAGTTTTATCATCTATTTCTAGTAGTCTAGACATAGTTTCTAGGTAAGTGTATCTTCATTTCACTATTTTGATGTTATTTTTATGGTTAACTTTGAGGAAAAAGGAAATTTCATTAAAGTTGATCAGGCATTTAAAGTCTATGATAACCCTTATAAACACTATGATGAGCCTTATAAAACCTATGATGATCCTTATCACTCTTATGATGAAGCTTACTAGTGGTATATGTATTCATATTAGTCTCACTATGACCCAAACTATATGCCTCAATATCCTTGTCAAGACTTGAAATAGTCATACTCACCTCCTCCTACTCCATTTCCAAATCAAAATCAGGTTTCCCATACCATATCCTTGTTGGAATTAAAGAAATATAGGCTAAAATATGAAGGGGTGGTGAGAGTATTGGATAGGGAGTTAGATGTGATACATTTTCACCTCATAGAAAAGTTGAGGAAGCTAATACAATTATTAACAAATAGGTGAGCAATAGTTGGAGAGGAAAACTAGTATGTTATGACTTATGATTTGCATCCAATGAGAACCATCATACAATAGTGGTTACATATGTTAGTGAGGTAGGAGAATCAAGATATCCAACCCAAACAACCTTAGACATCTCCTCCTATCTCTAGTCAAACTTCTTGTGTTCCAAGTTTTCTTCTAGCTACACCTACCCTTCCTCAAGAAAACAAGATCACTTCATCTTGGAGTCCTTCTTGGGATGTGGTTATTGGTTATTCGATGCCAATTATTTTTTATTAATATCCTCCCATCACTCTTCAATAACCCTCTTGTTTACCATATCATATCTCTTGTGCTCTTTGTCCTCATGAAGTCATTGACCATTCTCAAATAGAGCCTCTAAGAGAGCCAATTCAACCTCCAAGTGAACATACTAGTTTCAAAGTCCTACCTTTGAACCAAGTAGTTAATTATTTGGTAGAAACAAGTAGAAGAGAGTCAAGATTTAGTGTTTGAGCCAAAATAAGAACTTGTGCCTATTCAATTCCCATTTCCCCTTCCTCAAGAACCTAAATTTATTCCATCTTTGAGGTTTATCCAATAAAAAGAGGTCCTCAATGAGAAGGCTAGAAATCAAGTTGCAGTTGATATGGAACCTCAATAATACTATAATAATATTGAAATGTTTGCTAAGAAGGATGAAACACTCATAGGATAACTGAATTTTCTTTTTCTTCAATTATTTGACAAGATTCCACCACCCCCAAGACCTCAAGTTTCAAAACTACTACTTTTGTTCCCAAGAAAACTCATGAGCATATTAATTTCCCTCCCATCATCACCCTTATTGAGGATAATATTTTTATATGGAGGATAAATTAACAAGATAAAAATGTGAGTGATTTTCATGGAGAGTGTGATGATTCAAGTGTGCATGAAGAAGAGTAAAGTAAAGTAATTAAATAAATTACAATAATTAATCAAGTTGTTGACCATGACAAGGATGTTGTAAATGAGTGAGAGGAGATATTTTTAGAACCTATTGATGATTTTGAAGATCTTTCTATAGTAGACACTTAAAATGTGCAAGAGAAGGTAAATCCTTGCTTTGATCTCCCTTGTACCATTAAAGATCATAGTGAAGACTTAATTGAAGCTTTAGAATCAGGATACTAATTTCTCCTAGGTGATTACGAGTTAAATAAGGTAATAGGAGGCAATTTTGGTGAACCAATTAACAATATAGAGGAAGATAGTCTTATGAATATACCTTTTAAATAGGAAACCTCACTATATGATGATTCTTTTGAAATACTCAATATGGGTTATCATCCTCTCACCTCATTTGTAGACCTTAGTACACTTATGGAGGACAATGAAGATCTCTTTTGGCCACAATTTATTAAGAAACAACAAACTCTCTCTTTTGGAAATAATGATGGATAGGTTGAGAGAAAGATACTAAGGTTCATGTATGTTACTTTAATCAATCATATAAATTTCATGATGTAGTAGGTCTTACAAACCAATATCTAGACATCTTGGAGACCATTGCCAAAGGATGTCAATAGCATAAGGTAGAGGTTGAAGTCCAAAAATAGTAGGTATTCATTGGAGATATATTTACCTATTACAAGGCATATCAAATGTTTTGGTTATTAGGAAGAAGGATCATCCAAGTAAGAGGTCAATCAAATGTGATTTAATACAATCTTGCATATTTCATGAAGGAAGTGATCTATAAAACATTCCTTTTGATCATGTAGGAGGATTCTATGTAGGTTAGTTATAGCTAATTTAGCTTTCCTCCAAGTGTTGTCTAGCACATTAGTTTTCTTATGTTTTGTTTTCAAGAAGTGCATATCTAACACATTTTTTTTAGACTACTTTCCTTGCTTTGTTATATTTTATTTTCTTGTATTTAAGGAGAAAAATAGTTGTCTTATCATGATTCAAGATTTGTGGTCATTTGTCAAGGTCTAATCATGATTTTTTAAAAATACAAAACAAATCTCATGAGTCCAAAAGGGATTTCATTTATTTGGTTCATAAGAATAGCAGGCACGCTTCCCAGTCGATTCACCAAAATGTTGACAATTTTGACCTCACAATTCAAATTGTCACTAATATCACTTGAAAATTTACTTCCCATGTTATTTTCCCTATTGGATACAATGTTTTTCTTGTAATGCCTTTGAAATGGTCATGCAAAAATTTTATTAGCATAATTTAAGGTAAATTTAATGAATTTAAGGTTTTGATCATTATGTCCATGTGTTTGTCTAGCCACCTCTTACTCTGTTTCAGGTTGTTTTAAGAGATGAAAGTACTCTATATCATCTTAATAGGACTCATGGATTGTGTTAATGTCATGTCATGCTTAACCATTGATCAAACTGGTTGGTGATATGCTTGACCAACTTCATAACCTAGTTGATTGAATTTTGGATCACTTTGTGTCTTCTAGAGTAGGTTTTGCTTGATTAGTAGTAGTATAATATTATAATAATTTCATTATATACCTATCCAAGCATGAAAACATCTAATGAATAATTTTTTTAGTGTTTTAATTAGGTTTCTCAAGTGGTTATGAAAGTTTTAGTACCAAAAAGGACTATTTTTAGGCTATCTATACAGTTGTTCAAGGTACAAATAACCTCTAGGAATATTCAAGACCTTATTTTTTCATGACAAGGTTAAATATATGTTTTGGAAGGAGTTTTAGATGTCAAAATGTAGAAAATTGGTTTATCTCTCTTATTGACATTCTTGGCAGCTCAAAGAAGTCCATCAATTGTTGATCAGTACAATCAAGAGATAGAGAGTCAGGTCAAAAGACCTTGGGAAATGATAGGTACCCTAATTTCCTTCGAGTTAATAGAATCGGTTTTCATATTCATCTCCCTAGATAGGGTCCATGGTTGTCTCCATTTATTCATTTCATAACTCTATTAATAAAAATAGTTATAGTGGGATGATTTCATGGTCAAATAGGACCTTTTTCATGTTGTACTCGTTAGTTCCTTCATCTTGATAAAGAGTCTTTTGATAGGAAACCATTTGTTTGTCTTGATTTTAAGGTTGGCAATTTTGAAGCATGTTTTATATATAAGCTGAGTGTAATCATATTTAGGAGTTCTTAAGTTCATGTTTTAATTATGATACACTTATTTCATGGAAACTAAAGCTTCATGTATCTTCATCTTGAAGAGGGTCTTTCTTGAGGTAGCTTGAGTGAGATAGGGCCTTCCACAAGGTACAGTAGAAGGTCTAATGAACTTCTAATATATGAGAGTATATTATTTAGGTCATCATGATCTTGAAGGATTTAATAAAGGTAAGAAAGTATAGCTTTACCTTGGGAATACAATATATATGAGATTCTAATATTATGCTCCCTTAAAGCTCAAAGGAACACTTGTAGGCCTAATGAGTAAGTCAAGAAACCCTTAGTCTTAGTCAACATGGCTATATAGGATTCATGAAGATAAGGAAGTTTGATTGGAGGAAGTGAAGTTGTTTCTCTGTGTTTATAATGTTTTCAAGGGGACTAGTTCCATTAAAGATAGTCAAAGTTGTGTATTACTATATTATCAACTTGAGAGACCTCCAAAGGACTATTGCCCTTATAAATGTCTTATAAAGGTGTTAGATAGACAATCATGAATGTTATAGTAAGCATAAAGGGATGATGATGATCCAAGTGTCACCAAGGTACAAGTTAAAAGCATGAAGAGGGAACTTAAAACATAGTTTAGTAGTGGTTAAGGTAGTTTAGTAGTTTTTAAGGTAAGATCATATGTTGGTTTCCTTGTTGATCAATCTTTTTGGATGTTTCTCCACGTTGATATAAGGTAAGCATTGATCAAGTTTGATTTTTAGGTCAAACTTGGACCACCATAAGTAAAATCATGTTGTATTAGATGATATATGGGTTTAAAAATATTGTAATGGGGAGTAATATATGTTATTTGATGTTATTCAATGCATTTTTAGCCTTGGTCTTAGTTATATTAGTCAATTTGTTAATTTGAGTCATTTTAGTGGGTTTTAAGGGTCATAAATTCAAACAACACATTTCCAAAGGTGCCCAAATGTGATATTTTCCTTTATAAAGTCAAATAGGTCATATTCCATGTCAGTTAAGTCAGAAACATTAGAATATGGCAAGTTCCCTAATTGAAATTATAGAAATAACTAAAAAAGAGAGCAAATGACACGTGTACGATCTTTTTGGGAAGTGTTAAATGTGGAAAAGGATCTTGGGATGCCTATTAATCTTCCCCAAACTCATATACATTCTTAAGTTAATTTTTAAGTTCCATTTTATATCAAAAACTATTCTACTCATTTTTGTGTTTCCTAGACACACTGACGTGATCCTCAGGTTATTACTCGATACAAGCAGCACAGGTAGTTTCAGGACAAAATATTTTGGGAGATGATATTACACTAGGATAAATTAATTTTAATATATGGATTTTTAATATTGGTTAATTGTGCTTTATGAACCATTGATAACAAGTTGACTGTGTCTTTTTACTAGCTCTTTCATGTACCCTATAGGTTTTGATCAATTATGAAAAAATACGTATGAACCAATTGGTGATGTTGGATCCAAAGGATTTTGGATTATTTATTAGATGGTATCCATTCTTTTTTTTATTATTCATGATGTTTGGATGAGTAGATTAATCCATGATACAAGGATGTGTCACCATGTGTAGTTTCAGTTGGAGTGGCTCTATCTGCTTAGTTTTTTCTCCTATATGTGTCTCATATAGCTTGAAAATTATTTTATAAAAGTATATTAATCATATGTTCACATCCTCCCATGTTTTAGTTCATCATGTCATTATTTGAGTAGCTTAATAGCTTGTTTTCCTCCAATGTTAACTTCATGCCTGGATTCACTTGTAGTCACATGTATGGACTTGATCACCTTGTTCTTAGAGTTTTATTCAAGGTATATCATTTTTTTATACCATTAGGAGTTTAATAAAGTTCATATCGTGTGAAAATGTTTCAATGTTGTCACATGCTCAATTCACCATGCTAAACAGTCTTGTGATTCCTTTGCTTATTATTTTCCATGTGCATACAAGTGATCTTCAGATTGAAAAAGGTGTATTGAAGTTGGTTTCAAGGTTTAAAATAATATTGGATATGTTTTTAAGGTTTTAATTGTATTTTTAGATGTTTTGAAACCTTTCACAACATGTTTTTCTCTAATCCCATATATCCTACCTCTATGATATAGCCAATACACACTTATAGGGCATGTGTTGACATCATATCTAAAATGATAAAAGGGATAATGTGTGTCACAACATCTTGGTTTTTATATAAATTCATTATTATTTTATATGAAATCATCAAATTTTGTATTTATGGAAGGTCTCCATATTGCTTATACTACAATTCGCTGCATATGCACCAAGATATCCATGTATAAGAGGCTGAGCAGGGGATTCAGGTGTTTGTACCAAATGATGCAATAATTGAGAATGTATTTAAGGCATTAGTAATGTTTTTATACCTTGTAAATAAAAATAGATTATCTAAATATCAAGGAAATTGTGAAATCAATTTGGAACTGATATAGACTGTGTTTTGGTCTCATCCTTAAAAGGGCAAAATAGAGGTCCAAAAGGTTTTCATAGACCTCTTCCTACATACTTGAAAGGCATTCCAAGGCATTAAAATGGGTGATTTTTTTTCACTATCATGGAAAATACCTGTACCAAATATGGGATAAAAATTTTCAATGCAAGGTAAATTTGAACACCTCAAAGTTGTCTTTCGAAACACTGAAATCCTACAATGACATCTATAGGCTTGTAAAGTTATGGATGACCTTTTGACACAAAAGAAAGAAAATGAAACACACTTTCAGGTTGGGAATGGTTAAATGGGTTAAATGACACACAAAAAATAATGAAGGCCATCAAGAGAGATTGATCCATGACTATGCAAGTCAATGGTCAACCATAGTCTATACACTGAGCAAAAGGATGCCTACAACAGGGTATAGAATAGTGGCCCAAAGTTGATGATAAAGGGGTGTTATAATAGTTTAAATAATATCACTATTAAATCATGTATTTTTTTGAATTAAATGGTTTCTATTTAGGTTCCTAAACACCAAACCTAAGTCTCAAGAAGTAATATACACCTATAGCCACATATAGGTGATTGTGAGTAGACAGTCAATAGAGAAATATGACTAAAGGGGTGATTGGATATAGATACAAGCATGTAAATAAGTATAAATAAAATAAAATGGTTATAAATTTGGAAAGAAGACTATGGACATTTTTTTGAGATCACACCATGCTTAGATACCTACAAGCATGATCTCCAAGGTAGAAATACAGTCAGATAGGGTTAATATTGAAGTTTCTCAGCTAGAGAGTAAAGACTCAGTTTTCAAAGTTAAGATGAACATGAGGAAGTGGAAATTATAAATTTGAAACCCATGAAGTATAAATAAACTTGAGATCACAAGTTATTGTAAACCATTTACATATCTCCCCTCATGCCTTAAAAGTGCACCTATAGGTCAGACAAATAGGTTTAACATAAACAATGGTATAAACATGATGTTATAGTTCCTTCGGTAGCCTAGGCTATGACATAGGTCAATAAAGTAGTGTGAATGAAGTTGAATGGTTAATAAGATCCAAAAGGCATCTTGAAAATACCTCCATGAGGCAATAGACACCTATAGCTATCTTTTGGAACATGATTGTCTCAGTCACTAGTCATGAGATAATAAGAGCTATAAGGACTAGTAATATTAGGTGAGATAAAATTTGAAGGGAAATATGGGTGACCTTAAGAGGTCTTAGTAGAGTCCTAAAAACATCATGTAAAAACATTTGGAACTCATAATAACCTACAGGGGTGAGCAATAGTAGGGTGTCTTAGTTCACCTATAGCAAGGTCTAAGGGAGTGAGGGTGAGTGGAGCATAGACTATCTAGGAAGTGGAGGGAAGGATGAAGTGACTAAGAAATGATCTATTATGACCCAAAAAGTGTCCTAACATTCCGAATACCTTTACAAGGTTCTCTAATACCTTTCTCACTTAAAAAATAAACAATAGTCCGTATAAGAAGGCTAGGAAACCCCTTGGTTCACTAGGTAAGCATGAAGATTATAAGAGAAAGAGTGTTTTAGATGATTTTAAAAGATAAATAAACATTAATTTAAGATGGGTAGCATGTTTATTTAGCCTATAATCATGGTTTTTGTTTGTAATAGTGACTTATAAGTGGATTTAGGAAAAAAATGCATGAAAATAGGATTTTTGCCCCCCTTTTTGGACATTTGGGGATGGTTTGACATCTAAAACATGGATTCAAACCAAACCCTTTGGTAAAATTGGTCATTGTGCTTTTCCCAGATCCAAAAACACTCACATTTCACAATGGATAAGGGCTATACCTCTCTATTTTGTCTGAGAGGAAAATAAAAATTTGACAAAGTGGCGTAATGAGCATAGAATGGACATGGGACTTGATTTGAAACCTTGGGGACCTCAAAAAATATCTAATGAGGTGTATATAATTCAGGTAGGGGATAAATAATAATATATTAGTCTCATAATCCTCAAATTACCCATTTTCCCCTTCCACACAATCCAAATAGATAGGTTTTCCAATAGGCCTAATTGACAAGTAAAGAAAGATGATAAAGTAAGGTGCTTGGAGGACTATATGATGGATTGGGGAGAAAAAATATGATGTGAAATTTCATAATAAACCAATGAAACTATGAGATAGTATTCCTTAAACCCAAATTCACTAAGGTGCGTAGTAGACCTATTGGGCTTTTAGAAGGCATATTGCCAAATAGTAGTCCATCTTCACTTATGACTTTTCGTGGACTATCTAGATGATTCAAGCATGTTTTTAGGTCAAAATATAGGTGTGAGAACTTGTGGAGTGTAGATAATTTATTAGGAGAGACATCTTTGAGCTTAAAACCACTCACCCTCATGCAAAATATGAAATACAAGCTCGATAGGGTAACTTATGAAGCTCACATATCTTTGGAGGATCTGCATGGGAACTAGAGAAGTTCAAAGGAGTTGAAGTGTATCCCTAGAAACTTATTTGAGGCATTTTTTTAAACTTGAACATCCAAGATTTATGAACAAATCTTAAGACTTGAAACTGATCAAAAACCCTTGCAAACCCTTGATAGATACCCGATGGGGAAAATGAGATTGGAAAGCTGATCTAAAGACATAGTTTGGAAAGGAAAGTTATTGGAGCATGGAGAATACTTCCTTGGGATCCCACCATGTAAATGAGTTTTACATAACTATACAAACAACATGCAGAATAGGTTTTTTTTCACCATTTTTTGTGTTTAATAGGATACAAGAGGAGTTGGAAAGTGAAATCAAGTTTGGGTGGAATATTAAGAATTATAATAACTTTATATGGCCATTTTATTCTATGAAAAATATTTTAATTATTCAAAAAATTGCCTTACTTTCAGCCAGTAAAACTGGTATAGTGAACACAAGGTTGAGAAGGGTGAAATTTCCAAGTATGAGACTTTTTAAGGTGTACCTAAGCAGTCCAAGTCCATAAATAGATTTTTCAAGTGTAATTCACTCACTTCCATGGATTTTCGTGGGAAAATAAATCCAATTTTGAGGCCAAGTGTGAGGGGTGATAGTAAAGAGGAGTTTTCAGACTACAAGTAGTAATGGCTTCCTTCTAAGAGTTTATAGATGATTAGGATCAAAATCAATGCATGGAATTGCATTCCTAAAGGCCTTATCTCTTATTCCAATCATCAGAAATATCCCTAGTTAGTGTTGGGATGTTCAAATAGCTCCAAATGATGAAGGCATTTTTCTAAACTAGGATAAGGAATTTTGTGACACTTTTCATGGGTTTCATGACTTGTATGGACAATTGGACCTCTTAACATTTTAAGATTCAACTCATGCCTATTTATATTACAAATTATAACTCATTTTTTATATTTAAAAGTGTCCAAGTGACTTTTGAACTTACCTTACCTTATTATTCTCTCAAAGGCTAAAAATATTAACTCTTTTGGCTCTTTTGAGTAGCGTCTATTGATTAATTGGCAAAATCTAGACAAATTTGTACTTGAATGACTCTTAAAAAAATAAACAAGTGATTTTACCTACTCAAATATTTTTCAATTAGTTTTAATGCAATCTTGTTAGTCTTGTCTAGTAAAAGATTATCTTTTCTAGCATGTTATCCTTGATTGTTCACCAAATGTGCAAAAGAGAAATTGTTACAGGTCTTTGTTAGTGCTCTTTTCTATGTGTATAGGTGTCTTAGAAGTGGTTCATGATTATATCCTAAAAATTAATCCTTCATAACCCTCTTAAACATCAAAATGACTTTTGGACTTAACTTATGAAACATTGATGTGACAATGCAACTTGAATTATGAGTTTTGTGTAAAAGAAGTCTTGTTTGATTCTAAGAGGTAAAATTTTAGTCAATGGGAGGAAATACACTATTGATGCATCACCTTTTTTAGATTTTTTATTTTTTTTTAATTAACCCTTTTCATCCAAATCTTATAGGCAATAGAGTCTTCTCAAATATTAAATCAAGGGAACTATCCCTTCTAAAGAGTCATCTCAACAAAATTGTCACCCATGGCAAAAGAGATGTTTCCATTGTGCCACTTCGATGAGGAGAGCTAGACATATCCTCAGGGGTGTAAATCCAAGTGAAAATAATAATTTATAACCATTAAGTGGTTTTTTAATCATTTTTTTCATGTTACCAACCATGTCACATACTTATTTATAGTCTGTATAAAATCTAAACGTATACCTACAATAGTCATTTATTTAAAGGAATTTCAAGATAGCATCATGTTAAATCATAAAGGTAGGTGGATTTTAGTTGAATTTGAAGAGTTATAAATGATATTTTGGCATCATGGAATCATGGAGGTAGGTGAAGTGGATTTTTAGACCTACATTCAAATAGTAAAAGTGTACTTACAACCATGACATTCTGATTACAATCAGTCAATATTTCTATGCAAATTGAGTTTGTATAATGGTCAAAAAAATCAAGAATATGGATGTGATGTATGAATGTATTATAATTATATCTTGAATATTCTCCATTTAATAAAAAAAATAAGATAATCCAAGTAATTCAAAGTGACTTTTATCCATGTTTTGTCATAGTCAATTAAGGTGGTCTGATGTGATCACATGAAGATATGAATATGTAAGAGGAAGAAGTAAATTTATAACACTTTGATGAGGTGTTATTAGGTTATATATGTATGTTTATACCTATTAAATGGTCTTAAATCAAGCCTAAAACTCCAAAATAACCACCTAAAACATATACTAACTAAGCCTAACCAAGCTTGAAGGATAATGAGGAAGTTGAGGGAGTATAATAGAGATATGTTGAAATTTAAATAATTAGTCAATTCATAAGAGTTTTTAATGATAAACCTAAGATAAAAAAGGGTCTTATTAAGTAAATTTTCCTCTCAAAATTTTTATACAATTTTATTGAACCTACAATTAGTAAGGTGAAATCAGAGTCAGCCCATGCACAGTGCATGAGAAAAACTTGTGGGAATGGAAAAAGAGATGAGTCTAGTGTAATTTTCAAGATTATAATATATTTTAAACACATTTATCATAAATATTAAATGTCTTACTTCACTTAATTTATATATATAATCCAAGGAGTAGTAAATACACACCTACAACTAGTATATACCTACAGACAGCTAAGGACATAAATGAGAATGTGGATAGGGGTCATGAATGTGAAGGTAATGAGTGGTTATGGAGATGAGGTTGGATGATATAAATGAGTGTAATACATTTCATTATAATTTTCTATGAATATATTATTCATAAAGGATAATACTTAAACTATTCACATAGTCTACTAACATAATCTTTTAGAGCCTTGCAAGCCCACTCAGAAGCATAAGTGAGAAGAGTATCTTTCTCAATAGATTTGAATGAGTAACAACGAATAAGAGAGTAGATTAAATTTATGAATATAAATTATAATGTTTTTATCATGAGAGGAGGATAGAAACTTATGGAATAGACCTTTAGGGTCCAGAAGTTCATTTTTCATAAAAACCCTCAATGAGAAGAATTCAATGTTTCAAAATTGCTTAAAAAGTAAATATTATGGAGAATCATTATGAGTTATTTTATGGATAATTTAAAACATATTTAAATATTTATTTGATGTGAAAGTGATTTTTTAGGTCATAGGACCCAAAATGGTCTTTCTCAAACTTTTCATGCACAGTCATTAGCTCGAGAGGAAAATTTACATATCTTAAAACTTATTGCAATATAAATTTGGTAGTTTGAGGTGTTTGAGGGGAGTCCCATAATTCAAAAATATGACATTATTTAAATTATTCGGTCTTGCAACCTTATGAACAATCAAATAGAATACAAAGAACCCTATTTTTCTTTAGAAGGAGCTCGAAGAGGTTAGATGTTTGATCAAAAATTTCATGATGTTTTTCATGGGAAATCAAGCCCATTGGAGAAGTTATATCCCCCCTGATATAAATTATTGGCATTCATTTTTTTAATGGATCATTTTCTTTTATGAACCATTGCTATGAACATAAACCTCCTTATACCCTACAACTGACCTGATGGAGAATATATGTTTCTTGATGCTTTAAAATTAAATAATTTGACCTTGAAATGATCCTATTGACATTCACAACTCTCTTGATTTTCACTTACAATTATTTTTTCACATGTGTAGGTATAATACCATAAAATATAGGGGAAAACATGTAATTTTAGGCTAGTTTGAGGGTATAATTATTATTATCAATTAGATTTTCACCCTTTGAGGAGATGTCTCAATGCTGCTCATCCAAGTGGAATAATTAAAACACCCCTAGGATTGTGGGTAGCCTAAGGATGAGGTGAATCTCTAGGTAAGGCTAGCTCCCTTGATGTACCACTTTGGATCACTACTACACGTAACATTTAGAATGGGGGAATGGAGAGATAAAACTAAAATTAAACTATCCTAGGGGGGTGATACACTAAATTATATGATGAATTCATACCAAATACATTTTACACATGATAATAAAGTACTAACCAAACATACACTTTTTAAATCTAAGTCTTCTCACATCAATGTTTTATTATGAAGGTTATGGATGAATGTGTAAGACTAGGAGGAATAGACAAGAGGACTTGGATGACACTAATGAAAATAAAAACTTTATGAATCCTTTAAATTCCATAAACACTTCAAATGACCTGCAAGAAGAAGCTATAAATAGGTGAGAGAATGAGACAACACGTTAAGGAATCCATAGTATTCACTAAGCATAATCCATCATCCAAGAAAAAACACTATGAAAATTTATGGAAGTGGTAAAAATAAGTAGTATTATTGATCAAATGGTATGAAAATGAGTAAGGATTCACCATACTCAGGAGGAGCATCCCTTATAATGACCAAAATGGCTAGTTCTTATAGAACTTGAGAGAGAGGAGAAGAAAGAAGTTCAAGGGTCACAAGGACACTTTTAAAGATGATAAAATTAGATACTTGTTCATGAGAAAAATATGTGAGATGAACCATGCAAGGTAAGGAAGCACAAGTGTCCATCCAAGTCATAAAACTCATAAAACATGGCATGAAGCTACTCATTCTATCTTAGAAAATTGACTTCATGATTTATACCTATTTAAACATCCTAAAACAATTTATGGATAGGTATGATTATTGTAATTAATGTAAATTTTTATAGGCATGCCTCTTCATGAATTGGTTTTAGGCCTAGTCATCTAGAATAATATTGGAATGAGCCATCATCATCTACAGTCCAAATAACTCTTCTTTCATGCATCCTACACACTTACCCTCCAAAAAGGCATCATTTTTACATTAAAATACATTTAAGGAAGTGGATGATAAGTTTCAAGACCCTCCATGGCCTTAGAAGCATAAGTGACACTTAAAATTAGCTCATTTAAAGTTTTCCATCCTTATCACTAGCTTGGTAACTATGATAATTTTGACTAGCTGAGATGAGAGCTATTATTTTCACACTAAGGAGTATTTTCAAGGAATTAAATTGAAATATGGAGTTATATTAACTCTTAATCTTCCTCCCAAACTTTATTATATCTCTTGAAACCTCTTGTAACATGCAAAACACAAAATAGTATAGAAAACCCTATTTTACACCCTAACCATATAGTTTTGTACAACTCAAGAGGGTGGGAAGGATCCTGAGAGAGTCATCTACAATTTTAAATAACTTTAATTAGCAAACTAGGCCTTATAATGCAATTTCCAGCTTCATTTCTCCTATCAGGTCCCTCAAAGGGTTTTGCAAGGGTTTTAAGTGATTTTTATTCTTAAGGTTTAGTCATGAAACTAAGACATTGGATTTTAAAACTTATTCCAAAAATTCACATTTCAATACCTTCATCAACCTCTGTGAACTCCTTTGGCCTCCATGTAAACCCTCCAAGATGTGAGAATTTTAACCTCTCCTTTCGAGCTCTTTCCTCCATTCCAATAGGCTCGAGTTGTCCTAAAGTACAAAAATGGACTATTTTGTGTCTTATCTACAATTTTAAAGCTTTAAAACATCTGTATAAATCCTATAAACATGTTCTAATATGTTTGAATTCATGTCTAAGGCTAGAAGTGTGAATGACATCCTCTTTGTACACTAGGCCTAATCCTTGTTTAATGAGCCTGACTAATACCTTTGTGGTCTAGGCCATCCAATTTGATTATTTTCATTTCATAAGTTTAAACACATAAATAATTTTCCCACAAACATGCTTCAACAATTTAAAATTCTCATATATGTTTTTAAGTGGAAATGCCTTATCATTTGGACTTCTAGGCCTAGCCATGCCTAGTATGCATGTCTATAATTTTGAGGGTTTAAAGTACCTTTCTTGGATTTTCCAACCTATGACATGTTTCCATGATTTACCTAGGTGTTTTATAACTTTATATACCTCTCTATAGTGTCCAATAAACTTTTTTTTCAATATTTTACCTCCAAACCACAAAACTATAGGGCTATGCACCTAGGGAAGTGACCTCTATCTAAGACAAAATAGAGGGCACTCCCCTATTTCCCCAGACAAAAATGGATATTTTATTATATTCTATAATTTATATAGATCTATAAAATAAAACCTTAGTCCTAAAATAGGTCATTGAACCCCCCAACTCTCTCAAGATCCACAACAGACTTGCAAATGGTGAACTGTGTATATGACAGTCATAGATTAACTATGTATTTCCCTTAGAAACCCCTTTCTTAGTTAAATATATATATAACTTTGGTTTCATTGTTTTTTTAATATTATGATTAATATTTTATAACCTTCATCCATCCTACCAACCTTTCACATGTACCTCAAGAATGCTTACCTGGTCATGACTATATTACCTTGCCTAATTGTATTCCTATTTAAGAATAACCCATGTAGGTTCACTTGCATTAATTATGCCTTAAATACAATGCCTAATATTTCATATATCCTTAAATAATTAAATTCATGCACAATCTTAACTAACTCGCATCTTGGGGTTGAAAAACCTTCAAAACTAGTCATAGGCAAGTTGACTATGTGTTACTTACAGAACATGGTTCCACCTGTATATGAAGATTTGTGTTTTGGAATTATATCCATGATTATGTTTCATCTTTATATTTTGAAATTATTTCACATTATATTTAAATCAATTCCATGTACTTGTATGTCTATCTGACTCACTTGTCTAGTTGAGTTGCCTGACTGTGTTTCTTATAGTTAGTTGTAGATGGTCTTTAGACCAAGATATGTCTATAGATGAAAATTTGACCTTGGGACACCATTAATTATATCCTCTTGATGAACTTCAATAGTTCATCAGATACCATAGTTAGTTTCATATATTCCTAACACCACTTCACAAGCATGGTCATATATAGATCACTTAGTAAAGTAGGTTCAAGGACCATAGTTACCCTTTCATACAACACACTTCATCACTATTCCTTTATTTGTCATAGGCCATATTGATAGTGTGTCTCCTATGAGACTCATTGCTTAGTATTGTTTCTCCTTGCATTTATTTCCCTTATCTCTTGCTCTTTGTATATAGTTTAATTTTCATGTTGCTTATACATAGCCTATATCCAAAAAATGTAAAAACAAAATAAAATTTCAAAAAACATAAAAACATTCAAATATTTAATCATAAAATTCAAAACTATAGATTGTATGCATTTCCATGTTTACATTTCTTATATTTGATAGACACTACATATGCTTTCTATCATAGTATAATCTATTTGATCATATATACATTCTTAACTTGTTCTTGTTGAGTGATTGTAGATTATTATAGGACTCAAGTCCACTACACCAATAAATATTTGCTATTATCTACCCACCAGGGGCATATACAATAATACACGGGTTCTTAATTTAACACATTCACCCATTTAGTGTTACATATACATAGATTTGATTACCGGGTTACATTTTTCTATATCCTACATCATATCTAAATAGCATTGTAATATATTGATATTGATCATGTTACACTTAATCAATTTTTTACTAGTTATTACTAATTTAGACTTAGTATATGTACATCTTAGCTCTTACACAAATTCATACCACACGTTCATGCATAATTTCATTTATATATTTCTAGTTTAGACTTGATTGTGTCTTTATGGTTATTTTATTCTAGGTCATTTGAATATGCCATTACTCTTTGTCTCTACACCATTTTTTCATAGTATGTATGATTTGCACATGTGCCCATGTCTTTATGTGTGATTTTCCTGATTGTGTATGTAGACATTTGAATATATCCTTCTATGTGTATCTAAGCCAAATTTATTACTATTTACATATGTGGAAATTTGAACATGTCCTTTTATGTCTTAATTTCTTAGATTTAGTGACATGTGCCCATGTCCCTTATATTGTGGACCCTTGGCCTACTCTACATCCCTCATGTATGTTGTATGTATGTATTATTATATGTGTCATGGCCATGAAACTTATTATAGACACAAAAAAATATTACACCATGGTTCTATATGTCACATTGACCCTTAGACCACCCCTTTTCCCCCTGAAGACCACTTCATAACTTTTCAACTGCTAAACCTAAGTCAAAATGACTAACCCTAAGCATTTTACATTTTCCCTCTAGACCATAAAATGTTGACTCCTAACTACCAATGGGAAGTCAAGGGTTAACATTTAATTACCTCAAGGGTTAACTACTACTCAAATACAATTTTTTTAATTTTTAGTTGTTTGACCCATATGCATAATCAATGCATGTTAAAGATAAAATTAGATAGCTTGCTGAACTTGTTGATGAACCTTTTATTTCACCACTTCCTTTTTCCTATATAAGGAGGTGAAATGGGAGGGAAAATAAATAAAAATAAATCATCATTAGAGTCTTGTGTATTAGATCTTCTTTTGAAGGTTTTCTTCTCACTCTTGGTGAATCCAAGAAGGCTTCTAGCAAACTAGTAACCATGATAGAGATCAAAAGTGTTGTTGCTCATAAATCAATAACCAAGGCATCATCACTCTAACAAAACTACTATAAGGCCCACAAATAAGTAATAAGCCACTCACCTTAACATTTTTTAGACCAATAACAAATCTAAGTATCTATTTCTAGTAATTAGTTCTTTTACTTCTCTTTAGCCTTCCAAATCAAACTTATTTTACCCAAGCCAAATATAATAGTAACCATCAGTGATTACTTAACCACTAATGATTTTCCCTTAATCATCGATGATTACTTAACCACTGAAGGTCACCTAACCACCACTAGTTACCTAAATTTTGATGATCACACCTAACCATTGATGGTCACTATGTGTCAATTTATAATAGCAAGCTTATTTGATCTATTAAACCCTAAGCAAATCCCACTTTCTAAATCTCTACCTGATCACAAAACATCACCCTATTTTTTGAACCATGTCTAATTTATTCAGCATTAATATCTAATTTTTCATTGCTATAATTAGTCAAATTCATCCCTTTTCAATCACTTCTTATATTTGATTTCATTATATTAAATTATTTATGCAAGCAGTTTATCTTTTACTTTTAGAACTTAATTTCTTTAAAGTGTGGATTAACAACCTCCAAGGAAGCTTGTGATTCTTATATCTATCTTGTGCTAGGAAATCCATCCTACTACCTAACTAATCAACCAGTTCTTTAGTGTTTTCCTATCTACTATTCATTCCTCCCTAGACAAAGAGGAGTATCTATAATTGTCTGGATTATGAGTACAAACCAAATATAGGTTCTACCAACCTCACCCTTCTTTCAAGTTTTACAAATTTATTTCTAAACGAATAAGAAAAAATTACGTGAAACATTTTGGCATGCCCAGTGGGACCCTTAAGTCTTTTTTTGGGTTTATAATTTCATCTAGGTGCTTCTTCTTCATGTTTTCTACTCATACAATGAAATATAAATTTCATTTTGGGCTTAAAATTAACTAGATACATTGTTTTATTGCTTATTTTAGCTCACATAACTTAATTGATAAAGTGAATTAATCATAGCTTCAATATTATCACACACACAAGACCAAACCACTTATACCTAATCAAACATAAAAACATTGACATAAGGCCCAAGTAGGATTTCATCACCTAGAGGTCACACTTCCTAGCTATCCTACTTAGATTTCATCACCAAGGGGAGAACCAACTCAGTTATCTAGCTAAGTATAATCCTTGGCAATTAATATATCTTGGCTAAGTACAAGACACCATTGTCACTATAGTGTGTGAAGTGAGGGAGTAGGCCCCAATATCAAGCCATGTATTGATTTATAACACAGATCCCTTTGAGAGCCTAAACTATCTGAAACCAAGGATAGACTTCTTATCTAGTACCTATTTTATAAACCAAAGGTGAGTTACACAATTATTAAAGCTTAAGGCATAAGCCATAAGAGAGACTAAAAAGAACCTTAGGATTTAATGTGCTTTAGTGTGTGTTTCATTTCCTTGACTTTTCCTCATCTTCTCTTTATTTGAGTTATGAGATTACTTGTATCTTCCTTTTTCTCTTATTTGCATGGTTTTAACTAAGAAACAACTAAGAAACCAAGCCAATCAAGATCCACCTCCAAATCATTTATCTTCCTCTTCTCCTTCATCCATGAAGTATATCTTAGATGCAGCGAGTTCTCCCCATCCTTATGAAAGTCCCAATATCCCTCAGACAATTGCCTAAGGTGATGTAGATTTCACCACCTTTATAGATACCAACCCCATATCCCTACAACATTAACTTAACACTATATCCTACTGTACCCCTACTTCAGTTTTGCCTATTGACCCACCCTATGGTATGTCACCCGACCTTATGGGAATCACCTCTATTACCACCATCTCTACCCAGCCTCTACTTACCCAAGCATCTTCTTCTACCAATAATCCCACAAATACAACCATCCAAAACCAACCCACCCAACCAACTAACACCCAACATCTTCCACCCCAATCAATAACCCTTCTAGTATAGGAGTAACCCAATATTTGGACACTAGTACTTTGCTTACCATAAGAGTACACTCTACTAGTGTTACCATCCTTACTCTTATTTTCAACCCCCCTACCTACACTCCATTCTAGATATTTATTGTTCCCATACCTTCTACCCTTCCCCCCATCAGTACCAAAGTTACCACCTATCCTCTACCTACTAACCCAACCATAACTCTAACCCAACATACATTAATCCCTTAATACATGCCCATTATACCAAACCTAAGCTACATTCCTAACCCATAAGGGTATGTACCTCTACCTTCCACCCAACCACCTATCTCCACATATTCATATGTGGCATTGTCCTAACCACCCATGTCCACATACCAATATGTGACAAATTCTCAACCTCTCACTAGTTATCCATATGTTGCACACAAACAACCTCATTAAAATTCACCTTACAATTTTGGAGGTTCACAACATAGACTGATCTAGTAAAGATGTTGATGGATAAAATGACTACTTTAGAGTCATCTATTTCTAGTGCCCATAACCTCTTATCATATGATCAAATATGCAATGAACCAATTCATCCATCCATCCCCATTTGAATTTATCCTCCTCAAAGGGAACTTCCAAAATTTTCAAAATTTTAGATCAAGGAAAACCCTCAACAACATCTGAGAACATTCAAGCATTATTGTTATTTGATTACCTATGATGATGATCTCCTTCTTCACATCTTTCCCATGTCTCTATCAAGTCTGAAACTAGATTAGTACAATGCTATTAAAAAGCATTCCCTATTTTATTTTGCCCAACTGGCTCAAACTTTCTTAGACCACTTTTATATAAACATCTCTAAGAAGGTTTCCATCATTGATCTCTACTCCATCTAGTAATTTGATGATGAATCCATATCTAACTTCGTATCCCATTGGAAAATATTGATAAATAAACTCTCTTTCTCTTTTCCTCAACGTAATTTGATTGAACTCTTTTCTTGGGCTTGTGCCAAACACATTTCCTCCACTTTACAGGTTTATACTTCTAGGATCTTTGATGAAGCTTTCACCATGGCATGAAAGTTAGAGAATAGAGCCATTAATGAGGGGAAGTTTAAATTGAGAAACAAGAAGTCTACCTCCAAATAAAATAAGGCTCCCTCATCCAAACCTAAAAATTAAACCAACACTAACACCAAAAACAAGGGAACCATGAATGCAATTTTCCTTAAAATCACTCCTCCACCCATTGTTAACCAACCCAACTCTTCCACCTCATCTAATTAGAACACTAGAAACCTAAACCACAACAACCAAAAATATTTTACTCCACTAGGGGAGTCATATGCTTCATTCTTGGAGAAGTTGTTGAAAGTGGATATCATAAAAATTCCTCTAATAAAGCCTCCACAACAATTCTATTCCTCTCATCTTATACCTGGTTGGTATAAGGAAAATGAATTATATGCCTTCCATTGTGTCATTAGACATGATGTCAGTAGGTGAAACATTTTTAAAAATGTTATCTAAAGTATGATTGATAACAGGGAAATTATATTGGATAACCCCAATTCACCCCCAAATAAATCATTTGACATCTTTAGATATCCATTCCCCAACTATGATCCTTCCATGAACAATGAAAACAATAGAGTAGAATCCTCTCACAACTGTGAGGTCCATACTATTAACACAGTTCTTAATGAGATCATTATTCAAAAAACCATTTCCCAAACCACATTTCTTTCCCTCCACTTATTGAGGTAGTGGATTCACTTTCCATGCCTTTGGAAAATGAGACCAAAGAAACAACCACCCCCATTTATCCACTTATCTAGGTAGTGGATCTACTAGCCTCTCCTTTGGAAGACATACCAAAAGAAGCATCCATTACCACTGTATCCTTCTCTTCCATCATACAAAAATCCACTCTTCCTTTGAAATTCATCCCTAAGGATGAAGTCACTCTACCTACCACTCTTATAGAAAATTCATCTTCCCAAACCTTAGCCCCTTTGATTAAGGAAAAGGATGAGGTAACCTCTCCTCTCTCTCCACCCATGGGTTTATCCATTGAGATCAATAACAAAGGGATCAAAGCCATATATAAGCCATTCTCTAGATTGGTTCAAAATATGGAGTACTTATCCTAACCCAACATAGATCATGCTATATTTTGGCACTATCTCAAGCTTCTTTACCCAACCAAGCAAGAGACTCTAACCACACCATTATCAATACCTTTCATTTCTACTATTGAACCCACCATCACCCCAACCAAACCTTTATAAACCTCAACCATTTAAGTCATAGTTGAATCAAACAAACCAACTCCACCTAAAATATCCCAAGTAGGTTTCCCCATCACAACCAAACCTGTCAAAAACCTTAGAATTCTCCCTACTTAGAGCCTTACCCTTCGTTAAAGGTGGATTTAACACCACTTAACCCACCAAAAGTCAAGCCAACTAAGAAGAAGGAACTACCTAGGATCCCAAAATCTATATCCTCACCACCTATTTATACCTTACCTTCCATTTTGGGACCACATCCTTCTTCCATCCTAGGACCTCATCCTTTAATTAAGAAAACATGTCTCCCAAAGATAACACAAACCCAACCTATTCTTCTAGCTACACCCCTACCTATCCTCTTCATGACCTCAACCCCCAAATCCTCCACTACCAAACATCCTACTTCTAAACCTTATATTTTTGTATCACCCACTACTAATCCTACTACTTTTAAAAATTTGGCCTCTAAATCACCAACTACCAAGGATACTCCACCACCCAAAACTCCTGCTACTAAGCCTACTCCTAGGAAGGCTTTCACTCCAAATATCAAAACAAAAACTCCAAAATCCTTTCAAAATTTACCCTAGTATTATTCAAACATCCTATAAAGGTTATTGAAAGCTTCATGTTTGATATACCTCCCATCAAACCATTTAAACCCCATAGGCATAAGCCATCCTAGTTTGATGACAATCTAATTTGTTTATACCATAGAATGTTTGGACACGATACAAAGAATTATAAGTCTCACCAAGTCCTAGTCCATCATCTATATTTTAATGATGGCCTATTATCAAAGGAATAATAGACCACCACCCCAACCTACCTACTCCCACACTCTCATCAAAGAGTGAGGAAGAACTAAAGTAGTCCTTAATCCCAAATCCTACTTAAATCCATACCATCTATGTGGTCACACAATCCAAGCCTAACAAAAGGATAAAGGAAAGGAAAAGGTGTCCATCCCATGAAATTACCACTCTTATACCACCCAACCACTCAACCAAACCTAAAAATACACACCTCCCAAACCCAAGATATACATCTTGGGTCCCTCTCAATCCAACCCTTCTGAATCACTCTAGTGAGTAGTTCTAAAACAGATTCACTAAACACTGGTGAAGATGATTTTGGATGAACTAATCAATACCTCACCCCATCACTACTAAGTGATCATAGAGGATTAGAAATCCATAGAGGTTTAACTAGAAGGCCTATAACTTCTAGTAACCTTTGTTAGAGCTCTTTATATTTACAACCTTGTTACTTTTAAGGATTCAAAAATACCCTCCATCCATATTGATGATCTATATCCTCCCCTCTTCATTATTGTGTACATCAAACAAACCTACATCAAGAAGGTTATGATTGATGAGGGAGCTAGCATCAATATTATCTCCTCCCACACATACGACCAACTCAAATTACCAAAGAATATTATGTCAAAAACCTTAGTGGTGCTTTGATCATTCAATGACACCATGGCCATAACTTTAAGAACTATTGTCCTTCATATTAATCTAAAACCCCATACACTTCCTAAGATCTTATACATAGTAGAAGGTGAGTTCTACTATAACATTTTTTTAGGACACCCTTGGATTCTTTCCATGGGTTGTGTTGCATCCAACCTTCACTAATGCATCAAATTTGAACATGAAGGTCAATTTGTTACTGTACAAGATAACTCAAGTCCTTTTATATCATGTAACATGATGTACCAACCCAATGATGTTCTCCTTCCTCCATACAATAATATTTCATTAATAAAATATAAATCCCCATCTTCGTCTACCTATGAATCATCTACCAGTTCATCTATCCTGTCCACCCAAATCCCCATAATGAACCCTTTGGAATCAACCTTCTAACATATTTCATTAAATGAGTATTACCTTTTGACATTAGATGCTTTTATTACTCACTAAGAGTATGGGAATATTGACCAAAAACCTATTTATGACCCCAATATTGGATTCATTCTTCCTTTTGAGCCCTCAACTTGTCAAACCAATTTCATTTATGGAGGACTTGATAAACCCCTTGACACTTATGCCACCTCTTTTTCACCTCAACCTTTTACCTCCAATTTCTCCTCCTTGGATAAACCAAAGTTTACTAAGACATTATTCTATAGGTGTGGTTGGAAGGGATTTGATCTAGGTCAGTATGAACATGAAACACACAAGTTGTTTCCAATCGAAACCCAAAAACCTCATAAAATCATGGCCTCAATTTTATGCCACCTAAAAAGTAAATGAAACCATCTCCCTTTATCATCATTGAGGAAGAAATCCCATCCTTACCATCCATTACACCATCAACATATAAGGATTTTGACATCATCCCTATAAACATTTTTCATCAACATGATCAGCCTCATACCCTTGACTTATCAAAAGGATTGGGTAACTGTGACTATTCCTTTGACTCATCTTGAGATGGTATAAAATGACTCTCCTACCATTAATATCATTTACTGTCAAGATGACAATTCCATTCTTGCCTATCTAGGTGTAGAATATTCTTCTATCCACAAGTATTTTCCTCCTAAGATTTCAACCATGTTGAATGAATCTACCATGGATATCAACTTGGGCACTTAGGATAACTCATGAATTATCAAAATTGGCTAATAGTTAAATTTCAAGGAGCTTCAATATTTACCCTCATTCCTACAAGGTTGTAACATAACATTTATTTGGTCTTATAGTGACATGATGGGAATTGACCCCTCCATCATTACCCATAATATAGTCACCAACTATGATACCAAGCTAAGTAGGAAAAAACTTTGATAGATGCACCCTTGTATATCCCTTATCATCAAAGAAGAACTCAATGTATCATATCTATTAATTTCATTCAACCCATTTATTATCCCGAATGGGTCTTAAACATCATCCCTATCACCAAATCCATAGAGGCACTTTATATTTGTGTAGACTTTCATGACCTTAACCTTGATTTTGTAAAGGATGACTTTCCTTTGCCAAGCATTGACTAGCTTATTGATCTTATAGCTAGCCATGAGATGTTATCTCTTATAGATGGGTTCTTAAGTTACAATCAGATCTTAATTACCACTGAAGATCAACACAAAACCTCCTTTCTCATCCCATTCAAAACTTTCTATTATAGTGTCCTATCTTTTGGTCTGAAGAATGCTAGTGTAACCTACCATCACACTATGACCTACATATTCCATGACCTTATTCACAAAATTGTAAAAGACTATATCAATAACCTATTTGGGAAATCTAAATTTTGTAAATATCACTTGCCTATTCTTGAGATTATCTTCCAACCCCTCATCAATTATCATGTCTGCCTTAATCCTAATAAGTGAATTTTTGGGGTCTTATAAAGAAATATTCTTGGATTTATCATCACCCTACAAGGAATTAAATTTGACCGCACCAAAATCAAAACAATCCTCAACATGCCTCATCCCACCCACCTCAAGCAACTCCATAGCTTATAGGAGAAGCTCCAATCCATTCATCACTTTATCTCTCAATTCTTGGATCGATGCCAACCTTTTCACCACCTTATTAAAAAGGATGTCTATTTTAAGTGGAACAAAGATTGTCAAAAGGCCTTTGATTCACTTAAATATTACCTTATATCTCTACCCATCCTCATTCTTCCCAAGGAATATCAACCTTTTTACCTTTATATTTCTACCACCGACCACTCCTTAGGGGTAATGTTGGCTCATCAAGATGAGAAGCATAAAGAGTAATCCATCTAATACATATATCATAATCTTATAGAGTAAAGCACTCAATACATCCATACTAAAAATCTTTTCCTATCCTTGGTGTTCATCACCTCCAAACTTCACCATTAACTTCTCAACCACAAGACCTTTGTCATCACTAACACTGACTCACTCAAGTATATGCACTCCAAGACATACCAAACCTGGCATATGGCTAAGTGGTTATTACTCTAAGCTAAGTTTTACCTTGAGTTCCTCTAGTAAAATATAATTAAATGTCAAGTCATTTCCAACCAATTAGCCAAAGCACCATTAGCCAATAACTTGCCTCCTCTTCTCAAGTTCCCAGATGAGTCCATCACAACCCTCTCTCAAGTAGACTTCACCTATCAAGTGACCATGTTATTTGATGGGTTAAAGTGTCAACATGGTGGGGGATCCATAATAATCCTTATCCCCCTTCATGGTGAATCTCTTCCTTTATCTTTACAGATATATTTTGAATGTGCCAATAATATGGCTGAGTATGAAGCCCTAGTGATAGGTCTGCAAACTACTTTAGCCTTAGTAGTCAAAACAGTAAGTATCTTTGGTGACTCCCAACTTACTATCAATAAAATAAATAGCTTTTATCAATGTGATAATGATATTTTTCAATAGTAAAAATAGCTAAATGATTTACTCTTAGCATAATTTGAACACTACCATATCCAAAACACTTCATGATCTACAAATAAGCTTGCTAATACAATGGCTTCTCTCACTTCCTAGATCTCATATACACCTTATAACTCTAATCTATCTATCATTATCCATTAGCTTACTAAGCCTTCTTATATCAAATTAGTGTCTCCAACCATATTTAATGTGAAGGAGGCATAACCCAACCTTGTGTATCAATAGACATTTGACTATCTCAACCTTACCATAATCCCATTCAACCTTTCAAATAATGCTTGAAGAGTATTTATTCAGAGCACATAGAATTATACCATACTCAGGGCAATTATTTATAAATTCATCTTTGATGGTCTCCTCTTCCATTGCCTACATAGTCACGAAGCCTCTCATGCTATCATGGAAACACATGATGGGGTTTGTGGAGGACACTTTAGTGACTTGGCCATCTCTAAATGCATCCTTCCATTAGATATTATTGGCACACCCTTAAATATGATTATTTTGATTATGTAAATGCATGTGTTAAATGTTAAAAACACACCAATTTACGTCATGCACCTAGCCATAGTCTCCAATTTTCCAAGGATCTCTAGCCCTTCTCACAATGGAGTCTGGATTTTATTAGTGAAATTAACTGCCATTCTTTGTAGAAACATCATTATATCATAATTTGAATAGAATATTTCACCAAATGAGTAGAGGCTATTCTTCTCATCTCAACCAAAGATGAAAAGATTGTTGATTTTATCAACCATCACATTATCTATCATTTCAATGTTCTTCACAAAATTATCACCAAAAATTCTAAATATCTTAAGAAAAAATGAGTCCAAGGTCTTTGTGACATATTCTGTATCAAGTTAAGTTTCTCATCACCTTATCATCCATAAGCAAACAAACATGCCAAATATTCTAACAAAACTCTCAACAACATGCTAACTAAAATAGTTAATGTATTTGATTAGGATTGGCATTTACACATCCCATTTTCCTTATGTGTGTATCTTACTAGAATTTGAACCCCTATGAGTGATACCCCTTTATCTCTTATGTTTGGAGCAGAGGTTGTCTTGCCTCTTGAAATCCAAATTCCATCTCTTTGCATATCCATGCAAGATCTCATTTTTGAGAACAATTATCATCAAGAACATTTTGCCCAACTTGAGCTTCTTGATGAATGTCATTTAATCATGCTTACCCATCTTCATGTATATCATGAGTGAATCAAGCATGCTTATAAAAAAAACCTCAAAGTGTAAGAATTCAATATCGATGACCTCATCTTAAGATAAAATAAATATATAACCAATATAGATCAAATCAAGTAGGGTCAATTTTCTTTCAATTGGCATGGACCTTATATCATAAGGCACAAGTATGGATCAAAAGCTTACCATTTATCCTCTCTTGAAGGTAATCCAAAACCTAATTGCCTCAATGTTTTGCATTTGTGTCCTTTATTTTTTTAAACAAGATTGAACTCACCTTTTGTCTAACTTAATCTCATCCCTTATTTTGAACCACATCCATCTCCTTATTTTAAGGACAACTAATTAAAGCTAAATCATGTGATTGTCTATTATAGCCTTAGCCTAATTTTTAACATGTGTACGTACCATGGCTCTACCCATGGCATGGTTCTCATGGTACTTTTTGTCCCTTTATAGGATGTATTCTCATGGTCATTGTCACTTAAACCTCTTTTACCCATCATCAACCTTCTTGTGTTCTAGTTCTACCTTCATAAAGGTAAAAATTTTATGCCTATATAGTAAAATCCATATCAATAGCAAAAACAAAAAAATCAACAAATCACAACACAAGCAAAAATTCATAGATTATATGGGTCATTCCAAGCATTCACAGACTACTCCCTTGAATGATAACTGCCAAAACCAATTAAAATGTATCAATGTAAGGTAGACTTTTCCTTTCAAGGATAACTATCAAAATAATTAAACAAATATTATAAACTTGGACCACTCCCTTGAAGGATAGATAAGTAAAGCATTTCTCAAAGCATATCAATTCATGGGAGGCTTCTCACATTGATCAGCATCCCACTCAAACAACCCATTATAAAAATCATAAAAGGCATAGATAATTTTGGAAGTTGTAATCATATTTCATAAGTATACTTCTCACATTGATCAATCTATACCTTATATGACATGGAGTTGTTTATACTAGATTTTTGGTAACTTCCAAATGAGGTATGATAGTCTCAAAAGAAGGTTCCATTATCATTCATCTTCCCCTTTATACCCTCTATAATCAAGGTATTTTTGAGTTTACTTGACACTGGGTGGTCAAGAAACTTTTTTAACCAACTAACAAATTCTAATGTGAATCATTCGAAGGGCTTATGTTCATAAGTTGACTACCTTAATTTTGTCTTAGTCCTTGCTAATGAAGAAGCATCATGCCTTCTTCTTATTTATATCATACCTATTTGTTGATACATTCATTCAGACATTTATCTTTTGATTGTCTTATATTTTCTCATATTTAATTTCATTATCTTAGTCTTTATGTTTTAAGATTAATTCACCTTCATCTAGACAAATACAATCCATTAAAAATCTTTACCTACCAACCATGTTTTTTATTTAATAATTGCCTTCTTACCTTATTTTTTTAAGTGTTTTTAATCATAGGAACATTTTAATTAATTAATCATCTCATACATCAAACATCATCTAGTGATCAATCACATCAACTAACCATCTATCATATCTACCATAATCTAGTCATACATAAAAAATTAATGAGTCCTTCACATATGTTATCTACCATATGTCTAATCTAGATAAGGAAGCATAGACTAATTAATTTAAGGCATGATCATAATCATATCAAAATCATAAGAACATAACCATAACCACAACATGAACATAGTCATCCATAACCATGACAATAATCACAAACATCATATTCATGTCAAACAAAACATAACATGATAATCATCATCACATAGATAACATCCATCAAATATCAACATCATCATAAGCATACATCATAAACATAGTCACCAATAAACCATAACCACATCATAATCATCATCATATCATAAACAACATCCATCAATATCAAATATCATAATGAGCATAATTAAATAGACACATCATCACATACCTATCTAGGTGAGTACACTTCAAACATAACATCATATTCATACTAACATCACATCATCACATAAGAAACATAACATCAATAACCATCGACACAAACCATAAAGCATGATAGCCTCTATATATCACAAACTCATAAATAGTCATAATATAAATAATAATGTACATATCTCTTGAAAGGGTATATACATCTCACTACATCATCTTGTAGGCTGATATCAAAATCATATAGTACATCAAAATTACAATGTCTCATAATAGTCTAAGACCCTAGAGCACCACTACCTCATGGAGCTATACCTACTCCTAAGCCTATCTATCCACCTATAGATGTGGCCTACTAACTTGGTGTCACATTGTTGGCCCCTCTAGTGATCCTTACTCTATACTTATCCCATCTAGGCTCATTTTGAAGATGTGTGAAAACTAACACCTCATAATACCTCATCTCCTCCATCATTGCTACATATCTCACCATAGAGATAGTCCCTAGTGTTCTTGTAGGTGCTAGTACTCACCCTTCTTCTTACTTGAGAAAATCCCTCTCTTTAATAATAACATCTAGCTGAGATCTAGCTTGATCCCTCTCTCTAGTAAGAGTGGCCACCTATCCCTATGTTGTTTCCCTCTCTTGGGTCACTACTACTAGGGATGCTTGTGTTGTAGCTAGTGTTGCCCGTGTCTAGTTCCTCTTGGTAATTAGTGCTTGTCTAGCTAGGGCATCCTCATCCCTCTGATCACCATGCCCATTTATACATCCACATCCATGTCTTGCTATCCATCATAAAATCAAAAAATAGATGCATCGTAATGTGCCTAGAACCACATAGGGAAATCATTAGTAACACATGTGTCATTAATATCAGCCCTCATTAGCAACTCCTCATGATCAATAAATACATCCTCTAGCTTTGGTGTAGACAATGGGAACTCTACATCCTCCCTCATATATCTTGGGAACTCAATTATAATATATTAGATGAGTCCAAACTACATCATCACCTTATCAAATGGGATAAGCTCAACCTCATGGTCTCACCTCCTGAAAATCCATTAGTAGATTTTTAATGATAATGTGTGTCTGGTGTATCTCACCCATGTTGTAAATCTAACATATGGGTGCCAAATGACCTTGTCCTCCACCAGTGCCTCTAGCCTATCTCTATACCAATCTAGGTCTTGTACCCCTCTTCCTACTAATATGAGAGTTTAAAAACCTCTCCACCTCATGTATCTGACTCTAAAGTCCATTTTCATAAAACTATGCTATGGCACCTTATCTAGTTAGAGCAACCTAATGTGCTCATAGGCCCAATAATGTATCACAAAATTAATATTGATCCCATATATGCTATGGTAATTTTATCCCCATAGCTCTCGATGGATCTGAACTAATGATACAGGTGCCCATGCAAACATCGTATGATCTAACCACATCTCCACAAGAACCCCCAATAACAAATATATAAATCTCCCACTCCTCTAATCTAGTAGTAGATAATATGTAATAGTTATCATCATCATTGTAAATAGTCATCTAGTGTCCTTATCTTGATGATACAAAGGTGTGTATTGAAATCCTCTTAAATGGCATGTTATGAGCACAAATTCCTCTCCATATAAATGATCCATGTACCCATCTCTATCATCACTACTGATATGGTATATTGGCTCACCCCATATTTTTAGCCTCACTATCCATTAGATGTCCTCAATTAGAATGGTTATATCTCATGTTGGTAGTAAGAATGTTTTAGTGGCAAGGTCCCATCTCTCAATGAGTACCACTAACATAGCTGCATCCCTCAACATGTGCTAGTAGTACCTCATGCCTCTTAGGCCCACCTCAATCATATTATCCCAATCCATGTCAGGCATCCCTTGATGTAACTCATCAAGGATCTGGGGAACTTAATCATACATTTTTAACTAATCCCTCACTTATAAGGATATATCGGTACATTAGTTTACTTAGTCCATCAAACATTGTCTAGGAAGTTTACATATTACCTATTACCTTTACCTCCCACATTCATCTATCTGATATAAATTAGAGAATCCTCTTAAACCAAATCCTACCGTTAACCTAAAATCTTAACTCATACCCCATTATTAAACATTCTACCCTAACTTCACCCCATATAAAAATCCTACCCTTAACCTAAACTCTTAAACCTTCTACCAAAATCTTACTCCATTTATAAACCCTTTCATAACCACCAATGGTCAAGGGTCGATCGATGATGGTTCTTTTTGGAACCATCATCGATCAACCATCAACCATCGATAGTCAGGTGGTTGATAGTTAACAATCTATACTACAACTATTTGTTAGTCACCTATCAACCATTTTTTATCAATAACAACCATCGATAGTTATTTTGTATTGACCACTGATGATCCTCAAGCCCTAGGGCTTAAGCAAAACTACCTACAAATAGTACCAAATTTTAAAAAAATTAAACTACACCCATCCTAACTATCCATTTCCCACACCATTCTACCTACCCACCACCCAATTTTCAAAATCCCCAAATTTCAAACCATTTAACCCATACCCATACCCACCAAATAATAGAAACTTCCAAATCAAGCAATAAACAAATTTAATTGCAAAACCTACCTCATTTTATGACTACCATCATGGAGGTACCCTCATAACCATCACCACTTGGCTTTGTTCTCTACTTCAACCTCTTTGCATCCTCATCAGCTGAAGCTCTAACTCAACCCTTAGTCAAAACAACCCAATCAACACCTCACACCGATCACTCACTCTCTCCAAACCTTCACTGCTCATTTTTCACACTAGATAAGATAAGCACCACAAGTCAAAGATTTTCAAATAAGAAACTAAAACCCTTGATAGACCTTTTATTATTTCCCTTTTAGGGATAACATATGATCATCAATGATCACTTGGTGACCACTAATGATTGGACATAACCATCGAAGATTGAACCCTTTAGGTATTTTTCAATCCCACCCATATATTTTCAAAATAATATCACTACCAACTACATCCAAATGGAGACTACCTACTCCACCAGCTCACTAACCAACCACTAACCTCAACATTGGTCATTTTAGCCCCACTCTCACATGTTTTAAAGTGACCTTGCCTTGGTCATTTTGACTACTATGACTACATTTCCATACTGCACAACTTGAACTGGTATTACTTTTGTGTATTAACCTATTTGTGTCTTCTCAAGAGTACATCTTACCTTGGATACCTATGAATACAATGACCTTACCTAGAAGACTTACGTTTATGAGTGAAACCTAACTACCACACCTAAATGTGGTCACTTTGTCTACTTGTCACTTGTCTTTCTAGTGTCACCCATGTTTTTACCCAACTAACTCAACTATGGTAGTCTAGTCTATGTGTGATCTATGTTATTGCACTTAGTCACATTTTGTGCACATATTTTCACCTTGATGCCCAATCCATCCAGCATTCTCACCCACTTAACCACTTATCAAACCTACAACCAACTTTGTTTTACCTCATCAATTCCTAGTTAGAGGGGGAACACCTCTTCCCATACTCAAGGTAGTCAAACCTTTGACCCATCATCCATTTTTTATTTTATATCTTGATGATACAAACTACATAATAAAAATGGGGAAAATGTAGACACTAGAAAACCATACACCATGGTTCTAGATGTTGTACAAACCTTTACACCATCCTTTACCCCCTTGGTACCACTTCATAACTTTTTAACTACCAAACCTAAGTCAAAATGACTAACCCTGAGCATTTTACCTTTGCACTCTTGACCACTGAGGGTCAACTCCTAACTGTCAATGGTTATCCTTGATCGCTAATAGTTAACCTTTAACTTTAACTATCACTCAACTACAACTTGATTTTTTATTTTTATCTATTTGATCTGTGTGCATAATCAATGCATGTTAAAGCTAAAATTAGAAAACTTGTTGAACCTATTGTTGAACCTCTTGTTTAACCACTCCCTTTTTCATATATTAAGAGGTGAAAGGGGAGAAAAAATAAATAAAAATCAGTCATCATAAAAGTCTTGTGCATCAGAGCTTCTTAAGTAGGTTTTCTTCTCACTCTCGACAAATCCAAGAAGGCTTTCAGTGAACCAACAACCATGATAGAGATCAAAGGTGCTATTGATTATCAATCAATATCAAAGGCATCATCACTTTGTCTAAATTACTCCAGGGCCCATTAATAGTTTTTCATCCACTTACCTTAACATTCTTCATACCAACAACAAAGCTAAGTATCTATTTAAAGTAATTAGTTCCTTTGCTTCTCTCCAGCCTTTTCGATCAAACTTCTTTTACCCAATCCAAATATAATATTAACCATCAATAGTCACTTAATCACTAATGGTTTGACCTTAACTACCAAATTTCACTTAACCATTGATGGTCACCTAACCATCAACATTCACTATGTGTCAATTTCCAATAATAATCTTATTTGACCTATCAGACCCTAACCAAATCACACTTTTTGACTTTATTCATTATCACAAAACATCACCTTATTTTTTGAACCATGTTTGGTTTATTTAAAATTAATATCTAATAATTTATTTCTATAAGTAATCAAATTCATCCCTTTTGAAGTAATTGTATTTTATTTCAATATCTTCTATTATTTATGCAAGCAATTTAACTTTTGATTTTAGAACTTAATTATTTAAAAGTGTAGATTGGCAACCTCCAAGGAAGCTTATGCTTCTTGTATCTATCTCACACTAGGCAATCCACCCTACTACCTAAATAATCAACCATTTCTTTAGTTATTTCTTATCTATAGGATATTCCTCCACTGACAAATAGGACTATCTACAACCATCTAGATCATGAGCACAAACCAAATCCAAGTTCTACCAACCTTAGCCTTCTTTCAAGTTTTACAACTTTTTTTCTAAATAAATAAGCAAAATTTACATGAAACACTTCTCTGTTACTAGTTACCCACTTCAATTTTATATGACATGAGGGACCTCATGCATCTCCCCTTCCTATTAGGGTACCGTGATGGACATCATGCACCATCTCCCTAAGTAGCTACTTAGTTATTACTCACATTTATTGTTAAATACATTTTTATATCTATCTTGATATCCTTATGAATTCTAGACATAACATGCATCACAAATTACAAAATTATGTACATATTATCTTACATTTCAATTTTATGTATGCACATTATATTATATTATTATGCATATATCATCTATGCTCTAGCTAACACACATCTTTTAGTTCTTTTTATTTTGAGTAAAATTCTTTCATAGGTTCAAAAAAACCCCTCAAAATATGGGAAATTGATAAGGATTTGTCATAGAGATCATGCTCTCATAGTGCACTCATAGTAAATTTATTAGCACATAGGCTGAAATTATAGATATTATACTTAGGTAAACATAATGGGAAAATAGTGACACAAAGATTGATATATTTGCACAAAAATAAGAATAGATGGACACTAGCACCCACATTGGGACACTAGTGCCACATGGTGATACTATCCAATATATGGTGCTACCATTTAGTAGCCTCTATTTAAAATATATATAAATTTTGTAGAAAAGTACAATAGGTATAGTCTAGGTTTGTACAGGTTTAGTTATAGATTTACTAGTTTTGCTTTGTTTAACTCAAATTATTACAAGTTTAGATAAGATTGATATTGGTTTTATTAGATTAGGGGCATCATGTGTGGCATCACCATTCCCATATTTAGTTCAAATACTCAAAGACATATTATTACAACTCAATCTAAAATCTATATGCTTAGATATAATATTTGGGGGCATGTACATGACACACTGTATCTATTTTCTCACTTAAACACTAGTTAATCATATGGAATGACAAATTCCATGTCATTCTATATGATTTATTCATCAAACATGTAGACTAGTTTCATGCTTTACTCCATCTACAATGGTTCGCATTCCTAAGTGCTCAAAGCTACCTAATATACCTGAGTGATTATAGAGTTGACATTTCCATTTAGATATCTCTAGTCAACATTTCTAGTTACATCACACAATTTCATTTTTAGATGCATCTGCTACACACATAATAAATAATGGAGTCATAGTCTAATTGAGTTCTTGATCCACTTACATGAGAGTATTGGACACACCATGAGTCCAATCCAAACTATTCACACATAATGATCCACCAAGTAGGAGTGGGTAAAGATGGATTCAAAAACTAGATTGAGTTATTGAACCACCAATACATGAGGATTGAAAAATCCAATAAATCAATCCAATCTATTCACTTTTTGATCACTATATACATACACACACATAAGTTTTCACTAGGTTTATACATTAGTTTGCATACCAAGAGAGATGTATTAGTTCATTTCCTCTCTCTTATCCTTTTACTCATTTTTAATGCCTTAGTTTTTTATTTGCTTTTGATTACTCTTAATTAAGGATTGGTCTATGCATGTTTCACTTGTAGGACACACATTAGATCATGTTTCACATACTCAAATCTAGACTCATGGGCTTCATCTCTTAGGTAATTCTAGGTACACTTATTTTTTACTTTATCCTTATCATTTCACTTTGTTACATTTATTGAATAAAATTTTGGGGAAAATGTAATTACCTAAAAGTGACACTTCAGTGTTAAGAATGTTACTTGAGACCACCTATCCAAAGCTTATCCCTAGACATATATTAATGCCTATTTTCATACTTATCTAACCTTTGTGTGGGCTATATGTATCCCTAGTCATCCCTAAAGTAGTCACATACCCTCATTCGTGAATCATGGCCCTTCATGCATAGGGTTATACCAATTTGACACTAGTTACATAATAGGGACAATAGTACCACATAGCACTAGTGTCTCTATATGACGCTACTATCCTTTCCCTTCCATTTTTCACAAATAGATATATTTTCAAATATTAGACCTTCTAGGGTTAGCCTATACCTCTTTTATCACCTGCACAAGCACCAAAATAATATAAATATATGGATTTTATCCCTCTAACCACTAGATGGAAATTAGTTTCAAATTACATATGTAAACTCAGAACAAGTTATGTAAAATTAAGGATATCAATCACTATTCTACCCTACTTCTACATAATACCGTCTACAACATTCTTAAACTTAGATTACTCATATTTATAGTCTCAACCACATTCAAAGCACTCAAGTCAAATATCATCCTAACTTTACTTCCACTTTCACTAACACTTAGGTAGGGAGAACTAAATTTGTATGGATTCCTCTTCAGAGTATTGGTATGTAGGAAAATATCTCATAGTAGGGTGTTGAGGATGTCTAACATGCCCACTAATGAACACACTTTTATCTTGTTTTAATCAGATTTCATAACAACATGGAGGATTAAGGTTTGATCATAAAATCAATCAAAATAGTCCATATGCATGGTTTCATAACTTGTGCACATAATAATAGGCCTTACACAACTAGACAAAAGTACACCTAGAAGCTCGAAATAGTCCTATATAGAGGACACTAGTGACACATGAAAGTATTATCCAATTAGGGAAATACTATCTAGGATGGGTTTTGAAAATCTAAACCCTATTTGAGACACTTGGACTAACCTTTGCCTTAGGTTTCTACCTCCATATCATTTGTATAAGTCATTTTCCAACTAAGTTATTATTCATATCATTTATTGTTATTTTTAGAAAAGTCAAATTAGTCAATTCTATAACAAATAAATAGATATGTTTATTGCATATTTATACCATGATTTACTATTCTCATCTATTTAACAACATAGGATTTATATTCTTCTAAGTCCTAAAATGTTAAAACAATTTCCATAATTCTAGTGTATTTTTAGCATTTCTAACTTCTAGAATTAAACTATCTACTACAAATAGTTTCAATAATATGAGGGCCTCACAATGACACTTATTATAGTCATATGGTTGATATTTTTTTCTAGATTCTTTACCAAAGATAATATCATCAATGTTCTGATACTCACTTATCGTAACTATCCTATGACTCCACAAGCTAAAGTTTTTTCCATTTAGTTTCTAAGAATCTAATAACAACATATGTTGTAAACTAGCCATTCTTACCTAATTTTTCCTAAAAATAGTTAAATAAGAAAAAATATAATGAATTTAAAAAAAATATTTTTGGACACTGAATCTAACATAATATTGGAAAAGTTTGCAATTTTTAGCAAAAATTTATTTACAGTTTGTGATATTTTAAAGTTTCTATCTTTTAAAATTTTACTTTAAAACAATAAAAATAATTAAATATAGAGTTTTATTATTCCATTTTCAAAAAAAAAATTACACATGGATTGAAACTTAAGGTTTCAAAATGTGACAACTTTTCAATAATTTTGGATATACAGTTTGCTCCTAAAAAAATAATTGTGATTGTTCAGGCATGTTGTGGACAAATAAAGAGGTTTCTAAAGTTGAAAATGATTTTCCATTTTTAAAAAATATTAATAATCAAATATATCTAAAAAATTATTGGATTATTTAAAATTAGCATAAATATTTCATAAGAAATTTAATCCAATGAAATAACACTTGTGTATGCTTTGAAGATTATCACATCCTGTCCACCCCTACATCCTCCTCCTTCCTTCTTGGCTACCTAGATGGACCATAAATATTGAAAATTTTCCTATCTGACTAAGAATCAGTGTTTACCTAATGTGTTATATTATTTTAGGATTTAAATAGATTTATTTATGTTGGTATGTCATCCCAAGGCACATTCATCCCATAAAAGTAATCAAAATTCTACGAGCATAACATTTTGTAGGTGGAACACTTCTAGGTTAAAGTTGATTAAGAACTAATGAGATCAAGTTTGTGAAGCTTCAAATAAATACATAAATATAAAATCCTTTTGTTTATTCAAGTGTGAATCTCCACTTTGTAATGTATTTATTCAATCAAAATGTACTCCTTTAACAAAATTCATTTATCCTATGGCACCACTTTTCCTGGGCAATAGAAATCTACACTGCTTGTCTTTACTAAATAATTCAGATCTAAAAATTGTATAATAGTTTCTCTTATAGTGATAAAACTATCACAAATACTGTCATCGACTTCCAATTCTTTGCCTCTCCATTTTTCCCCTTTTCTCCCACCATGTACTTGGGTGTCTGAGGTGTTTTCTCAAACTATCTCCATTGGGTATGCTCCCTCCCTGACATGATTTTTTTAACATAGAATTCCTCCTCCCCCTAGGCTTAATAACCATTATTTATGATTACCATGTATAATAAGCTAATATACATGAATGAATCCAATAATAATATGTAATATATTAAACATGAAGATAGCCTAATATACATGCATATAACAAGCACCTATAAACAAGGATGAAAGTGCAACAAATAGCTTATGGGAGTAAAAAAATAGAAAACCTATGAAATATTAATATTAATACTAGTTATAATAGTATAACCAAATACATATTAATCTAATAAGCTTAAATATTATAATAATATGGATATTAGACATCCACTTCTTGTATGCCAAAAGGTGTTGTAAAGTTTTGGGGGCATAACTAGAAGGGAACTTGGCACCTAATTTTAATAGTCACATAAGGATGTAATCTTTGTTTTTGTAGAGCTATTGTTAAAATTAGATTCTTCTTAGATTAACTATTTGTAGATTAGTGTGATTTTTAGTTTCATACTCACTTTGGTCTACATCTCTATTAGTATGAGCATGAGTGTGAACTTATCAATAATGATCATAATGAAATAAATTTTCACCAAAATCATTATCAAATGTAGGATTGTATTTAGTTCAACTTCTAATGATATCAGCCATAGATGCCAATTTTTTTTAGATTATTATTTGGTTGATTTGAAGTTATATTTATATTTGAATTTAATTTAATTATTCTTATTTGATTTGATCTTTGACTTTAGATGTGTATTTTGTTTTGATGTTTGATTTGGATCAAAGTTAGATTTTAGATTGAACTCATTTTTCTTGTCGTGGATTGATATCAAATTTTAGTTAGCTTGACATTTTTAATATTATATTTGTATGTTTATTGAATTTAGATTAATCTGATGTTTGATTTGGATTTTTATTTTTTGATTTATGATCTATATTTGTAGTTGGATTTAGATAATTTGTTTGGATTTTGAGTTAAGCTTAACTTTAATCAAATTTGGTTGATTTGTTTAGTGTGATTTAGATTGAAGTTAGATTTTAGATTAATTGTTTTTTCTTGAATCTTATCTTAGATTCTTTTTAAATTTTGGATTACATTTATTTAAACTAGATTGTCTTGTTTGAACTTTAATTATATTTATCTTGGATTTGGATTGATTTGAAATGTTTGATTTCAGTTTTGGACAATTTTTGTTTTTGATTGGATTTGGTTACTTTTGATGTTTGATTTTGGATTATGATTATTTTATTTTTTACTTCAACTTTGGATTATGGATTTTATTTTTCAGTTGTTTATTGATTACATTTGATTTTAAGGTGTGAAGTTTCTAATAAATATGGATTTTAACAACATACATAAAAACATGCAAGTCACAAGCTCAATGCTAGTGTAAATAGGTGTGCAACATAATTATTAGCCCACATATTTACTCTTGTTAAGTATTGAGTAGGTTAATATATTAAACCTCAATCTAAGAACATATATTGTGAGTATATTTTTGGAGATATATTTCCATTTCACTACTAACTATTTGTAGTTGATAGCTCTTAAACTAGGTTGAATAGGATAATATAGAGGCAACCTCAATATACATTTTTGTAAGTGAGGCCAAAATTTGTGGAATAAGATGATTAAAAGGATCGACAAGAAGGTATATTACCTTAAATAGAGATCCTTTTTTAAGATATTAGTGTATTTTTAATAAAAATAAATCCTTAATAGCTGATGTCTAGGGTATGGGTATTGGAGCATGAAATCCCTGCACTTCATGACATGATTAAAAAACCACACAACTTGACCAATAAATAAATATCCTCAATTTATATACCCAAAAAAAACATGATGTTTGTCTTAATATTGAGGGATGAAATCCAAATAATTTAACCCATAATACTTGCACTTGGGAATTAAATCCGAGTAGCACATCCAAAATAAAATAGATGCACACTATTTATGATTCCAAAGATCACCTTATAGTAAGAGTGATGTAGTATAATTAGGATTCATATGTATAATTTTGTCTTGAATAGGCTTTAGGGGTCATATATTGTATATTTTAATCTTTTACTTGCTTCACTTTGCATTGTAATGCTCATTTTAGCTTGTTTTCCATTTTTTTGCCAAAATTGAAAATTTGAACTTCAAATGAGTTTTGGGTGTTTCAAGAGTTTTTATCACCTTATAAGGATTTTTTTTATTAAATTAATATATGAGTAATTAAATTTGATAATCATGATTTAGAAAAAACAAATGTCTTAACCCATATGTGACCATGTTAAACTCACTTAAGAGTTCATTCTTAAGTTGGCTTAGAAAGATTGGTTAGATAATTAAAAAAATTTAGGAGTTGTGGATTGAATAAGAGATAATTATGAGGATATAAATACATTTATATGAATATAAATTAAAAATATATAAGGTCTCCAATATTTGACAAGATTTTGAAGAAAAGAAGATAAATTTAGGAAAATAGGCTATAATAGAACTGTGTAACATTGGCACTCCAAAAATAATAGACATAATTTTTAATTGAGATATATATTATAAATTAAATATTATATTAAATTTAATTTAACTTTATTCTTTTTTTAAATCATATTTATCTCTTTTAAAAGATATTTTATCATGTTTTAGGCTTAAAATGACAATGCAGGTTGCTACAGTCAAGAAAAACTATTATAATAGTTAAGGAAAAGTTATTTTTCACCTATTTTGAGATTGTTCAAGTGTTAATAATATTTTTTAGGGTAATATAAATAGTTGAATATTAACCTAAAATATTCAAAAATATATCATAAAATCATAAATCTAGTTAAATATTAGTTTTAGGCTTGTGTAAACTCTTGAATACCTTAAACTAGGTGTTTGAAGACAAAATCCTTCTAAAATGAAAATGAAGCATTAAAAACCATGAAAATTTGTGGAATAGTGAATTAGGGTTATTTTTAAATTTTTCAAATTTTTTAAAAAATAATTTGACATCTTGAATAAAATTTATTCTAATTTCTCAATCTATAGGCTTAATTACAAAGGTCGAAAACCCTGTCTTGTGTTTTCTTGCATTTTCAAGGTTGGATAAAGGAATAGATTATTATGATGAGTTGAGAAAACATTAAAAAAATTAATTATTTTATATAATAAATATCCCATGTTTATTTAATATTTATATCCATGAATTTTTTAAGCCTAATCTCTCTCACAAAAAATACAAGTTTGATTCTTCCTTAATCCTTCCATCATTTTTGGCATTAGAGTAGGGTTTTGGTTGTAATTAAATGTGAAATAAGGATAAATATTTCATTGATAATATTCAATATAAAAATTTAAAAAACAAATTTGCAATAAGTGTGAAATGGCACTTAGAGGAGTAGCCTGATGTGTTGTTAGAGGTGGTCTAATAAGACACTAAGAGATATATTCCTAGAGGAGATAATAAAATTACATGCATGTTGGTAGGTAATAAAAATCACTAAAATAATAGTTCTTTTGATAAGTTATGTGAGTGGAGAGGAAGAACCACAAGAAAATGTTTCATAAAAAGAAGAGGGAGATAGAATAGATGAAAGACTCTTGAAAAAAGTCATAGGAATAGGTTCCAAACCTAGATTAAAGGTTCCAATATATGGAGGTGTTTTAAATGATGATGAAATTATGGATTGGATAGATAAAATGGAAAAGTATTTTAACTCTGAAGGAATATCTGAATAGAATAATGTGAAGTTTTCTTGTACAAGGTTTAAAGGACATGCATCTCTTTGCTAGGATAATGTCCAAGAGGAAATAAATAAAAGAGATAAAGATAATATCATACATGGGATAGAATGGTATAAAAAATCAAATAAAAATTCATAACTATAGAATACAAGACAATTTTTTTCAATAAATTCCAAAACTTGAATAAAAAAGATATCAGTATAAAGGATTACACTTTAAAGTTTTACAAGCTTACATTCAGAGTTAGTCATGCAAAAGAAGATGTTAAAATTATATCAAGCTACATCATTGGTGTGAGTTTTAATGTTCAGGATGAGATTAGTTTGTTATCACCAAAATTAGTTGAATAAGATTATCAATTTATTCTCATGATAATAGATAGATTTGCTAGAAAACAAACATAACACTCTAGAAAAAGAGACAAAAAATTTAGAACTAAAGGACAACAAGGTGGTAGATTTCAGTTACATGTTCATAATGAAGAAGAAAGCATATATCAAGGTAAAACTAACCCTAAAAAAAGAGGATACTCATACATTTGATTAATATCATATACAATAAGCATAGGCAAAGGATTTTGTTAAAAATGTTTTAAATGTAATAGGTATGTTATTCATAGATATTGTAAATGATGTGATAATCCACAAACAAGTCATACAAGAACTGAAGGTAGTAATAAAATTATTTAAGATGAAGAATAAAGTGTAGGATCACCATCCCATGTGTAAGAACCTAAAGTGGGAGAATCTTTCTAGATGAAAAGAGTACTACTAAATCCAAACAAGGAGATGAAGGAACCATCCCAAAGAAAGACCTTATTCAAGACCACATGAAAATATAAAGGTATGTGTTTTAAGGTTACTATTGATAGTGGTAGTAAAAAAAACTTATTTCCTCTAGAAATGGTTAAAAAAATAGAATTAAAGAGGTTGGTACATCCTACACAATATAAAGTATCTTTCTACAAAAGGGGAATCAGTAGTAATTAATGAGTTTTTAAGGTTGATTTTTAGATTGGTAGCTATAAGGTTAATATACTTTGTGACATTATGTCTATGGATGTTTTTCATGTGTTGTTAGGTACACCTTTAAATTTTTATAGGAAGGCTATACATGATGGAAGGAGTAACACATACATTTTATAATGATGGCAAGAAGCACAACTTGACAGCATTGAAGGGTGGAATGCCCTGTTTAGAGAAGATATTTTGACATTTTTAAGAAAAAGATAATTGATTAGCCTATCTTAGCCTTAGTTTACTTTAACAACCTATTTCAAGTTGAATTTGATGCTAGTTTATTATCTATTGGAGTTACTCTGATATGAAAAGTAATATATTTTGATAATTTAGTGAAACACTAAATTAAGCTAAGAATAATTATTGAACTTATGATCAAGAATTATATTCCATCATCTAATCATTGAATAGGTGGAGACAAAAATTATTAACTTAGGACTTTGTGATGTATATACACAATCATTATTATAATTTATCAATAGCCAAACTAAGCTGATTCAAAGTGAGGTGAAATGGATAGAGTTCTTAAAAAAAATCTTCTTAAACATTAGAGTCGATAGTCTAATGAGGTAGTAGATGCATTAGGTAGGAGAAGTATGATTATACATGAATCTAAAGTGAGTATTTTGGCATTTGAGTTAATAAATGTGTTGTATAAAGAAGATATAGATTTAAAATAGGCATATGGGGCTTGTAGGAATCCAAAAATCATGGATATGAGTCCATGGATGGACCATATGATAAAAGAGGGTTTTTATTCAAAAGTAAACAATTATGATTACCTAAGAGGTTTACGAGAGATATTTTATTGAAAGATAACCACTGGGGTAATTTATCACAACATTATGGATAAATAAATACCTTTTCTCATTTGACTGAATTATATTTTTGTCCAAGAATTCAAGATAATGTCAATAAATTTGTGTAAAGATGCATGCTTATCAACATGCCAAAGGAAAAATTAAAAATGTAGGTCTTTTGATTGCATCATATTTTTGTCCAATAATTCAAGATGATTTCATAAATTTGTGTAAAGATCCATGATTTATCAACATGCAAAAGGAAATATTAAAAATGTAGGTCTATACCACCTACTACCTATTCCAAGCAAGCCATGCAATGCAATTAGTATGTATTCTATACTATGTTTTCTGAGAGAACAATAAGGTAATGATTTCATCCTTGTTTTTATTGATAGGTATTCAAAAAGGGAATATTTCATAACATGTAAAAAGATAAATGATGGTACAAATGTTGCTAATATGCTATTTAAATATAATTGTAAAGTTACATGTAATTCATATAAGCATTATTCTTGGTAGGGATACAAATTTTGTTGGACATTTATAGAGAACACTACAAAATTTTTTGGGAACCACATTGAGTTTTAGTTCAACATACGATGCCCAAATTGGTGGTCAAATTTAAGTTGTTAATATAAGCTTAGGGAATATACTAAGATGTTTGGTAACTGATAGTACAAATCAATGGGATTAGGTGCTAGCTCAAGATAAATTCACATACATTGATTCACCTAATACATGTATAGGTTCTAGTCCAATTTAGATTGTCTATGGGATAAATACAAGAGGTGTTTATGATATTATAAATTTGGGTAAGTAAGAGAAGATGAGTGTTAAAGGTGAAGAATTTTATGCATCCATGCAAGAGCTACATGATTAATTCAATAAATAGTTGGAGTTAAGTAGTAGTAAGTGTATACAATCATAAATGCATCATGTATATAAATCAATCCTAACTCATAGAATATAGAGAATACCTACACTTTTGATTGGGAATACATTTGTTAAGTGTGAGCATGAACAATATGGGGATCCATTAGACCTGATTAGGGGATCATTTATCATAATACACCATGATAAGTAGGGTTCAAAAGCTTCCATTCTAACATAATCATGAAATAACCCTAAGGGGGTCCTAGGTTTTGATATTTCACCTAATCCAATAATAAGTAAATCAAATCTAATCTAGTTCTCACCAAACCTTGTGGAATAACATAAGGGGTTAGTAAGTAATCAAAACATGTATAAGAGAATCTCAATTAAGCTAAGTATGAGTAAGACCTTAATACATTTAATATGAAGAGTAATATTTTCCAAATCCAATACTTATGTTACTTTTATCTACTAAAGAGAGGAGAAAAGTTAGATAATACTTACCTGAATGTGAACCCATTGAGACTCAATCTCTCCCTTGGCCAAAGGTACTTCACAAGAGTTTTTCTGTGATTAGTAAGCATCACTAAAAAAGGCCAAAGCATTCAAGACTATATTCTACAAGTCAAAACACTAAGCTAAGATTATTCAAGTATAATGGTGGAAGATTATATTGTAAATAAGCATGAGGGAATAATAATTATTGATTGCATATATAAATAATGATGAAATAATCTTGTATTTATAGGCATATTTGACCCTAAAAGCTTCTAAAAATATTAGCAAATAAGGTCAACTTAGTCAAACAAGCATAATTTTGGTCAATAATTCATTAAGTCATGAGCTAGGTCAGCCAAAGGTCAACTATCTCCTAAGTGAAAAATACCCCAAAATAGTATAAGGTCAACCCAATTAACCTTGTATATTTGACTAATAGAAGGGACTTAAGGTGAGAAAAAGAGGGATGAAAAGAGGAAAGAGACTAGAGGAATATGTAAGGACAGAGTAATAGCTTAGGGAATGGTTTTAAGAGCTGATTGGATTTGTAATAATGTGGCAATAAGGGATAACAATCTTGCAAATCAAAAATGTATTTCCCATCCCTTTCTCGATGCACCACTTAAGGTGTGCACTCAAAGAGATTGAGTCTTGATGGGTTAATGCAAGATATAAAGCATTAGTATTTGATAAAAAGTTGAAAATATTAATTATGTACATATGCCCCACTTAAATCTCATCACATGTCACTAAGGTACAACAGGGGATGGTGCTTTGAGAAATAACATAAGAACACATAAAGTTGATGCTAAAAACAAATTACAATATTTTAAAGTGAAAATAACTATAAGTAAATGACTAAAAGGGAAATATCTAAAAAGTAAATGTGATGCATACCTTGACTTACCTTTATCATTGGATGGGTTTCTGCTATGTTGTTAGTTTTGATTATTGGGTGCGAGTATTGCTTTCAATGAACCTAATAATATAAAACTAAAGATAAAAAATAAACAAACATAGGAAAGCCAAGATAATTGGTGCTATGTTGATGGGATGTACTTGGGAATTTGGTAAGTTTGGGTAATAAGTGCTATGTTATACTAAATGACCAAGTCAAAAACAAGAGTAATTTAGGTAACTAAATTTCCAAGGCTAATAAAGACCAAAAAACTTAAACAAGTAAACCTCAAGTAAGAAAGGAAAACTCACCAAGTCAAAATAATGATACATGACAAAAAGGATGGTAATCAAATAGTGAATGTAAAAAAAGAAATTAAATGGTAAAATAACATTGATGAGTCATAAATAACAATACTTATCTCACTCAACAATGGAAAAAGGTGAAAAAAAGGGAAAACGACATTGTTGAGTGAGAAGTAACAAGCCAACCTCATGAAATAATGGAAAAAGGGGTTATGAACTCAAGTGTTCGTATTAACAAGATAATATAACAAATGATAAAAGAAAAGTAAATTTCATCTAAGAATGCAATTTTATGGTGTAAATAAAGTAATCCATAGTTGCTCAAACATGTTATTTCTCTCTAAAGATAGATATAACTAAAACAAAGTAGTGCTAACATGTTTTTTAGAGGTGAAGAAGAAGGGAATATATAAGAAGGGAAAATAGATTTAGAATCACAATTTCCCTAGTAAGGGGAGAAATGAAATGAGTAGAGGGGAGAATGAAGGAAAATCCAAGGTAGAATAACTCTTTATCAAAGTCAAGACACTCAAATTAGGTTTGTCAAAATAAGAGGACTTTCAACTTTAAGGGCTATGAAGAACTTCTTTTAGCCACACAAGTCTTAGGTCAACAAATACAATATATATATATATATATATATATATATATATATATATATATATATATATATATATATATATATATATATATATATATATATATATATATATATATATATATATATATATATATATATATATATATATATATATAATCCCATGAAGGATATATGCATGAAAAGCAAAATGGACCTACATTCCCATAATGTCTTCCCCATTTCTTAGGACCCCTTACATAGTTATTGGTATACTGCAAATATTGAGTACTTATATGAAAAAGTAGGTAGCACCATAGATTTTGTAGAATTTTCCTATTCTAATCTACTGGCCTACTATACCCCAATAGACCTCAACTCTATAAGAGGCCAACTATGGAGTTTTAGCTTCAATTAGAGATAAAATATATGCTTGAAATCATGTCTTTTGGTGTGATTTTAACTTTTGAGATTTGTATGTTGCCTTTTGTATATCATTACCTTTTGTTTCTTATTATTTTGATTTTTAATTTCTTTATGGAATTTTATTGTTCCTCCTCCATATAGATTTGGAAAAACAAACACGGGTGCTAAATATGACTTTCATTTGAATACTTGGGACTTGGTTGATAATAGGGATAACTTCAAAGAGAATGTGGTCTAAGAGTCTCATAAATCAAGCTGAAATAAAAGTGATTTCTTAAATAAAAAGGGAAATCAAGAGGAATGATATATGGAACAAATTTGAATTGCTTCAAATTGCAAAAAATATGAAAAAGGTGAAAAAGGGATAAAATGATAATAAAGTTTGATTTTTATCATAAGAATGAGTTAAATGGAGGAAAACATGCTAACATAGATTGTTGTGCAAATTTCATCTATCAAAAGAATCAGAAGCTAAAGTTAAGAATAAGGGTTAAAAATATGTAATGATTGAAAAACATATTATAGAAAAGGAATAACAAGATGGTAATTTCATGAGGGCTAGGTCCTATCCATGGTCTTACACCACAACTCATATAATAGAAACCCATGAGGGTATCTAAAGCATGTGAAAAATAAACAAGATAAGCAATATGGTATTTGTGAGGAAGACTAGGTCCTATCTGTGGTTTTAAAATACAACTCACAAAAGAAAAAAAGTGTGTAAAAATAATATGAAAATAAAGAAGACTATGATACATCATGAGGAAGACTAGCTCCTACTCATGATTGTATAATGTAACTCATGAGAGTAAGGGGAAACAAAAAGACCAAAAATGAAGGACTAAAGGTTTGTAAAAATAGGGAATTGTTTTAGATGGATATACCCATGTAAGTGACCTACAAAAAGTGTTAGATAGAAATCATGAAAGGAAGGAAATGTTTTAGGCAAAGTAATTTTTAAGGAATTGTGTGTTGGTGGGTTATTTGAAAACATGGCCTTCATTGGTTTGAAGGTAGTAGGTACTTGGACCAAGAATATCTTTGACTAGATAAGGGCCCCACCATTTTTGGGTGCATTTACATTATTTGTCATAATTCTAGTCTAATTTAAGGATAAGATCACTAGCATTAAATGTGTAAACTTTTTCATAGTTGTTATGTTGTTTGGCAATGCAAGAATTGTATTGGTGGTTATGTTGCAAAGTAGAAAGATGACATTCATCAAGGTTATCAAAGGAATGAAGGTGAGCTTCATGTAATTATTCATCTAGAATGATACCATGAAGATATATATGAAGAGAGGGAATATAAACTTCCAATGGAAGAGCTAACTCACAACCATAGACTAGAGAGAATGGCATTACCTCAATGGTAGTATGTATATTATTCGAATAGTCCCAAAGAGTAAAGAAAATATGAAGATGCCAATCCATGTGGGTTTCATAAATTATCTTTTGGATATTTTTTTTGAGAATTTTATTATTAGCCTCAGCGTAACTATTACATTGTATATGATAAGGTGTACAAAAATTGTGATTGATCTTGAATTTAGCACAAAGTTGTTTAGCATGTTTATTTTTGAATGTATCACCATTATCATAAATGATGGTATGGGGAACACCAAAGTGGAAAAGGATTTGATTGAGAATAAATTTAGATATGGTAAGACTAGTGACATTAACAAGAGGCATGGCTTCAATATATTTGGTAACATATTTGGTAGCGATGATGATAAAAACATGCCCATCTTAGGAGTGAAGTAATTTTCCAATGAGATCAAATCCTCACATGGAAAATGGCCAAGGAGATTTAATAATTTGAATCTCAGCTAGAGGTGAATGAATTAGATAATCATGATTTCAAATTCCCCCATGTGCTTGTTCATGAAGAGGAAGAACCTCATCTTGCATAACATAATGGAGCAAGGTACCTTCAACATTGTGATAATAAAAGAGGTTGTCTTGAAATACATACTTGAAAGTTTATTTATGAATGCATGTTTTTTTTTGGGTCTAAGTTAGGAGGATACATTTGATGGTATAAGAATTGAATAATTCCTTTATAACATGGGATTTGTCTAATGGTAATTTCATCAATGTGGTAGATAAGTGAATCTGATGATTGAGTTGAAGATAGAAATTTTCTTAATTGTATAAGAAAATTAAGATCAAAAATAACTTGGTGTGGATGAAAGAGAGAAGTTTAAGAAGCTATGGAATTAGCAATGGAATTTTGATCTCTATGAATAGGTTTGATAGTGAAAGATATGAAATACTTATCAAGAGTGGTTGTAATTTCTTGATAGGTAATTAGATTCTCATTTTTGAATTGATAGTCATCAGTGATTTGGTAGCAAATAATCTAAGAATAACCTAAAGCATGTAATTATTGAATGTTTAAATCAAGATAAACTCTCATATCTAAGATTAGAGCTTCGTAATCAACCATATCGTTGGTGACATCAAAGGTGAAGGGAAAATATAAAGGTATGATTTTGTCAAGAGGAATTTTAAGAATGTAACCTACCCCGTCTTCTTAAAGACATTTAGTACCATAAAAGTGAAGGGTCCAAGTATCCTCATGAAAGTCAAAATTAATTATGGGAAGCTCTTTTATGACTAATTTAGGTTTAGTATTATTGGAGGAGATAATGGATTCATCAAGATTATTTTCTTCAAAATCAATTTTAAAGTTATGAAAATAATCTTTGAGAGAAATAGTTTGGTTAAGACCTTCAATATAGAGGATATTATCATCTAAAAGACTATCTTGAAGGGGAGAAGTATATGGAATGGGAGCTATGGAAAGTTGATTAGATATGACTTACCCTTTAATATATTTTTGAGTGATGATGTAGAGATCAAATTCCATAATAAGGATGATTTATTTGCCAATTCTATCTCTAAAAAAAAGGGGCTTTGGAGGAGAAATGATTAAAGGGGTCAGAATGAATAATGACATAAGTAGTATGGTAAATCATGTAATGGTGAAGCTTTTTAGCTATGAAATATATGGTGAGGTAATAAAATTTAATTTTGGTATAACATGCTTTATAATTTATGAGGCCTTGACTAATGTAATATATTGCATACTCTCTTCTAGTATCATCATGTTGGGCAAGCATTGCCCCAACTGATATAGGTGTGGAATAAGTATATATAATCAAGGGGAAATCATTGGAAGGAGGATGAAGTGTAGGTGGGTGAAGGAGTGATTCTTTCATGTTATCAAAATATTTTTGACATGGGTCTATCCATTCTAAATTAGTACCTTTATTGAGAAGAGAATTGATGGAATGAATACAATAAGCCATTTTAGGGATGAATAATCTAATTAACCCAAGTTTACCTAATAAATTATGAATTTTAGGATTAGAACAAGGAATAGGAATGTTGATGATAGCACTAATATTAGTGGGTTCGATATCAATGTTATGGAAAGAAACTAGGAATCCTAACAACTTTCTAGATGTGACACCAAAGACAAATTTGTAAAGATTAAGTCTAAACCAATATTTAAGGAGGTGATAAAAAATAATAGCAAGATCTGATAGATGAGCCTTACACCTTTTGGATTTATCAATAATATTGTCTACAAAGGTTTCAACAATTTTGTGGGTAAGATCATGAAAGATGTGATTCATTTCTTGTTGGTAAGTAGCTCTAGCATTTTTGAGGCTAAAGTGAATTTTGAAATAGTAATATGTGCCCCATTCTATGGTGAAAGTGGTCTTATATTGGTCCTTGGGATAAATATGAATCTGATTGTATCTTGAGAAGCCATCCATAAGAGATAAAATTTCGTAACCAATTATGAAATTGTTAATGGCATCTATCGAAGGTAAAGGAAAGTTATCCTTAGGACAAGCGAGGTTAAGATTATAGAAATAAATAGAAATGTGAATGACCATAGTGACCTTTTTTTAATGGTAAAAATGTTATAAACCCATTCAAAATATCCCACTATTTTGATAAATTTAGCATCGATTAATTTGATTATTTCCTTATGACATAAGGTAGAATATTTGAGTGTAAATTTCCTTTGATTTTTGATGCACATGTTTAGTATCAAGATAAGTAATGATATTATGAACCAAAATTCTAAGGTCAATACCAGGCATGTCCTCATAAAACCAAGCAAAAACCTCATGATACTTATCAAATAATAAGTTAAAAATTATCATGTTTAGTAGGTGAGAGTTCACAATATACTATAATTGGTCAAGAAAAAGATGGAGTACCACATTTAGTGTGAGTCGCTTATTTGATAAGCATGGAATTATCATCTTAAAATTGGTATAGTGTATTAGGTAAGGAAAAAATAGGATTAGCTTTGGGATCAATGCTAGTAATGAAGTTGTTGAGACAAGGGATTTTAGTTTTAAATTTCCCAAGTTTATGATGTTTTCAAGGAAGTTGAGGTTCTTGGGCATGAAATATTTTAAGAATAGATTCACCACTAGGCAAGGTGAGAAGAGGACCATACTACTCAAAATCTAATTTAATATCTATAATTTTATCATCTTGGTGATCATACTTAGAATGTATTTAACAAACATCAATTGGCTTGGCATTAACTATAATCTTGGGAGTAGGAAAGTATATGAATTATATGTTATTGGAGTGTTAGTGGGTTTGGTGGTAGGGGAAGAATCAGATGCAATGATTGTATCAATAGGTGGTACAGGAGATGTAGTAATTTCTAAAAAATTGAAAGGTATAATTTTCTCTACCACCGAAGGGGTATCAATAAGTGGAGAATTGGCAAGAGGCACATAACGCTCATGATCTAGGTTATGATATATAGAAATGGTATGGACATCCTAGTTAAAATAATGAATTTGAGATAAGGTTTTTTCATAGTGTTGAACATCCAAGTCTCAAGATTGAACTTGGATCATTATATAATTATCATCATATGTTGGAGAAATTGTATAGGCTTGAGAGTCAGAGGGAGTTTTAGAAGGTGAAATCTTGATATTACTAAATGTACAAGGAGACATGATGAGAGGATCTTGAAATAATTTTACTACTCTAAAAACATTACAAGTGAAGGAATCTTATGATGAATAAGGCTCATAAGTATTACATGGAGGGGGAAATCGGTAATCTCATTAATAAAAGGAATAATACAGTCCCTAAGTAATAGATAAAGAGGAAGTCACTATGAAATGTAGGGAGGTAACTTGGTAATATTAAAAGTATGATGAAAATCATTGGTTTCATCCTTATTAGAATCCAAAAGAGTAACTTGAAAATAAGGATTCATGTTGATGAACTTGGGTAAAGGAACACTATTGAGCTTAGGAATTATAGGAATATGATACTAAGATTTATAATTAGGAAGATAAATACTCCATGGGTTGGTATCAACTTCATTCTTTTATCATTTTCCATTATGTAATAATTTAATACATTGTCTACTGGAAGAAGCAATGGCCTTCATTCTATGATTCCATGGGTGACTAAGGAATATGTTATAAGATAAGGGTAAACCAAGGATCATAAGATTAGTTAGAATAACTTTAGTTTTGATGGTTAATGGAAGCCAAATACACCCAAGTGGATTTTGATTAGTTTTATCAGAACCAAAGTAGGTAAGATGAGTTTTATTAAGATGATCCTTGTTATAACCAAGTTGATGGATAAGACACAAATATGTCACATTTCCAAAACCTTCATCAGCTATAAATTTATGGATAAGGGTGCTATTAATGGTTATTTTAATAAAAAGTGGAGGATCATCAACACAAAAAAGAACTTCATCATTAATCATGTATTCTTAAATAAATTCAATAGAAGGATAGGAAGAAGGACACATAGTTTTAATGGTATTGATGTTGGTAAGTTGAGATTCAATCGATGTTAGTTCTTCATCAATAGAAGATGGATTTTCAATTTTTTAGAGATGTTTCATAAGGAACTTATGATGATAGGGTGAAGTATGAACCAATTCCATAAGTGGAATCTTGAAAGGCATAAATTAAAGCTCCTCAAGAAAGTTCTAATGAGATTCAGAAGAACCAAAATGAGGTTTAAGAGGTGAAGTAGATTTTGAAGGAATAGATGTGGTTAGAGGACCGAAAGAAGGAGGTGGTTCCTCATGGGATTTTGAAGCTAGGTTATTAGTTATAGTATCTTCAATAATTTGTTCTTATAAATATGGATCCTTAGGCTTGGTAATGAAATCTTTGTGAGTAGACTTGAGATGATAATTAACCTTGGCAGTGTTAACATATTGAGAATTATTGTAATATTGGTCATAATTAGAATTAATGGCACAAACATCCATGGTGTTTTTTTAATTATTAGTTGTAGAAAAATATTTTGGATTGCTTGAAGTAGAAGCTTTGGAAGCTTGTCATTTTTGAGATGTAGTGGTGTACTCTTGACAATGAAGGTTGATCATGGCTTCATGATTAAATAAATCACCAAGAATTTAGGAGATATCAAATTTAATGAGCCATATACAAGATTCTTGGGAATGACCAATGTTAGCATGGAACAAATAAAAATAGATTAGGGTCATACCACTTGGGAGGATTATTAGGATAAATAAAAGGTTTAGAGGGTGGTAAAAATTATTTCATTTGTTGAACCAAGAGAGGTGTGTGAGAAGATGAAGGAATATCAGCTTTGGTAACTCCCAATTTGATTTTCAGAGTATGAATAGTGATAGTTTTGGTAGATGTTTGAAAATATAATTTTAAAAGTTTAAGATTAGGTTCAAATTGCTTCATAATAAAGTCTTGACATTTAGCTTGGTCAAGATCTTCATTAAGTGTTTGTGGAGTAAAGTTTTGAACCTTGTATTGAAGAGAAGGTTTCAAAGTAATGATAAAGAGTTTGACCAAGTTATCATCAATCATGTTATGATTGGCTTTATGGGCCAATGATTTCCATCTTTTGATAAAGTCATGAGCTGATTCAGTGGGAAATTGCTTAGCATTGATGAAGTGGCTAAGACAATTTTTGAGAAGATCATTGTGTTGAAACTATTTAAATAAGGGATTAACCAAATCTTTAATTTTCCAAATATAATGTCAAGGTAATTGGTTGTACCATTCTAATATATCACCAGTAAAAGTTTTGATTAAAATTTTAGTTGTGGTGAAGGTATTTGTTTGGATCCACTCTTTGTAAATATTGCTAAATGCTTTAATAAATGAGGAAAGGTCTTTAGTCCCATCATATTTGATAGTTGGAGATATGTTACCAATATGAATGGACATAATGAAGGGATCTAAAGGCTTATTTTGAATAGTTTGCAGCATCTTATTATTCATTATGGGTTGAAGAATAACATTGATTGAGGCATCTCTAAGAGGTAGAGGAATGTAATTGGGATTAGCTTGAAGATGAATAGTTGGAGGATAATTAGACATATTAATCAAATGTTGTTGAATTTTCATCATTTGATTGGTGTTATAATTTTTTATTAAGTTCATTTGCTGAGTAACTTGGGCAATAAGTTGAGTTGTATCGGGAGGTGGGTTGGTGTTGGTAAGATCATTCCCTAAATTGGTGTTATGGGGAGGGTTACTAGAAGATGTATTATGAGTGGGATTATTGATTAAAATTGTGTCAATTGATCCCACTTTAGTTTTAAAATTTTGAAGATGAGAAGTATCTTGGTAAGTATAAAAAATATCAGGACCATCAACTTCATCATGAGGTGTGATTTGCAACATGTTATAAGTCATAGATAAATAAGGGGAAAGGTGCCCCAAGAGTGATGTTGTTATTGGGAGGAAAAGAGAGGGATAATTTAACATCTCATATAGTATCTAAATACATTCAAACTATTGAAGAAGATTCTGATAGGACACTTCATTATGACTTTGAGAGAAATGAACAAAATACTAACAAGGAAAGTAAATTAGATCAATAACTAGGGAAGGTAGAAAATAGTAAAGGATCAATTGGGTCAATATATTATAGGGAATAAGGCCTACCAATAATATAAATTCAATTGGGTCAACCTAGCACAACAAATAGAGGCTGAAAAAGTGTACAGGGTAGAATGGTTGGCCAAGTATAGTAGATAGGAAAAATTAGACATCATATAATAGACTATGTCAACTAAAATAACCATGCACTGAGACATGAAATATTTTGAAAATAAATAAATTAATGGAAACAAACAACCAATTGGATCAATGAGGGTGATACAATTAAGGCACATAGCACAAAACCTTGCACCAATATTGGCCAATGAATTTTTTTACAACAGAAAATATAACTGAGTAAAGAATAAGAAATCAAATTGAAAAGCAAAATATAAATATATGGTCAACATAAATTTTATTATATTATTATAATATCATTTTAAATGTGATAGGAAGCTATTTGTAAACAAGGAATTAAAAATAAACTTGAGGATGGTCTCAGGGTGTTTGCGCTGAAAGGAATCTGTATTGGCAATGGTAAAAGCTTGGTATTGGGGCCTACCCCTTCACTTCACACACTATATAAATAATGGTGTCTAGTGCTCATCCATAATATAATTTTAACCACATGTTTATACTTGGATAGAAAACAATGTCAACTTCCCCCTTGGTGATGAAATCCAAGTAGGTAGGCCTTGGGAAGATAATTTTTAAAATGTTTGTTTAATATTTTATGATTTGGTTATGTGTGCATAAAATAGAAAAAAGTGAAACTAAATAGTAAATTAAAAACCATCTAATTAGACTATGTAATCTATTCTATGAATGCAATCAACAAGGAATGAAAGTGTGAACTGATTACTAGCATATAAAGGTTAATTCCAACATTGAAACATGTTACAATGTCAATGCAGTTAATAGTGTATGCATAGAATACATAATATGGTTGATAGTGTCACCTCTATACTATGGAATCAAAGGTATAAAAATTAATACGGTTGATAAATTTAACCTAATTATCCATACAACATATAGAATATAGAATTGGGTCGATACGGTCGATCTAGTTGACTATACAAGGGTAGTTTTAAAGACTAAAAATGTGAAAGGAAAGACTGCAAGAAAAGAGAGAAAGGATATAAAGAAGCATTATTAAGTCTAAGGATACAAATAAATGAGACTTTTTTCAAATAACCTTGATGAATTCCTACAAATCCTACTAATAAGGTCAACTAGGTCTATCTAGCTTTGAATAAGCTTGTTGTGGAGTGTTTAAAATGTACAGGGTTGACTAGGTCAAACTAGTAGTTTGGATTAGATGTTTGAAAGTATAAAAATTTGTACTGGGTTGAGTGGGTCAATCTAATATCTTATACCTAAAAAATAACCTGCATAAAAAGAACAAGGTTATATGGATGTGACTATGTGTTAAACATGTACAGAAAAGTTAGAACTGTGTCGATGAAGTTGACTTAGTATGGAAAATATATGACAAAAATAATAATAAAATAATGAGAAATAAGTGAACAAATCTTGAAAGGGTTAATTCACATTGGGTTCACAAGAAGTATGTAATCATAAATGCATCATGTCTATAAATCAATCCTAACTCAGAGAAGATAGAGTATACCTACACTTATAATTAGGAATACATTTGTTAAGCAAGAGCATGAGAAATATGGGAATCTACTAGACATGATTAGGAGATCATTTATCATAATATACCATGTTAAGGAAGGTTATAAATCCTCCAGTCTAACACAATCATCTAATAACCCTAAAGTAGTTATAGGTTTTGATATTTAACCTAATCTAATAATGAGTAAAGCATATCTAATCTAGTGTTCACCAAATCTTGAGACACAACATTATAATTTAGTAAACAATGAAAACATGTATAATACAATCTTAATTAAGCTATGTATAAGTAAGACCCTAATACATGAAAAATGAAAAGTAATATTATTCAAAGCCAATACTAATGCTACATGTATTTACTAAAAAGAGGAGAAAAGTTAGAGAAGAATTACCTAAATGTGAACCCTTAAAGACTCAATCTCTCCCTTAGGTAAAAAAATAAATGCCAAAGAATCCAAACTTATCCACAAAACTAGATTCTTCAAGTAGAAACTGTAAGCTAAGACTCCTCAAGTAGAATGGTGAAAGAGCAGATTATAAAGAAGCATGAATGAATAATAAATATTAATTTCATATTGAAATAATGGAAAAATAATATCATATTTAAGGTCATGAGTTATGTCGACAAAAGGTTAACTTGATCATAAGTGAAAAATACCCCAAAATAGTATAGGTCCAACCTAGTGGACCCTATATAGTTGACTAAAAAAAGGAACTTAAGGTGAGGAAAAGAGGGATGGAGAGAGGAAAAAGACTAGAGGAGTGTGCAAGGAGGAGTAATATCTTAGGGAATAGTTTTAAGAGCTGGTTGGATTGGTAATAATGCGGAAATAAGGGACAACAATCTTTTAAAACACCAATGGTCTACCCATCCCTTTCTTGGTACACCACTTAAGACATGTACTAAGAGATATTGAGTATCAATGGGTTCTTGCAAGATGTAAAGCATTAGTATTTGATAAAAAGTTTAAAATATTGTGTATACAATAAGTATAAAGTATATGATGATAATAGAAGAGAAGAAGTGAACTTTTAGGTAGGTGATTTGGTGTTAGCACATCTTATGAAGGAGATATTTACTAAAGGTGAATATAATAAACTCAAATTAAATAATATAAGACCTTTTAAGGTCTTGAGAAATTTTTTGTTGATGCCTATGACTAGAACTCCCATTTGATATTAGGATCTCACCTAATTTTAATGTATCATATCTCTAACCTTATATATTTAAGGAAAATACATAATAGAATCACCTGAAGATGGTAAAGAACATGTCATTGATTGAGAACATGAGTTACCAAAGGCAAATAAGGATGATTTATAAGATATTTTAGATAAACAAGTTATCAAGAGATCTAAAGGTAATTATTACTTCAAATATTTATTCAAGTGGAAGAATCATCCACTTGAATATGCTTCTTGGTTGACTCTATAAAAAATAATTCAGTATGGAACCACCATTGAAGACCTCATGAGAAGGAGCTTATGAAAGATTTTGTACTTAAGCCAACTAATGTATAACCCTTAAGATCTATTTTTCTATTTTTGTAAAATTTGATTTTACATGCTTCATTTTGAATTGTAATTTTCATTTTGGCTTGTTTTCCATTTTCTTGGCAAAACTAAAATTTGAATTTCAAACTATTTTTGGGTGTTTCAATATTTTTTATCACCTTATAAGGATTTTTTTGTTAATATCCTTCATATATGGGTAATTAAAGGTCATAGAAATTTGTTAGTAAGTGTGTTGTCATTGATGTCAAAGTCTTGATGTCATATGTGAATTGATGTCAAGGGTAATGTAAAATTGATGATGTCATAGTATGATTAATATCATTGATGTTTAAGAAGACTAAGCAAGTATGTTTGATCTATTTCAGATCAAAGAGAGAAGACAAGTATGTGAATAATGTGGTTACATAGGCTTGGTAGCCTTGTGTACTAGCATAGGCCTAGTAGACTAGTATGTTAAAAATGTTAAAGATAGGGAGAATAATTTTCTCAAATATGGAGATTGACATGAATATTTATGACATGTTCATGAGGTGGTGATACCAATATAAGAAATATCGAATTCCTATCTATATCCAAGTTTGACTTGTAGTCCTACACCTAATGTGTATAGAGACCTAGTGAGGACCAAATGGTGGGTCGAGGTGTGTTTCCAAGATAAAATAACTCATGTAATAATGTAAATAGGTGTATTAGGTTGTGTCAAATGTGTTTACTAATTTTTAGGTCCTGAGGAGTAAGATAAATCAAGATGGTATGTTACAAAGTATTTTGTGCAAGCAAGATGAAGGATTCCAAGTCCAAGATGGAAGTTGATATGCTCATTGGCACGTGTAGGATTTGAATGGTGACTTGAGACTTTTAATAAAGGTTTCACATGTACATAAGAAGGTTTTATAAGTATTTTTTAGTGTTTTTAAGGATAGATCTTTATGAACATTCATTAAGAATGTAAAGTGGTTAAAACACTCCTATAAACCCTTATAGTGAAGCGATTAGAAACATGTGAAAAGTTAACTCCCAAAATGGTTTGATTAAAAAAATTTGGATATTTTATGGTGTATATGACTCCTATAATTATCTCCAAGTAGTATTGGTGTGTTAGATAAATGAGAAGGTACATAAATATGCTTGTTTCTAAAGATGTTGGTATAGGTACGGTTAATTGAATCAATGCTTGCAAGTGAATGGATGTAAAATATAGAGAATTTTTATACAAGTCCATGAAGTAATTTTAGATTTATTGAGTAACTTTTTTATTAATTTTGGTCAATCACTTTATCCTATTTTTAAATCTACAAACTATGATAACAATGAGAAAAACCCAGTCAAGTGAATAAGTGTTTAGGGAAGTGTTCTATATGAGTAGGGGTGGATAAAATAGCTTTGGGTATTTTTTTAATGCCTATTAATTATTTTCCATTTTTTTGAAATTTTTGGTGGTGTTCCTAATCTATCTATAAGGACCTTACAAAGTGACCAGTTTGTGTAAGATAATACAATAAAACCCATGATAGTGAGAATAGTTTAGTGAAGAAAAATTACCATTAGAGAATATGATATAAATATTTGATGGTGTGATAAGGAATTTTTAATACCACCTTTATGTATTGAGAGATCATTTTTATGCCCATAATTTTTAATAAATTCAAAGTTTGTTGATTGGTTATTGACAGTGTTTGGTGGCTTTGAGTGAGCTTATTGCAAAGAAGATTTTAAGGTTATAGAGGTTGAGCTGAAGACCCTAATGATATGTATGTTGAATTTGATGTAATGAGGTGTATTAACATGTGTTTTTTTCATAATTTTTTGTCAAAAATGTATTTTTTTATCTAAACATTCTTGACTGTGTTTTTAGATGCACTGGTAGTTTGAGTGACCACTTTGTAGAAGTGTGTTGGAAGAGTTTTAAGTTAAGTTAAAGAATAAAATGAGTATTTAGATTTTTTATAAGTCTCAAATGATCATAATAAGGCATTGGTTTTCATATTTTTCCTTGATAAGATATAGAGAGTCAAAATGCTTTGATTGTGTTTTGACTGTGTGTGACTAGTTTGAGTGGTCATTTTGAGAGAGGTGATTTGAGTGCTTAGAGCCTGTGTTAGAGTGTATAATGGATTTTGAGTTGTTTCATAGGTATTTAAGGTTAAACCCATGTAATTTAATCATATGTATATGTGAAATATTTGAGTGTTTTCTTCAAAAGTCTAAGATAGTGTTTTTTGTGTATGAAGGCCTAATTGGCAAGTAGGCTAAAAGGCTTGGTTCAAGGTGTGAGTTTGAGTTTCAAGTAATTTGGACCCATATGGATGATATAATGGACATATTCATGTGACATATGAATTTTTTTAATTTTTTTTAGAGATTTAAGTTTTTCCAAGAGGTTCAATGTGTAACATGTGCATGGATAGACCTATTTGCTTTAGGTCTCAACTAGGCTTGATCTAGGATTTAAGTCTTAAGGAGTTTGGTCAACATATATAGTGTGTGATTATCAAATGTAAAGTGTGTATTAATTTATTTTTATTGTGATTAATGTATTCAAAAAATAGTATATGAAAAATATGGGTTAGATCAAGAGAGTGGTATAAGTATAAGGCCTAATTGGTCTATTTGTGCTAGTCGAGAAAGTGTTGAACCAAGTGAAGGACAAAACCTTTGAAAGAGAAGCTACAAGTAATTTAGGAACATAATAGGGTGAAAAATATCATTAATTAATATTTTATCAAGTTTTTAAAGGAGGATGTACATTTCATTAGACCTACTAATCCTAGAATAGGCTAGTTGAGCGAGTAAGCCCTAGAGATTGTTTGAGAGAGATTGAAGGGTGAAGAGTGAAAATAAAGTAGGTCATCATCAGTTGAAGAGTATAAATATTTTTTAAATGGTATATAAGTTTCAAGGTATCTGATTTAGTGCTTATTTCCCTAGGGGGTTGGTTCCTCCTTGCAAGGTGAAGCTTATAAAATTCTAATTATGTGGGTGCTCAGCTAGATAAGGGTTATAACTCCTGATCAGATGGGTGTCTCACTAAATTTAGATATTATTATTATAGGAATATATTACATATTATATTTTTTAGTGTGTTTTATCCCTCATGAGGTTTTTCAACATAGATGATGTATTCATGTGATGTATGTTCTTGTTCATGCTTTAGATGTATGTCCTTTCATGATTATGTTGCTAGATCAAGTTGATGTATGATGGAATAGTTTTGGAATTAAATGTGGATTGTTGTATATTGATTATCCCATTATTATTATATGATTAAAATAATTGGTACAAAATATATACCTTTGGATGAGGCTTGACAACCTATAAGTGATCCTAATTAGCTTGGGTTATGATGAGGATAATATACATCTTGTTTACAATGATAGATAAGCTTCTAAAGATCATAGTTAAGGTCTAAATAAAAGTTTTCATGCTGGAACTATCAATTCTAAATAATAAGGACTATTTTTAATATAAATCCAAGATCAAAATTTATTTTAATGTTATTTATTACTTAAGGGGGTCTATTTGGTTAGCAGACATGATAGAAGAAAGAAAGGCAGTGGTTTGATTAAAAGCTTATAGTATGAGATCTATCTGAATCTCTATATTAAAAAAAGGTATGAGCATGTGTTTATGTTTAAAATTATTAAATCATACATTATTTTATTTTAAATTATCCAATGGAATAACTATTAATGTCACATGAGGTCATGGAGTGTTAATGTCTTGATTATGAGAAGAGACTTGTTTGCATGGACAAAGATGTCAAATAGATGTTTTATGAGTATATGACTATAGTGTAGGTATTATATGGAATGGATGATGATATTATAGGTAATATTATGTTTCAATAATTCTTTGTATACCTATGGAGGTGATAGGAAGACTTTGGAGTGCTTTTGTGGTTGCCTAGTTCATCCTTGTTCTCTTATCAAATCAGGGTGAGTAGATAGATTGATGACATCAAAATTAACATGTGTTAAGGTTTAAGAATAAAATGCTCACATGGATTTTTTAAAGTTTATACCTAGTTAATATGATTCAAATTTTAGGTATTGATATGAATCCTATCAAAATATATGAAGGTGCAAAGTTGGTCTCCCAAGTAGTTTTCTTAGTTCTCCATAGTTATTTTTGCATGAAAATATGACTGTTAGAATTTGAAAATTCAAATTTTATAAAGCAAAATAGTTTGAAAATAATGTATTTTATAATACATGAATTAATTCATATCAAGGTTATTTAAGAAGTAAATTTTAAGAGGACTCTATGTAGAAGACCCCCAAAGTGATTAGAAGATTTGACCATCCGTACAAGTGCAAATAATATAGTTCAAGGTTGACTATTGCAGTCCATGTTTGAAAAGGTGAACCAAGTTTGATAAAAAGAGGATTATATCTCATATAATGATATATTTTTTATGTTATAATAATTGGATGATTATTTTAACTCATCATAGTACTGATCCATGCTTTGAGAGAAATCTGAATCTATTCATTTGAGCAAGAAAAGCTCCTTGAAAGGTGACTATGTGTAAAGGTCTTTGTTTTTGGAATATTTGTGTGTTAATGTGAATTTTTATATGTTATTATAGACTCAATAATATTTTTTTTAGTGTTTTTAGAGATTATCAAGGTCTTGTTACTTTTGTAGATGCACTTTGTTTGATCAATTTTGCTTTCAGTTTTGAAGAACTAGTTCAAAAAGTGAAAGATAGTGACTTGAGGGTTTGATGTTTATGAAACCTAAGGTATATGATCATTATGGTAATGAATTAGTTTTGATATATATATATATATATATATATATAATTGAACATCAAGTGGAATATACTCAATGTTTTCATCAGTAGGTGACATGCTTGTAATGCATGTTTGAGCCTAGTTTAGTGTCTTTGAACAAGGGTATGCTAAGTTAGTGTAGAGTGCTCTTGAAGATATGTAAATATTTTAAAATGATGAAAATGATGTCTTGGAAATCTCATATGGTAATAAGAGTCCTAATTTCCATACTATATATCCATGAAATATTTTAGCATTCTAAAGATGATGAAATTCTGAGTTGTCACAAGTAGGGTATTGATTATGTATGCATAGTTGTTCATTTAAATCATTTTAAAGAGTATCATGTAAAGAACATTGGTCTAAGAGGTTGACATGATCTTAGGATCATGTATTTATTATGTTCATGTTATATATTACTTTAAAGTGTTATTTAAGACTGCATTGAAAGACAGAGGTTGAAGATTGAGGCATGTAGAGTTGCCTAGTTATACTTAGCCATGAGGTTGAGTTGCTCCATAAGAAGAAGATGAATGGTTACATGAGAGGTATATTTATTTGAGAATCACTAATTTCTTGGAAACTTACTATTTTTCTCCTATTTTAAGATCATAAAGAAGATAGGTTATGGCAAAAGGTCTAATGCAATGAAGTTTATACTCATAGACTTGTATGATTTTGTTTCCATAAGTTCTAATCCATGAAGGCTTGATGACTATTGTGGTTTCTTGGAGAGATAAAATATATTTTTATAAGATTGAGTTTACATATTATATATTCCTTGAGTTTTTTCATGAATATTTTATAGTAATCATTATCATGCAACACCATAAAGTTTGTTTGATCTTGAAGAGGAGTTTGTAGAAGTGTCCATGAAGGAATATGTTTTCATATTGTAATTATCATTAAGATTAGATGCACACTAAGGTGAAGGATTATCTTAAGATAATGTATTTATTATATTCATTTTATGTCTACCTTGAATAAACCATGAAGGAGTTCATAGTATTCTAAAGGTGAGAAGTTTCCTATAGCATAATGTTTTTATATATACTTGCATGAATGAGGTTGATATAGTACTCCATTAGAGTTATTTCATTATGTTGAATATTCCTTGATGCCATGATGAACTCATAAGTTCCTAAGGGGATGTGTTGTCATGTTGATAATGATATGAAGATGATCAATTTTCTAAAGATGACATGTTTTGAGTCATCTCAAGAAGGGTTTTTACTATGTGTTATCCAAGAAGTTGCCTTGAGGTGTTTGAAGCCTTGATGGCTTAAGGATATTTGAGAAAAAGATGCTTAAAGGAATAAGGATATTTTAGAAGTTGTTTATTGTATGTTCATATTGATCTAAGAAGATAGATTATTTGAAAGAGTTATTTACAGTCCTAAAGGAAACCTATTGAAGATGTCATAATCTAAGTGAAGCTTAGACTTATGGGGAGCTAACTTAGATATCTTGAGTGAATTGTAGAGATATGCATAATGTGATGGGTATGAAATGTGATATTATTTATTCATGGTGGAGATATGGAGATATCTTCTATAGTTATTATTTCAATAAATTTTTATGATGACTTGATCAAACCAATTCATGTGTTTTTTATAATGTATTGTATTTTCATACATGGACAAAGGAAGCATGTGATATTTGTAATAGGTCAGGTCCTAGGATAATATGACTATGTATATTAACTTAATATTATCATATGTCCACTTTTTCATTAATGGAAAAGGGGGAGAAGGAGAAAAAGAGGTTGCCATCAATGACAAAGGGAAAGATTGCTAGCAAGTGTGTTATCATTAATGTTAAGTTTGATGTCATGTGTGAATTGATGTCAAGGTTAATGATAAAATTATGATGTCATAGTATGATTAGTATAATTTATGTAAAACAAGGATAATTAATCATGCTAGTGTTGTTTCAGATCAAGGAGAGAAGACAAGTATATGAACAATGTGTTGGCATAGGCTTGGTAGCCTTATGTAGTGTCATAGGTTTGGTAGCCTAGTATGTTGAGCATGTTAAGGATAGGGAGAATAAGGTTGGAATATGTGGATCTTGGAATTAATATTTATGACATGTTATTGAGGTATTAATATCAGTATAATAAGGATCCAAGTACTCTCTATCTCCAAGTTTGACTTGCAGTCCTAGACCTAATGTGTATAGAGACTTAGTGAGGACCAAATGGTGGGTCAAGGTGTGTTTTCCAAGATAAAAAAGATCATTTAAGAATGTATTTGGGTGTTATATGTTGTTTAAAATGTGTTTACCAAATTTTAGGTCTTGAGGAGTAAGATAAAGTAAGATAGTATGTTGGAAAGTATTTTGTGCATGTAGGATGAAGGATTCCAAGCCTGAGAAGGAAGTTGAGATGCTCATTGGCATGTGTATGATTTTGAAGGTGACTTGATCATTTTTGGATAGGTTTAAAATTTACCTAATAATTTTTTTCAAGTATTTTGTAATGGTTTTTAAGGACAAATCTTTATGAACATTTGTTAATAATGTAAAGTGGTCAAAACCCTCTTATAACCCCTTATAGTGGAGCGATTGGAAAGATGTGAAATTTTAGTGCCTAAATTTTTTTTTGACCAATTTTTACTATTATATGGTGTAGAGGATTCAACCAGGCATCTCTATGTGGTAGTAGTGTGTCAGGGTAGTGATTAGAAGGTACAAAAATATACTTATTTCTAAATTTTTGGTACTATAGGTAGGGTTGACTAAGTCAAAGCTTAAAAGTTGATGGAGGTAAAAAATAGATAATTTTTATACAAGTAAATTAATTAATTTTTGAATTATTGATTCACTATATCAATAATTTTGGTCAATCACTTTATCCTATTGCTAATTCTATAGAATATGATAATAGTGAGAAAAAGCCAGTTAGGTGAATAATTGTTTAAAGAAGTGTTCTAGGTGAGTAGGGTTGGATCCAATAACTTGGGGTATTTTTTTAATATATATGAATTATTTTAAATTGGTTTTTAAATGTTATTGGTGTACATAAACAAGCTAGAAGGAGCTTACAAAGTGACCAGTCTGTGTAAGACAAGACAATAGAACCCAAGATAATGAGAATAGTTTGATGAAGCAAAATTACCATTGGATAATATTATATAAATATTTGAATGTGTGATAATGATATTTTAATACCACATTGAAGTTTTTATATATAATTTTTCCCCCATAATGTTGTATAAATTCAAAGTTTGTTGATTGGTTATTCATAGTGTTTGGTGCCTCTAAGTGAGCTTATTGCAAAGAAGATTCTAAGGTTTTAGAGGTTGAATTTAATACCCTAATGAGATTTATGATGACCCATAGGTCATGATGTGTCTTAAATTTTGTTTTTTCATAGGTTTTTGGAAAAAATGTACTTTTGATCTAAACATTCTTGACCGTGTTTTTGGATGCACTAACAATTTGAGTGACCACTTTACAGAAGTGTGTTGGAAGAGTTTTGAGTTGAGTTGAAGAATAAAATGAGTATTAATATGTTCTATAAGTATAATATGATCATAATATATAATTTTTTGTCATATTTTATCCCTGGTCAGATATGGAGATTCAAAATGCTTTGAATGTATTTTGACTTTGTGTGACCAGTCTGAGTGGTCATTTTAAGAGAGGTGATTTGAGTGCTTAGATCCAATTTTGGAGTATTTAATGGTTTTGGAGGTGTTTAATAGGTATGTAAGGCTCAAACCATGTGATATAATCATATATATATATGAAATATTTGAGGTTTTTCTTTATAAGTCTAAGACAGTGTTTTTTATATATGAAGGCTTAATTAGCAAGTAGACTAAAAGGCTTGGTTCAAGGTGTGAGTTTTAGTTTTAGGTAATGTTGACCCATATGGATGATATAAGGGACATATTAATGTTACGTATGAATTTTTTTAATCATTTTAAGAGACTTAAAGTGGTACAATAGGTTTAAGGTGTAATGTGTGCATGGATAGACCTATTCACTTTAGGTCTCAATTAGGCCTAATGAAGGATTTAAGTCTTAAGGACTTTGGCCGACCTATATAGTGTGTGTTTATCAAATTTAGCGTGTGTAATAATATATTTTGATTGTTATTCATGTATTTAAATCATCTTATCTAATAAATATGGGTTATTCAAGAGATTGGTATAAGTACAAGGCCTAATTAGCCTATTTGTGCTAGTTGAGAAAGTGTGGAGCCAAGCAAAGGAGATAACCTTTGAAAGATAAGGTACTGGTCATTAAGGAAAATAATGTTTTTTATTATATTATTCATTCATATCTGATTAATTTGGTAAATGAGGATGCATAGGTCATTAGACCTACTAAGCCTAGAAGAGGCTAGTTGAGTGAATAAGCCTTAGATGTTGTTTGAGAGAGATTGAAGGGTGAAGAGTGAGAACAAAAGAGTTCACCATCAGTTAAAGAGAATAAATATGTGTTCAAGTTTATATTATTTTCAATTTATTCAAGTGGGTGTTTGGTTTCCTAGGCGGTTGGTTTTGTCTTGCAAGGTGAAGTTTGCAAAAGTCTAGTTGTGTGGGTGTTCAGCTAGATAGGTGTTATAGCTCCTTGAGGGATGGGTGTCTCACTAAATTTTGATCTTGTTATTATATAAATTTATTACATATTTCAAGGTTTAGTTTTATTTATCCCTCATGAGGGTTTCCCACATATATGATGTGTTCATGTGATGTATGCTCTTGTTCATGTTTTGGTTGTATGTGCTTTCATGATTACGTTGCTAGATCAAGTTAATGTATGATGGAATGGTTTTGGAATTGAATATGAATTGTTGTATACTGATTCAACCCCCATAGTATATAATATAAATACAATTATATATAAAAATTAAAATGTCTTAGTCCATATATTACCATGTTAAACTCACTTAAGAGTTAAGTAAACTCACATAAGAGTTAAGTCTCAAGTATGGTCACAAAGATTGGTTAGATAGTTAGAGAAATTTTATGAGTTTTAGAATGAATAAGAGAAAATTAGGAGGGTATAAATCCATGTGGATAAATATAAATAAAAAATATATATCTATACTCCAACATTATAAAATATTTTGAAGAAAAGAAGATAAGTTCATGAAAACAATATTGTAATAGGATTGTGTAACATTAACATTCCAAAAAAATAGAAAGAATGTTTTATTGAACACTATATTAAAATTTAAATATTATATTTAATGTAATTTAATTTCATTCTTATTTTTATCCATATTTATTTCTTTGTAATTTTTTTTTACCATGTTCCAATCTTAAAAGGATAATATAGGTTACTAAAATCAAGAAAGATTGTTATAACAATCAAGGAAACGTTGGTTTTCACCTATATTGAGATTCTTCACGTGTTAGTAATAGTTTTCAAGGTAGGAAAAACATGTTAATAGTATCATAATAGTAAAATAAAAAATAAAAAATAGATAATAAAATCTGAATTTCACTCAAGTATTATCTCTCAGCCTTTGTACAGTCTTGAATACCCTAAAATAGGGTTTTGAAGACAAAAATAATTATAAAATGAAAATCCAGTAAAAAACTATGAAATTTTTTGGAATTTTTAATTAGGGTACCTATGAATTTTTCAAAGTGATTTCAGATATTTAATAAAATTTATTCCAATTTCTCAATCTATAGGCCTAATTGAAAAGGCTAAACACCATGTTTTGTGTTTTCTTACATTTTCAAGGCTAGATAAATAAATAGATCATTGTGTTGAGTTAATAAAACATAAAATGAATGTGAAAATAATTTCATAACATAAATATCCCATATTTATTTTTGATATCCAATAAGGTTTTAGTCCTAATCTCTATTTCAAAATCAAAATTATAGGTTTGTTTCTTCTTTAATTCTTCCCATCAAGGGGGGAAGAACATTTGTAATAGTTACCCAGTGATTGAAATATTTAATCTAGGACATTTATGATTGATAATTTATTCTTTTTATGTGATGTAATAGAATATGCGTCTCTCTCTCTCTCTCTCTCTCTCTCTCTCTCTCTCTCTCTCTCTCTCTCTCTCTCTCTCTCTCTCTCTCTCTCTCTCTCTCTCTCTCTCTCACACACACACACACACACACACACACACACACACACACACACACACACACACACACACACACATATCAAGAAAAAATCAAAAACAATAATTTATCAAAATATATTATCAATTTTCAAACCTAAAATGAAATGTGAGTGTGTTTTTATTATTTTAATTTTGATATTATATGGGTGAAACCTATGAAGTTTTATTATTAATTTGATAAAAATAACATTTCCAAGTGAAAAATCTACCAAAAATTAAAACAAGAGGAAACTAGTCAGTAATAGGGCATTTCCACCGAAAACATTACAATTGCACAAAATTATAGGTTGATCCTATTTACATATTCAAATCATAAAACCATCATATAAATTTAATACCACTAATACATAGTGAAACTCCATTCAAATATAGGGTGATTCCATCAAAATATAGGACAATCCTACTTAAATTCTATAAACACAAAAAATAGTAAGATAAATTTGATTTATATGATACATAATGTGACTACACCAAAATATAGTGTGATTATACTAAAATACAAGGGTATCTCACTAAAATACATTAAACACAAAAAACAATCAAGAAATATAAACCCACTGATATATAGTGTGACTTTGCTAAATTATAGGGTAATTGCATTGAAATACAATGCAATTCTATTGATTTATTTCAAATATAGAAAATAGTAAATGAAAAACAATTCTACTGATATTAGTATAATTCCACTAAAATATAATTCTATTCTACTGAAATATAGGTTGATCTCAATACTTTCTTGTAAACATAGAAACTAAAAATGATAGAGACCATACCAGTATTACCAGGGAGACTCTGATACTATCAGAGCATTTTTTTCTAAATTTTGGTATATAAATTTATGTAGAAAAAATATGAATCTACCAACACATAGGGTGAATCCACATATTCTTGGTGTGAATCCACTAGGAGATAGATAATTCTACTAAAGTCCTTGTAACATAAATCTAACAACTTTTTTAATTTGTTAAATTTTGACTCAAAAAAACTAAAACTTAACAAATAAATGAACCTAGGACAACTTTAAGGATTATTATGGGGGTGTGAATCCCACCAATAATGTAAAAATGTATACTCACAACAATATTTGGTTAGCATAAATGTAAATTATTAAATGATCAACAAAACATAAATTTGAAATTCCAAACAAAATTTTAAGCATATGCCTAAGATTTAGCTCAAAATGGAAACATGTAGATATATCACCTTGACTTTACCAAATTAAAATTATTCCTTCTCTTTTATTGTAGAGATTATGATCAAATTATGGTTGGATATAGTTACAAAGACTTTATGGATTGAGTGGATAAACTGACATCATAACCCCTTGAAAATGGATGATTAGATGATTGACTTAGCCAATTATATGAAGCTTCATTAGATAAAGTGGAAGAATGTTGAAGTATTCTATGTTATTTTCTAATGACTTGCAAAAAGGGGTCCACGGAGAATGTTGAACTATTCTATGTTATTTGCTGAGAATTTTTATGTGTTTTTTTGATATCAAGATAATCCTTAAGCTCATTAATCATAAAATTTAGAAACCATTGCTGAAATAAGAACATATAGATCCACCAAGCTAGTGCAATTTCCATTCCTCTATTCATATGGAATGAACATCATCTTTTGGGAGACTAGTTTTAATTCCATTACATTAGCCATTGAAGACAAGAATTACAATGATTTATTCTACCATGTGGAGAAGACTGTAGATTAGGATAATGATGATGAGGAATATATCAATCTTGTAGAATAAATTTTAGACATCTTGGTGCTCAAGTCTAATGTATTACATAACGTTGCATATAATCTAGAGGTCCTCCACTACATAGACTTACCATGCCAAATGTTTATTCAATCTAGGTGTGTAAAAAAATGATTTTGTCTTTCAAAGTAATGCCATTGCCTTCATAGGTAGGTTAGCCTTTTAATCTTATTATGATTTTCCTAGGCATGAAATTACTTACAATCAATAAACTATCACCTAATGGATCGAAACACACAACATTATAAAAGTTGTAAGATGTTGGATAAAAAACTAAGTGAGGCTCATTTACAAATCCAAAATCAATCAGATCCCCATCACCTAATTCTAGAAGGGGATAATAATGGGGATGGATATGATGAATAGGCTTCATGTGGCTAAGGACACTAGCCACATAGATGAGAAGTGGGTTCTACTTCTATCTATGATCATAGATGATGCCAAGACTCCCCTTTCGGAGAGATAATATCTTGCAACCTGGTAGCCTAGATTAGGAATGCCATATCCAACCAAGGAGATCATTTATATATAATTTCATACTTTGTTTATGTCATCTATACTACTATGAATTCCCCCAATTCACCAATTGGGTTCTAAACCTAAAATGGACCATGCCCCATGTCTTCTCAAAATTAAGAATTTACAAGTTTAAGCAGGAGATGTGAGCCATTACTAAGCATATTTACCTAATTATATACAGGGCCATCCATGAGAGGATTATTCCCAAGATATTTAAATAAATAAAGGAAACACTTATCACATTAGGAGCCTCCTAGTATTATCCTAACTACATAGTAAAAGGGTAGTGGGAATCAGGATAGCCCCATTTAGGCTACCTACCACAATGCTAGATAAGCTAGCCGAATAAGATATTTCATGTCATCTACTCATAAGGGTAGATGGATTGTGCAAGAATAATAAAAAGGGACTGGTCCATCCTTAATTAACCAAAATTAGTCAATTTAAGATTGAGAATTATAACTCAGTTATGACTATTATGAACTAAGAATTTGACTCAAGAGAGGGTGTTAGATCAAGTGTTAGTTTAAAATGAAAATAACACACTAACAAGCATGACATATCTAGGCTTATACATTCGAGGGAGATTAGTAACAAACTTACATGTGAAATAAACAACTAAAACATGAAATAAACCTTGTTTCACCTTCCTTGGAAATTCTAAATGGTTCGTAGAGTGTCTTGCTCAACTTGTGGATCAAAGAGTCTTCATCAACAGAGTTGTTTGGATCTTTCTCTCCTTAGCACATTTAGCTTGTGATGGCTTTGGATTTTGAATATTCTCTCAATAATTAGGAATAATAACACTATATCAAATGGATTTTGAAATCATTTAATCATTATAACTCTAAATCAAGAAAGCTTAAAATTATGAGTGTGAGGCCTTCTATTTATATATTTTTACAAATGATTAGAATGAACCTAAATCATCCATATCAAGATGAATATGTGTGACTAAGAATCCATTCAATTTTAGAGGGTAAAATAAATAAATTCCTTCATAAAAAATTGGGATAGAGAGGCATTAAAGAGGCATGGAAGAGCCGAATTAGATACTTGTTGCATTTATGGCCTAGGGATGCCTTCCCAAAAAATGATATCTTAGATGATGAAATTATTTAATATAAATATCCATTAATGAAATATTCAACAAGTTACATGTATAATTAAATTAATCACTTGCTTCAACTTAATTAGCCTTAAACATGATTACTCCATTTTGGTGTAAATCTTGGTAATTAGTTATCAAATTAATCAAACTGGTCAAATGTCATATTATTGGATCAAAATTTTATTGGATTGGAATTAGAAGTTGATGTTATATGAGTTGGAACCATTATCCTCTTTAGGATGTTGCTAACATAAAATAACAAAGGCACATGTCTTTTACAACAAATCTGTTAGAAAAGAGCAATCCAAAGCAACCAATTGTGAAATCATCATTTTGACTCAAAATGATCTAATAAAATTTAGTTGTCTAATAAAATGCATTGCCCCATTTAGGTATATAATAAAAAAATAATCACTTATATATGATGAGTTCACATCATTTATTATGTTTTAATATTTTTAGCCCAAATTGTGCACTTTGGTAGAAATTGGTCAAAAGCTTGGTTGGAGGTCATTGGTGGATATTTTTAAGTGTTTATAGTTTGACCCTATTTGGGAAGAAATTTCAATATATAGGCATAGTAACATCTTCTCAAATATTGAAAATGGCCCTACATGCCTACAACTTTAATGGTAATGGATGAACTGTATGATGCCCTGTAAAGGGAATGGTTGGTACAAGTAGGTCGATAAACCGTCTCTCAAAAGAAATAAGCAAAACAAGGGGACCAAACATATGAATATGATGGGGTGAGAACATAATGAGTTTGAAAAAGTAGTCAAAATCACTAAGAATGTAAGTTGGATGGCGTACAATGATTTTCCCAAAGGTGGTTATAAGCATTGTACCCTAATAGTGGCAACATGGTATGATAATATAATGATTTGACCAAAGCCAGTTATAATCACCGATAAGATGGAGTTGTCATAGTTAGGACAAATAAATAATATAAACATGCCCCTATTTTGGTAGAAAAAATTGAATTGGTGATAACATAATGAGTTTCCCAAAGGTAGTTAAAATCACTGAGAAATATACATGGGATGGCGTATAATGATTTTACCATAAGAGGTTATAATAATTGTACCTTGATTATGGAAAATTTGATTGATTGGCTAGTGATGATAAATTGACATAGATGGTAATGATGAATTGGAACAACCTGGTAGTAGGGAGATGCTCATCCGAACTAATAAAGGTTGAAATTATTTCATGGTTAATTACTCTATTTTGGATATGATTAAGATTTGAATGATGATGTCAAGGAGATGTTGATGCCACCATTGTTAAGTTGGATTCTTGAAATTAATTTTTGTTGTATCACTATATGGTAGGCATCATGATAGAACACATTGAGGACAAGGCTAAAATATACATAAAGACTGAATCCCATAATCCAATAATCAAAGGAAAAAAATGCACGAATGATAAAAACCATGATGATAATGTAAATGTATGAATATGTATGGATTCAATTATAAATGCAAAAGGAATCACCCAATGAACACACAGACTAAATCAAGAAAACATTGTCGAAAAAAAACAAGCAGGCACATAAAAAATAAATAAACAAGTAAGAAAAGAAATAAATAAATAAATAAATAACACTTAATCCTAATTTTCATATAAAAAATAAGATAAACATTGCACCTATAAAATAGGCAAAAATTTAACAAAAAAAAAGATGGAGGAAAATAGAATAAAAGGAAAGGGGTGGCCTAGCTATCTCCATATGCACTAGGCAAGTGGGCACTGCCTACATAGTTCTATGGACACAATATGGAATAAAAAAACTCAAGCCAAATGTAGTTCTCCCAATAAATAGGAAATAAATGATAATTGATGAAAAATAAACATAATGGATGTGATAAAAGAATAGGAATGGTCTTGAAAAATGGCAAGTGCATGGGAGAAAAGGCCAAAAAAGATGGGGAAACTAAGTGACAATTAATTTATGTTAGGTTGTGGAGCTAAAAGCTTCAACTTGTTGCAGACAAAGAAAAGGAGGTTGCTGAAGACCTAGAGGCACCGGCATCGGCAACATGACCGACATCGGTCATGACCAATGCAGAAGGCAACCGGTGATGGCAGGAAGTCAGTCGACGTCGGCAAAACCAGGCAAGCAGGGACCGACGTCAGTCGCCTGTGTGTTCCAGAACTATTCGTTGCACGAATAGTTGGTTTAGTGAATGGAGTGTTTGCATGTAAAGGCTATTTTGAGTCTTGAGCTGCATGTCTATTATTAGTAAAATAGGAGTCTAAGTTATTGTTTAAGTCTGGGATCTATTTATAGACCCATTGGCATGTATTGTAAAGTGTGCTAGTGTAGAGAACAAAGAGTGTGTTCCTCCTAGCTAGAAAGGAAGGCAAGGAAGATCCTTCCATGGTGAGTATGGTCTGTTGAATTGCAGGTTGTAGGTTCATGGGAGATCAACTTGAAGTACTATAGAGTGCTTGGTGTACTAGCAGGGTTATTATTGACTGGTTGGAGAGGTGAACACCAATTCTGTGTGTGAGTTGGTTGTTGGGACCGTTTTTTGGGTAGGAGAGTGTTTTGAAGAAGAATTACTATACACTTGAGGTGTGGGAAGCCTCTGTAAGGTGGAAGAGTGTGGCGGCTCTTTATTTTATTCTTTTCTGTACAAGTATTAATATATAAGAGTGTATATTGTCTCTCATATTCTGTGCTATTGGTGAATTCTAGTTACTTGTATTTCTAGTATATTTCCGCATGTTTAATTGCTTAAGTTTGGTAATCATATTGTGCTCTTTCTGAGGAGTAAGATCCTAAAAAGTGGGATCAAAATCGCTATGTTTGTTCTTGGATTCCCCATCAATTGGTACCAGAGCATGTTTGTTGTTCTAGGGGTACCTGACAAGTGGTATCAGAGCTTTTGGTTGGGATACTAATAGGTTGGATTAGATCTGGTTAGTGTGTGTTGATTATAGGTTACTCACAGGGGTTTCTATTTGAGTGGGAGTAGAGAAATGGCAGAAGACTGTAAGCTAAGAATGGAGAAGTTTAATAGCAGGAGGTCCAAGTTCAGGTATGGCAGAATAACCTACTAGAGATGTGAAAAGAAAGAGCAGAGAAAAGAAGATTGTTGGTTGGTAGCAGATCAGCATGAAGGACATGAAGAAGAAGTAGATGTTGCAAAGTTCATTGCACAAGATGCTTTGGTATGTTCTTTGGATAAAGTAGAATCTAGGGTTTTAGATTCTGGTGCCTCTTTTCATGCATCCCCAAATAGGGTATTTTTTCATGAGTATGTCCAGGGAGACTTTGGAGAAATTTGTTTAGGGGATGGAAAGCCTTGTCAGATGGCTGACAAAGGGAAAGTGAAGCTGAAACTACAGACAGGTAACACATGGGTGTCAAAGGAGGTCATGCAGGTCCCAGTCTTGGAGATGCGGCTAATTGCTTCAGGAAAGTTGGGTGATGAGAGATGCATAAGAACACTCACAACGGATGCACTTGAATTAGCGGGTGGTAAGAAAGTAGGTACTCTTTATCTACTTGCTTATATTACTGATTCTTCTTCTGTTGTGAAGACATGGCTTTGTAGGCTTGGTCACATGAGTAAGAAGGAGATGCATGTTCTTGAGTCAAAGGGTATAGATCAAGATTTCTGTATGTAGAAAAAGAATGTAACATTTCTTGAGGAATTCGATGTTCGTGACAAGAGCAGGAAAGCCTTGGTTTTCAAGGAGAAGATGATGGACAGGTATCAGTCACAAGGGCTGAGGAATTCTGAGCAGAGCAAGGGTGATTTGGATAAGGGTTTGATCCAAAAGGAGCTCGCAGGTAGAAGTTAGTTCTCACAAGCAAAACACAGAGACCGACGTCAGCAAAAAAATTGGCATCGGCATCTAGATAGGGACCGACATCAGCTATGTGCAGACTGACATCGGTGACTTAGGGTAGATAAACACTGGCATCGGTCATGGGGAACCGACGTCAGTGATGAGGTAGTTGCAACGAACTAACATCAGTCGGGAGCAGACTGGAATGTGACTGGCATCGGTCACTGAGACGAATTTTGGGTGGACAGAAAGCTGTCAAGGAGTCTCAAGTGCCCATATGAAGGACTTAAAGGGTAGGTAAGCCTCAAATTCATCATTTCCCTTCTTTACACTACTTGTTGCTCACTGATGGTAAAGAACCAGGAAGTTGTTAAAGAAGCAGAACAAGTAGATCTAGGAAACAGTGGGAGCTCGGCATGGATGAGGATGTGATTCCTTGGAGAAGAACCAAACAAGGATTTATTGGTAGAGTTGCTAGCTAGAAGTAAGCACTGAGAGACGAATGGATGTTCAGGATAAAGAAGATCGGAAATGGATATGTGAGATGGAAGATCAGGGTATATGGTCTTGAGTAAGCTGCAGGGCAATGGAGGTTTGATCATTGTGTTTCTCTTTACCAAGTTGGATAATATTAGCTACATTATCCTATTACTGTATGATGTGCTTGTTGCAGGGTTACATATACAGGTATTGCTAAACTAAAGGTAAAGCTAGTTTAGGGGTGTGTCATGGAGAATCTGGGAGCAGCAAGATTCTTTGGCATGAGTGTGTTCTAGGGACATGGAAGGTCATATGTTGACTTTGTTTTAGGATGATTGTGTGAGACCGGTTAGCATGCCGATGGTTGGACAGTTCATAGAACAGGTGTCTTGATTCACATAATGAGGTTAAGTGCATGATATGTACTAGCCTGAGTTTTCCCAAGCAGTGGGAGTTTTCAGAAAGTTGGGGCCAATCCAGGAAAGAAGCATTAGAGAGTAGTTCAGTGGATTCTTAGAGGGACCAGTAGCAGGTGCACATGCTATGCAGGGTCAAGTTATTTTCTACATGGGTTTGTAGATGTGGATGTGGCAAGTAATTTGGATGACAGGTTCTGCACTATAGGTTTTGTGGTGGGTAGTCTTCAGGGGTGATCTTGAAGAGGGATATAGAGACAAGGGAACAAACTAGATGGTGTACAGGTACAGGTACAGTTGCAGCTATTTATCTCCAAGTGGGAGATTGTTAGGTTGTGGAGCTAAAAGCTTCAACTTGTTGCAGACAAAGAAAATGAGGTTGATGAAGACCCAGAGGCACCGGCGTTGGCAGCATGACCGACGTCGGTCATGACTAGTGCAGAAGGCAACTGGTGACGGCAGGAAGTCAGCTGACGTCAGCAGAACTAGGTAAGCAGGGACCGACGTCGGTCACCTGTGTGTTCCAAAACTGTTCGTTGCATGAATAGTTAGTTTAGTGAATGGAGTGTTTGCATGTAAAGGCTATTTTGAGTCTTGAGCTATGTGTCTATTATTAGTAAAATAAGAGTCTAAGTTATTGTTTAAGTCTGGGATCTATTTATAGACCCATTGGCATGTATTGTAAAGTGTGCTAGTGTAGAGAACAAAGAGTGTGTTCCTCTTAACTAGAAAGGAAGGCAAGGAAGATCCTTCCATGGTGAGTATGGTCTATTGAATTGTAGGTTGTAGGTTCATGGGAGATCAACTTGAAGTACTATAGAGAGCTTGGTGTACTAGTAGGGTTATTACTGATTGGTTGGAGAGGTGAACACCAATTCTGTGTGTGAGTTGGTTGTTGGGACCATTTTTTGGGTAGGAGAGTGTTTTGAAGAAGAATTACTATACACTTGAGGTGTGGAAAGCCTCTATAAGGTGGAAGAGTGTGGCGGCTCTTTATTGTATTCTTTTCTGTACAAGTATTAATATATAAGAGTGTATATTGTCTCTCATATTTTGTGTTATTGGTGAATTCTAGTTACTTGTATTTCTGGTATATTTTCACATGTTTAATTGCTTAAGTTTGGTAATCATATTGTGCTCTTTCTAAGGAGCAAGATCCTAACAAGTGGGATCAGAACAGCTGTGTTTGTTCTTGGATTCCCCATCAATTGGTACCAGAGCATGTTTGTTGTTCTAGGGGTACCTGACAATTTACTTGTTGTTGTCCTTGAAAAATGACTCCTCATTTTTTTAGACAACATATGACTATTTTGGTCCTACATGGCCAAAACTATCCCTCCCCTTTCCAAAAATTTGTTTTGAACATTCAATTTTGTCATTTTCTCAACTTTTTGGTAAAAGGATTAGCATATTCAACCGGTTCATCAAAGGGTCTGTCGGCAAGCATCAAAACAAAAACTTGAACCATTGAACCATTGAACCTTGAACCATTTTGGTTCATCGGTTCAATGGGTTCAATGTTCAATCAGTTCAACACACTGGGTTCAAAGGTTCAAATGCCACCTTAGTTAAGAAAAGAAGCGTGTGCAAAAGAAAAGTCAAGTGGATGCTACCAAGTGTCGACGGTCAAGCCCCACTAAACTTTGTTTTTGTGAATTGGCAAATATTGCCACATGTCCCTCTTGAAGCTTATTGGGAGCCTCCAAGTGTCAATATCTACATTCTCTTCCCTTAGCTTCATTGTTTCGAGCAAAGACCATGGTGGGCCCAAGGATGAGTGACTAAATGAAGTAGAATGTGCCAAGTGTCTGCATCCACGTGAATAACAAATGTATTCAGACCATGCCACATGTCCCTTGTAGAGATCGATGGAGGCCGACAAGTGTCATTATCCATGAGAGCCTGACTGATCCCCAAATGTTTCTACAATGCCACAAAAGCCTGAGAAGGTAGATGCTACCAAGTGTTAACAGTAAAAGATGCCACGTGTCCTCACTTGTTCTTGAAAAAGATGCCACATGGCACTTGTTCAAAGAGTAGAAGGTGCCACATGTCAAAAGAAAGGGGAACTTGAAATACAAAGGCACATATGGAGCCAATGAAAGGTTTCCTTCAGATGAATTATTTGAAGGAATTCCTTTAGACATTTTGCCTAAAAGAAATAAAAGGGACGACAACCCGCCTAAGAATCAAAGCCCAAAGGCCACTTAGAAGACATTGAAGTGCATGTTCCCTTTGGAAAAGGGTTTGAGCCTCAGAGGGCTATGGAAGCTGCCAAGTGTTAGAAGCTGAGACACAGTTTTGAATGAAGCTTCATAGAGTGGAACCTACTGCATGTCCCAACCCAATGCAGTAAAAGCTGCCATGTGTCTGCATCCACACCCCCCCCACCGCTAACCAGTTTCAAAGCTGTGGATGTTGCCACATGTCCTCACCTACGTCACAATGGAAAGTGACCATGGCAAGTGAGAAAGACATAAAGGAGTTGCTATGAAGCATGATGAGCCCACAAACATCAAATTTGTCAAAATGAAGTGTCTGTTGATTCCATCAGACTCAAGGCATAGACCCAAATGCATTCAAAAAGCCTAAGGCTAGACTAAGAGAAGGAAGAGACAAAGAGGGAAACTTAGTGAGAGTTATTTCCAGTAGGTGGAGCAGTTCACCAGGTAGATATTTGGGGCCTGTAAACATTGAAAGTGTCATTTATTTGTCCCCTATGAGATAAAGGTAGAATAGATAGTTGTGTGGCTAAGCAGGTGATGGAATTAGAGATTTAGGCTCAAGAGGAGGCACTAGAGATGAATCGATATGCCATAGTCAAGGCAGCTACCCTGCTCTAGCATGACCCTTCCTGACAAGACCAAAATGCATCTAAGGCATTGAATGTGTCAAATGGGTCACTCCATGGGATAAAGTTCCAAGCCTCCCTTAGGCCTCTATATAATGTAATCTCTTGTATCATTTCAAAGGAGAAATTCCCCTTACCAGAAGTAAAACTTTGCCTAAATTGAAAGGCATTACTGAGACTTTGAGCTTAGATTAGAATTCATATTTCTTTGATTGAATGAGAAAGCAAGTTACTTGCAGACTTTGTGCTTTTATAGCTTGTGCTACTTTAGGAGATTATTCTTATGTCTGTCTTCTAAAATCATTCTTATTTATTTGATTTAACAAGCAGGACTAGTGGAAGTGATAAGGAAGGTGTCATGAAGCCAACTACTTTCAGACTTTGTGTTATCATAGTTGTCTTTAGTGTGTGTTTTTCTTTTATGTTTCTATGTAAAGGACCTTGGGATGACTTTGTACCCCCATTGTTCTTCATATTTCACTCTTGGGTAGCCGAGGTGGAGACTTTGTGCTACATTTTAGGCTGTTGGTTACTCGGTGCCCTTTTGTCACTTATTACCAGAAAGATTCATGTTGCCTACAAGAACAAGCACTTCTAAAAGAAGAGAAGTGCCTTCTATCACTTCACCAAGATTTTTACTATCTAGGAAGGGATCTGGCTCTTGGATTAATGTTAATTCAGAAAGAATAGAAGTACCTTCACCAATAACCTAGGATTTCTCTGCTATTTGTGAGCATCATCTCTAAAAGAAGATAGATGGATGATGTATTCTACCCCCATGTCTTACTTTCTGCTTATATATATATATAATTAATATAGCCTCCGCATATTTAATAGGGAACCTCCCCTTGATGAGAGGAGAGATTTGTCCCCTTTGGATGTGGTAAACCTATAACATTGGATGACCCATCTCCCTATGCTGTGGTGATAGGAACTATTTTGGTCACCAATTAGCTGGCTGAAAAAATATTCACCCAACACTTATGACTTAAGAAGGGTTCCCAAAATCCTTAAGGCAAAGAAGTGGTCAATGTTTTTAGTTTTTCTAATGATTTAACTAATGTTTTTGAAATTTTTGAGAATCTCATTTCAGTCGATAATGATGAGACACTAAATGGTCTAAGCTCATAAAATGATGAAAGCATTACTTAGGTTGATCACAAAATGTGAGAGTGTGGCTTAGGTTTCTCACAAAATGGTGAGAACATGGCTTAGGATACTCAAAAAATGGAAAGCGTGTTGCTTAGGTTGCTCATAAAATGAGGAGATCATGGCTTAGGGTTATTGATCTGACCTTGATAAATATCAAGTATTTTCTACATATTCTAGGATGGTACTTCAGTTCACTATAGTTTCACCTTACAACAAATGAATCTAACTAGTGTATCAACCAATTCAAAGAAAATAGGCATAGTTGGTATGAAGGCATAGTAAAACATAGAAAATGGCTAGTTGGTATGTTAAGGCATGATAAATGAATGTTCCCCCTAATTTTCCCATAGGTGGTTATAACTAGGATAAAATGACATAGGTTATTGATAATAATTTTCCCATAGGTGGTTATAATTAGTAAAAAAAAATGGTACACCATTGATCTACCCATAAGTGGTTCTAATCAAGTATACTTGGTATAGAGAATAGAACAAGAAATGAAGGATTCAGCTATCAAATTGTTGTCTTACTGCTCTAAAATAATATCTTTGTTTGAAGTTCTTGAAACAACTTATAAAACTAGTTTGAATCCTCTTGCTAAAAATGGTGATGGCACCAATGGAATGAAACCAAGGTCATAGGGTTGGGGAGGGAAGGATAAATCAACTTGGCTGATGGGAAAATTATGGTAGAATAGATGTGTGATAGGAAAAAGTGATAAGTTAGTAGGATGATATGATAATAAAATGGTATAGTGCAAAGAATAAGATTGATAAAATGATACAACTTGAAACTATCCTTATAGATAGTACACCAACTCACTCAAGTTAGTATCGCTTGAGGTGGATAATGTTCATCGGCTCATTAAGTTCATGTTTTTCTAATGTGGCAAACATGTATGCTCTTATTTGATAGTTTTTCGTAATGATGAAAGGACCAACCCAGTTGGGCTTGAACTTGCCTTTATGCTTATTTTTAGCCATGGTATTCTTTTGGTTCTCTTTAAGGATAAGATCACCAAGTTTAAATTCTCTATGTTTCACACACTAATTGTAGTGGCCTCAAAGTTGGTTTAATAGGATTGGATATTATTTACCGCATTTATGTATTTCACATCAAATAAATCTAGCTCTTGCAGGTGAGCCACTCGATAGTTGTTATCATTTAGGACATGCTTGAAATAGATGCATAGAGAAGGCAACTCAACCTCAACAAGAAGAATGGCCTTAGTACCATAAATAAGTAAATATGGAGTGGTTATTATGGGTGTAAGATGATTGGTATGGTATGACCAAAAGGCACATAATATTTGAAGGTACCAATCATGATTGACATCATTGACAATCTTTTTGAGAATGTTGATAATAATTTTATTTGATACTTCAGCCTGGCCATTACCTTCAGGGTAATGTGGTAATGTGTCATAGAAAAGTGTTATGTGATGTTGTATTCAACACATAGATTTTTGATATCCTTGTTGTTAAATGATCCTCTATTATCAGATATAATGTCATAAGGGATACCATAACAGTAAATGAGATGGTTGAAAATGAAGTTGGAAATTTTTTTTCCAGTCATGTAGGTGATGGGTATAACTTCAACCCACTTAGTGAAGTATTTAGTGATGGTAAGGATATGTTTATAGCCATCAAATGAGGTGGGATTTATCTTCATAATGAGGTTAAGGACCCATGTAGAAAATGACCATGGTGTCAACATTGGTTTCAGAGTCTTGGCTAGGGCATGAATCAAATTGGCATGCCATTGACAATTGTCACACTTATTTACATATGTAGTTACGTCTGTGTCCATCATGGGCCAATAGTAACCACTACGTAGGAGATTTTTGAACAATACTACCTCACTAGTGTGGGATCCACATACTCCTTCATGAAATTCACGTGATGCTAGTGTAGATTCTAGGTGGTAAAGGGTTGATCCATGTAAGGTATAATGAGTGGTTTGATGCATGAAGGCTTTGGATTACTTTCAGGATAGGTTAGGTGCTATAATTTAGTCATGGGGGTAGTTATAAAGGTTTGGGTATCAGATAGAGCTAGGAACAATAATATCACAAATCATCGTGATGACTAAAGGTTTATGAGTTGGTGATAACAACTTATCTATAAATAATTAATACTCTTTAGTTGTGTTTATTTGGAAAATAAGAGATCTAATAGTATCCATAGAATTTATGGTCTTTTTACTTGCCCTTGGTATATAATCAAATTGATTGTCAAAAATATATCATTTGAGAGTGTCAACCATGGCATTGTATGGTACCAACTTGTCATATTTGGTTTGAAAGTGGTCTATATCTTGATTGATGATTGATTAAGAATCACCATAAACCTTGAGATGAGATATGCTCCATTATATTGCTTGGTGAATCCCTACAATAAATGCTTAATATTTGGCCATTTTATTGGTACAAGGAAAGTTGATCCTAAATGATTTAGGGATTAGATCTCCCTATGGTGTAATAAATAAAAGACCTACCCTTAATCCATGTGATGTGAATGATCCATCAAAATATATCTTCAAGTGTAGCTCCTTAAGAGGTGTGTCAATTATGGTCATTATAGATTCATCAAGAAATTAGAATGTGAGTGGCTTTGTATCAACAAAGGGTGCTTCAACAAGTTGATCTACCAGAACTTTCCCTTTAATGAGTTTTTAGTTGATGTAATCGATGTCAAGCTCACTAAGAAGCATGATCCATTTGGCCATGCAACCTTGTAAATCTATTTTAGATAGTAGATACTTGAGCGAATCTACTTTTTAAATAACTATGGTCTTATTGTTTAACATGTAATGGTGCAATTTCTAAGTTATAAATACCATGGATAAACAAGCTTTTTCTATGGGTGTGTAATTATGTTCATACATGAGTAGTGTATGATTTAAATAGTATACAACATGCTCTTTTCCATTATCATTATGTTAAGCTAAAAGTGACCCAAGGGCATTATCAGTAGTGGATAGATATAACAAGAATGGATTTCCCAACATAGGAGGCAACAAAATAGGTGCATTCACTAGATAGTCCTTTAACTACTAAAAAGTTGTTTGGCAATGATCATCCCAATGAAATTTGACTCCCTTATTCATAATATGCATAAAAGGATGGCATTTATTAGCCAACTCTGATATGAAGTATTGGATAGATTGGATATTGCCCTATACATTATGGATCCACTTCAAATTAGTCAGTGGTGGCATCTCTATTATGGATTGGACTTTGGCTCGATTGAATTCAATTCCTTGATGAGACACAATGAAGCCTAGAAATTTTCTTGATGTGAATCTAAAGACACACTTCTTAGGATTAAGTCTAACTTTATACTCATGTAGTCTTTCAAATATTCTACATAGCACTACTAGATGATAGTCTTTGGTCTTTGATTTGCCAAGAATGTCATTAACATAGTCTTCAACAATGTCATGCATCATGTCATGAAATATGATGGTCATGGATCTTTGATAAGTGGACCCTACATTTTTAAGACCAAATGGCATAACTTGATAATAGAATGTTCCCCATGGAGTGATGAATGCTATCTTGTGTTATCCTTCTAGTCCTATCATGATTTGTCTGTACCCTAAAAAGCCATCCATTAATGAAAGTATCTCCTAACCCATTGTGGAGTTGAATATCATGTAAATGTCTAGAAATGGAAAATCATCCTTAAGTAAATCTTTGTTTATATCTCAAAAATCATTATAGATTTTGATTCTTTCTATCTTTGTTCTGACTGGCACAACATTGGATATCCACTCTTAATAGTCGATCAACTGAATACATCCTACTTCTAAGATTTTTTCTACCTCTTTCTTCACTAATATATAAATGCGAGGATACATCTTATGTAACTTTTATTTTACTAGTTTGGCATCAATATTTACCACAATGTGGTGCACAACCAAGGTAGGGTCCAAACCTAGCATGGCAAAATATTCCCATACAAATATGTCAATAAATTCCCTCAAAAGGGTTGTAATGACTTCATGCTCCTTACCAATAAGGAACACACCTAGATTTATCTACTTTGGTTCATCTAAGGACTAGATGTTCACCTCTGTTATGTCCTCCACTAGAAGGGTTGAACCATTTTCAAAGATAGTGGGAAAAGATCCAAACTAATTTGCAACATTAGAGTCCTTTATTAGGACCTGCTCTTTGAACTCCCCTAGGCATGATGAATCAAATTCCCTAATGGGAGATTTAGCCATGTAACAAAAACTATTGTAAAATCTTGACTGATTCAATCAAAAGCTTATTTTTATTCTAAACTAAACTTAGACTCATAGACAATTTCATCATTAGTGGTCTCCTCAGTTACACTTGAAGAAGGTTAAACACCCCCATATAATGGTGCCTAAAATAGGTTTTCACCACTAGACTAGCCTTCTTTACTTTTTACCTAGTTAAAAATCACCTCAAAGAGGTTTTCACTTTGGGACCTCAATTTTTTAATAATTTTCTCTTGAACTGGGGTGTTATCCGCTCTCCAAAATAGGCTTCAAGATCCAACTTGATTGAGAACCTTGATTTATGGTCCCCCAATAAAACATTATCTTTAAGGCCCAAAAAATCACAAAATGCCTCATCATTTTGAAACTCATAAATTGGCACATTGTATTCTTGTTGGTATTAGTATATCAACTAGGGATAATACAATGGTAGTGGGTTGTGATGAATGATTGGTCAAAGGGTACAAATGGAATGAGGGTTAAGTAGACTGGTCTCAAATAGCTCATCAAAAAGGCTATGATCAAACTCTAATTCATTTCCAAAATCATCATCACTAATTGATGGTGATGGAACATGATTAAGGTATATTAGGTCACCCCCACACAGTTTAAATCTAGGTCCATAGGGCCCTTTGTATCTAGTCATGGAAATCAGCTCAAGTGTTCCTTCATGGTCCTATTAGGAATATAATAGTTTTCATTCTAGTAATAGTCATCCTAATTGTCATTGTACAACCATGATTCATCTCCTTCAAGAGGTTCCTTTTTTAGGCCAAATGCCATCATAAACGTGATGGGTTCTTTACTATACTTTTTACCTTTGACATTATGTTTCCATTATAGATGAAGTGTCTTGGATTTAGGTCTTCCAAAGGACTTTGGGTTATATGGAAGGTTTGAAATGTGAAAGGTATCATGGGTCAAATACTCTCATAGGCCATTAGGAATGATGGTATAATTATTGGATATATTAGGAGACAGTATGTGGGAAAGTGATTCAAAGGTATTAGGGTCAATGCAATTGGCCTCTAGTGAATTAACAAGTATTATATTTCCCTTATCCTACTTAACCACTAGATTCATGATGAAATGATAGTTATAAATATTTAACTCAACCTCTAGGTATTTGTAATGCTCATATGAATGCAAATATCCCAGTATACAAACTTTCATCCCTGAATGGGAGGACTTGATACATTTGTGCAACATCAATGGGATTGCATAAATTTCATGTAACCAAAGTCTACCCAAAATCATATTATATGACAAATAAAGATCTAAAACATGCCAAAGTATATGATGGGTTAGGGGCCCAAAGATAATTGGAAAATAAATGGTTCCTTATGATTCTTGTTCTTCATTATTTTAGGCTTTGATGGTTATCATTTATGCTTGAAGATATGCCATCATGTACCTGACAATATTGATGAACTTTAGAGACACTATGTTTAGACCTAATCCATTATCTATAAGGACATGTTTCACTTTGTGACACTTTATGCAAATTTTGAAGTATAATGGATTATTATTTAATGGGATAAGGGATGCCATATCTCTTTGGTTGAAAGTGACTTGTTGGGCTAGAACTAGGTGTCTAACCAAATCCTAGAATTTGTCAAGGGATACTAAGGAACTTGTTCAAAATGTTTTTGTGGATTGTTGATGTATGTAAAAAATCTAAAATGGAGATTTGTGTGGGCATCTTTTGCAATTGTTCCACAATGTCAAAATTATTTTCTTGATTAGTGTTAAATGGCTTGTTTCAAGGTATAATGGATAGTTGGGTGAAGGGAGAAGTGGCAGATGGATGTGGGTATAGGATGTTAATATTTGACCTTCAATTTGTGATTTAAAAATTAAGATTAAACACAAGACCATGATTGTTAACAAATGATGGTGATGGTGGGGAACTAGATAAGATAAGTCTTAGTTGATAGTTCACTTATACACGATCATAAGGCAATGATGAGTTACTAGTATAAGGTCCAAAATTAGTAATTCCTGCTTGTTGGTATGCCTATATTTAATCCTAAGCTAAGGAAGGATTATCAATATGAGTTGGTCAATTGGTATTATTTAGAAAAGGTTTTGATTTATTTTTATTTGGTCTTGGATTGATAGATATGGTATTAATATGACCTCCTATAAGATGACCTACAACCCTATTGTAGTCATGTGTAACTACATGGTAGATTTGTTGGTTGTTGCCATTTTGACCTTGGTTTTATCCATTATTTGGATGGTGTTGGTTCTATTATTGGTGATTCTGTTGATTCTATTAGTCTAACCTTAGTTGTTGAAATTATTATTACTGGTGTTGCACTAGCTATTATTACTATTATTGTTATTGTTACTATTTTAGTTGGTTATTATGATGTCAAAAAGGGATTTAAAAGATTCCAAGGTTCTAATTGGAAGTGGAAGCACCACAATCCAATGTTATTTCCCTATTATCCAACATATTATAAAACAAATTTTTGATTTTCACATAATGGCACAAATTATGCCCATTAACCTGATGATATTCACATAATTCATTTTAGTGGTACCAATCAAGATAAGGAATGCCCTTAAGATAATGTTTTAGTATAGGCCAACTAATCAGATTAGTGGTAATGAGCTTATCAAACATAGATTCAATAAGTTATCCAAGGTTACTAAAATGTGATGAGTATGCATTGTTCTCCTTAGATGAAGGGTTTATAATGGGAAAGGTTATTGGGTTTGTTGTGTAGGCCTAGGCTACTGCACTTGTTATGTTTGCTAAAAAGTTTGTGGGTTAGGAATAATTGGTATATGTTGTGTGGGTTGAAAGAATGGCTTTTACACCATTTGGACATGTCACAATTTAGTTACTCCATTTACAACAAATTTTTTATTGTGGTTGAATTTTTTTGGCATATCATTGTTATTTGCCAATGTTGGTTATGATGCTTATGCTTGGACTTGATGGTAGTTTTGGCCATTTCCTTGACTGGTACCTTGATTTTGATTTGAATAAGTAAGATTAATGATCTATTTGTTAATAAGGGCTTGTTCAATCAACAAACCTTTATAAATGATCTCTTTAAAGATATGTGTGCACTATAGTTTCAGATGATAGGATATCTCATTATGCAATTTTTTGGTAAACATAATAGCTAATTATTTGTTTGGTAAACTATGAGCGAATCAAATTTAAAGGGATCTTCATTAATGTAGATAACTTGAAAATATCTCATTGACCTTTTGGTTAGCTTGTGTCAAGTTGACCAATGAAATCTCATGATCAAGATTATATGAAAAGTTCTACACAAACTTGTTTGAAAGATCATCAAAATCTAATACTAAATTTTTGGGTAACTTTAAAAACCACTTTAAGGTTTATCTTGCTAGAATTCTTGGGAATAATAAAAAAAGGTAGATGTCACTATATGCCACTAACTGGAATGTAATAAGGAACTTGGTTAAATGAGCCTTGGGGTCACCTTTCCCCTTGTATTTTTTAAATTTTGATGGTTCATATCCTAGAGGAAATGGTATTTTCAAGTACTCCATGTTAAAAATATAAGAACACACCATCTAACTTAAAATTTTTGGTTTATTTCCTAGCTTGGTTGACAATAATTTCATCCTTCATCTATTGTAATTCTTGGGGTAGAAAACTAGAGGGAACATTGGTTTGAAGTGGAATATTGGCCTAGGTAGATAGTTGAGCAGTCACAAGTGGAGCACTTTGACTGGGGTTGGATGAAGGTATTTTATAGGGTATGTTAGTTTGGTTGGGGAATGGAATAGGAATACACATGTGGATTAGGTTTTGATTATGTAAATTTCACGTACTATAGTATGATATTCTAGTTGGGGTTGGATATATATTCCTAATTTTAGGGATTTTAAGGTTATGATGGAGGAATATGGATGTAGTTTGCCTTTTGAGGTTTAATAGGGACATATTTTTGATTAATCAAACCTTATTATTGAGTGGGACTTGTGAACCAAAAACTTATCTTTGAACTAGTTGCACGTTCTTCACAAAAGGCAAAGGTTATCAGATTAGTACTTAAGGAACATTAAAATAATTTTATTATATGAATCCTAGATGGGAAGTGGATGCATGTTGAAGATTCATCATTTATTGTTCAACAATAGAAGTACACTATTGATTAGACATCATTTGGATTTGAATTAGTATATTGGTCTACGAGGAAAGAGGTATGTTCACTACTACTTGGCAAGGTGGAATATTGGTTGCCCCCTATTGAGGTGGAAATATGTTTTGCCTTACTACATTGGTGTGTTTGAATGTTCTTGTTTTTGTAGAACACTGCCCATTACCTATTGGGAAGGAGTAATATTTATCACATTTTTTTGTTGAGTCATGACATTGGTTGTTGGCTAGATACCTAACCTTGTTGGTTGAGTGCTTGAAGAAGTAGCTGGTTGAGGATTAATGGTATTAGTTGGTTGAGGTTGGGATGTATAAACTTATACTCCCTTATTTGGATAACCATTCATGGTATTAACTAAAGGTACACTTGTTTATAGACTAGTTGTTTGTGTACTTACAACACTTTAGTTTGGATTAGATATTGCTTGCATATTATCCACCACATTTTTCTTAGTAGTCTATGTAGAAGAAAAAGACACTTATTTGATGTTTGGAATATGAAACAAGTTATCAACTGAAGTATTTTATGTGAATGGGTCTACACCCTAATTATCTTGGCTAGATAATTCTATTAACACTCTTATTGAAGGAACTAAATCTATGGGAGGTCTATTTGACATGGTCATTTGATTAAAATTACGTACTAGGTTCAAGTAAGTTTGGTATGTTATTTTCATATGTACAAAAGTATCCTCCATTGGGTCCTTTCCTTTTACAATCATATTAGGGTCTTGATATACCATTGGGGCTAGAGTTAAAGGATTAATAGAAGAATCATATTGACTATACAATATGTTGTGAGGCATTCTTACTAGACTTGGAAAATTCTCATGGGGGAAGTCTTCTAAAAACTTATCCCCTACTTCTATATCTCTAACCAAAATCTCATCTTTTTTTTCCAATAAATGATGTTTGAATAAACAAGGATCATATGTGGGTGGTGTAGTAACTTAGTATGGTTGTTGGGGAAATGGTTCTTCAACTATAGGTATGACATCTATGTATTACTCTATTTTATATTGATCTTGCTTTGAGTATGGATTAATGTCAACCAAATAATGAGCCAATGGGTCTTGGTTTTGTGCCCCTATTTGAGTGTTATACTATGGATAAGAATCTATCTCATAAGCAACATTGTCTACATAGTGGTATTGAACCATTTATTCTTGTGAAACTACATTACTAAATATTGGATTGTACATGAGGCCACTACAAGTGTAGGAAGACATGTTAGGATCCATAGTAAATTTTTCATGACCAAAAGGAATAGAGTTATACAAGTTCTAAAAAAGTGATGTCTAAAAAGGGGTTCAAATTTGATTTAACCTAGTCAAAATGATGGATATGTATATCCAAAAATATTAATTCAATGATTTTTGATTAAAAAAATATAACACCAAATGTCCAATGTTACATGTTTCACACAAAAATTTCAAGTAGTTGGACCAAAAATATAAATTCTATATTATAGGATCAAAGTGTTTCAAAATATTTTAATCTAGGAAAAACAAAAGTTGCTAGGTCTTTTCACCAAATGTAGCATCAAAATCTAGGCTCAAACAAAGGTACGTGTTAGGACTTTTAACCAAAAAACATCAAAATCTAGACTTTAAACAAAGATGATATATTTAATTTAAGAGATTTCAAACACTTTTCAACAAAAACTAGGCATTTGAATCTTGGACATAAACTTGATCAATAAGTATGATGTATGAAACAAGAGGAACTTGATTATAGTTTATTTTATCCTAAATAATGACACCAATTATATTCTGTTGACTAATAAAATAGACAAAGGTGAATGGTGTAATTGTGCTAGACAAAGACGCACAAAGGTATACTCAAAATGGTTAGAATTTTGAAAAACTTGGACTCTATGAAAATAGGCCTATGAAACAAGTTTTAAAATAATCTGAGCAGCGTAACAATGATAAAATTCTCAAAAGGTATGAGAAATGTTTGCTTCAAGACTCTAAGGCAAAATGGCTTGACAAGATTTTGGCAGCGTAACACTACTCTCCTCAACTCAAATGATAAACATACACAAAGTTTGACAAATCTCTAAGGAAAAAGTGTGGTATCAAATGAACTCAAGACAAATGGAAAATAAGAAAGATAGTGTAAAATGTAGCCTAGGACTCAAATCATGAGTGATATGCAAGATGATTTGAGTCCTACCAAATGATGATAAATATTATGAGTCTAACAATGACCCTCAATTCAAATTGGAAATTAAACCTAAATTACTTCAGGTTTAGTGTAAATGGCAAACCCAATTAACACATTAACCTAATGAACTTATAAAGGTGAAATTTTAAATTTAAATTATCAATGAAGGACTTAAGAAAATTGGTCAAATGGTCTAGACTCAAATGAGAAACATAACTATGCCAAAATGGAAGATATGACACAAAGTTTATGATAAATTTTTAATTAAGGAAAAATATGATTTGCACTTGGGAACCATAATGCCTTCTTATTCAAGAAATGGTGGACAATGTGTTTGGATTTGTAACCTTTTGTTAATAATATTTTTGACTCAAAAAAAACCAAGTAATCTAAGACAAAGATAAAAAAATAACTAAGTAATCATCTTAAGCCCTAAACTGACAAGGTATGGCAAAGTGAGGTTAACTAAACTAACAAATTTTCAAACATCTAGATAGATGAAATGCATACAAATTTTACATCAGCATAGAAAACAAGTGTACATCATTTGTGTCTACATCATATGGATTATTTTAAAAAGATCTTGAGCTTTTTACAATCACTACATATATCACTCACTCAGTTTAGTGTGACATCCAATATGCTCAAACATCTTGGGCTTAGCCTCTACAAACATAGATGGTTTAACCACTCAAACCATCATCCCAATGAGGGGATCCCAATTTATATACCCCCCTATAAATAAGGGTTGAATATGATGTCAATAAATGAATCCCCAGGTCAAAGCTTCCCTATAAAACTTATGGGAGTTATTGAAGTCCCCCTCACAATTCAAGACACAATGAAATAAAAACTATGTAAAAGAGCTTTATGGTTGGTTCTATATCACCCAAGCCTTGGGTCTTGGGGAGAGCCTTTACAACATCTTTTTTACACCTTCAATGAAGATGGGTCTTTTTATCCCACAAGTTCCCTATAGGGGATAGGGGGAAAGCATACATGCACAACTTCCTTTTTGCTCAAACAAATATAACTAAGCAAACAATGATTAACTTGTATAAAACAAAAACTTAGAAGTGAGTTCAATTTTAGAGCACTAAAATGAATTATTTGATGGTGTTATATATCCCCTTGGCCTTAAATTACAAAACTTTGAAATAAAAAAACAAAACTATTCATGTAAACACCCTAAAAATCTCCTTCAGTACCAAATGAAAGATTCCTAATTCTTTTTAAGCATCCAAAAAGAGGTTTAAAAGATATAATTAAGAATGATTTGGAAATGTTCAAGTGTGCCCTATAACAAAATGGTCATAGTTTTATTTAACCTTGAAGCACCTTTTAAAATAAAACAAGTAACTTTGAAAATTGAACTCTCAGGTTCACACAGTGTAATCCCTCAACTCCACAATCCAAAACCACAACTCTAAAAAACTGTGATTGGTTAACAAAATATCATAACTCATGAACTAGTCAATAGAAATTGATAATAATGTTACTCTAACAAAAAATATCATAACTGATAGAATAAATCCACAACATTAGAGAGTTATGGTATTATCACTTAACCCTAACGACTTAGGCTAACAACTAGTGGTTTAACTATAATACCATGACTTGAACCGATAATATTGTAACTAGAAATTTTTTGGTATTGTAATATATTTCAATATTACAACTTAAAAAATCATGGTATTATAATATTACTACTATCAATTAGTAGTATTATAATATCATGACTTTACCTATAAATAGAGAAAACATTAGTCAAAAAAAATAGTTAAGATGAAATATCACGACTAAAAAATAAAACTATTAGTGTCAATTATGGATTGTGATCTAGAGGACAATATCACAGCTCCATAGTGACAAAACCATGACTTCCAAGAAATGTCCTTTTGATCAAGTTTTTCACTCCGTTCGATCCCACACTCCAATATTCTACATGAAAATGGTTATTAGGTTATTTCTAGGAGATATTTGATCAAATTTGTGGTGCTAGGTTCCATTAGGAATGCCATTATGTGTACTAAGAATTTCACTCAAGAATGGGGGTTAGATCAATTGTTAGTTCAAAATGAAATCAAAATGAAAATAACACACTGAAAATCATGACATCTCTAGGCCTAGACAATAGGGGGAGCTTAGTAAAAACATACATGTGAAAGAAATAACTAAAACATGAAAGAAACCTTCCTTCACCTTATTTGAAGCTTCTAAATGGTTTATAGAGTGGCTTTCTCAACTTGTGGATCAAAGAGTCTTCATTAATGAATTTTTTTGGTTCCTTCTCTCCTTGGAACCTTTGGCTTGTGAATCTTCTCTCAACAATTGGGCATAATAACACTATATCAAATGGATTTTGAAATAATTTAAGCATTATAACTCTAAACTAATAATCATTAAAATTATGAGTGTGAGGCCTTCTATTTATAGATTTTTAAAAATGATTAGAATGAACTTGAATCATCCATCTCAACTTGAAGATGTGTGTCTAAGAATCCATTCAATTTTTGAGACTAAATTCAATAAATTCCCTTATAAATATTTGGGATAGAGAGGCATTACATAGGCATCGGAGGGCTTAATCAAATATTTGTTGCATTTATGGCCTAGGGATGCCTTGCCAACAAATGATGTCTTAGATGATGAAGTTATTCAATATTAATTTCCATTAATGAAATATTCAACAATTTCCATGGAAAACTAACTTAAGCTCTTGATTCTAATTAATTAGCCTTAAACATGATTACTTCATTTTGGTGCAAATCTTGGCAATTGGTGCTAAAATTAATCAAACTGGTCAAAATGTCATATTATTGGATCAAAATTTGACTAGATTAGAATTATAAGTTGATGTTAGATGCTTTAGAACTATTATCCTATTTATGATGTTGCCAACATGAAATAACAAAGGCACATGTCTTGTGTAAGAAATTTGGTAGAAAAGAGCAATCCAGAGTACCTAGGTGTGAAATCATCATTTTGAATCAAAATGATCTAATCAAAGTTAGCTATCTCATAAAATTCATTACCCCATTTAGGGATATACTAGACAAAATCAAAACTTATATATGACAAGTTTACACCATTTAACATGTTTTAGTGTTTTTAGTGCAAATTGTGCATTTTGGTAGAAATTAGTCAAAATCCTAGTTGGAGGTCATTAGTGGATAGATTTAGGTGTCTAAAAATGCCACCATACAAAGTTACACCTTTGGCTTATAGAAGGATACCAATAGGGAATAAGACTCTGCATATTTAACATTCAATCACTGCATTAAGAAAAAAGTAGCCCTGAGCATTACATACCATCATGACCCTGAAGATGGAGATTAATTCTACATCAATGCAACTAATGACACTAAAATGAAGCAAAGACTAAAGGTTACCAATATCCCACATGTGAATGGGAGGCTAGATGATTAGGTTTTTTCCAAGTTTTTGAACATCAAGATACTCAAGTAGGAGCATCAACATTTGCAGTCCATACTACTAGTGATGAAGAAGAAAGGCTGATTAACCCATAACTTAGTCAGATAATACTGTAGGCATTATCTCCTAATTTGGATAATGGAGGGTTTGATATAAAAAAACATATTAGGTAGTATTCTACTTCAGGATCCCCATCTAGTATCCCATCCCATGTATAGATTGCTACTTCACTATAGGTATGACCTTTAATGGTGGAAGTAGTTACATCTACTCTGACACCAATAACTTCAACATCAAGGTTGCCTCCCTTACTTCCTATAAGGGGATACAAGAATAATAGGTCAAGAGCACATATTTTTATCAAATTATTTCCTCTATAATCAACCCTTGAGCATATTTGGTGAAGCCCCAATTCTAGACCATGTGAACCTCTTGCCATACTATCCCCTCACTAGACCTTTCATTAGGCCTATTATCATGCCATTTCCCACCATCACATCCTTTGTCATATAATTTACTTCCAAGGTCTCAATAATGGCCAATTTTCCACAAATTATGTATGGGTCTATGCCTAGACCTGGTCTACAATTGTATAAAGAGAGACCTACTTTTTTCATCCCCCAAGTTTGCCTATTTATGACTACTTCTTCTGCTAGCACTAGTTCCCTTTCACCTTCAAGAATGATACTTCCCTCTTGCTCCCCCAAATCTAGATTTGTATTGGTCACAACCACAGTTGCTTCCCACACATTTTCTTTCCAAGTGTTGACCCCAACTCAAAAATTACCTCCAACATCATAGCCTTTAAGTGTGACTATAGAAAAATAATGGATTGAGTAGATGCAATTGGCTACAATTGAGAACCTAGATTTGGTCATGATGGACCCTCCCTAGGTCACACTCGAATTTGAAAATAAATTTGGGGAATTGAAGAGGGTGACCAAGAGGAAGTTTACCCATCCATACCAAATAATTATGTATGAGTAAGAGGAGACCTTATTTGAGTTTACTAAGATAATGAAATCTAGGCTAGGCTAACAACAATAATATGAAGAGGACCCCTTATCAGCTCTATAGGTATATGGTGATATGAATGTTGAATTGATAAAAGGAGTACAATAGAAAGTAGCTAAATTGGAATAAAAGTACAAGGCCACCTTACTAGAGAAGACCATAACTAAGGTAGAATGGGCTATGGTATAAATTTTTGACATGTTGAACACCTTATCCCAATACAAGGTAAATGGAGATGAAATGTACAATAAGATCCTCAAGACAAAAGATAAATATGGGGCATATGATAGTAAGATACTCAACTTGGTGAAGTTGATCAGAATGAAGAAGTTTGAGGACTTAAATCTGATCCCCTTGGAGGACTTGAGCATTGCTCTATCTTATGTAATTAGTAGAATGAAATCATTAAAATATTGGATTAATGAAAATAAGATCCCTGGGCCAGTCTCTTACCCAATAGAGTGATAGAGTCATCACTTTACTGAAGGATGTCAAGATCATCCACCTTGCCAACAAAGATGCCTCCTTTGTTCATAATATGCCTTTAGGGCCCAAATCCAAAACTTTATTATAAACTTTAGAAAGCAGACCATGTCTGGAGGAGTAACCTTTGGATAGGAGATGGTAGATTTAGTAACATCTACCAATTAGAGGATAAAGAATGTTGTAGTAATTAATGAAGCTGTAGGACCTCTCCTAAGTAAGCATGATGTAATGTAAGGACTCATAATCAAGATATTAAAGGGTCCTATTATTGATCTAAAATTTATCAACAATGACTATAAGAGGTGTTCCAAAGCATGGAGGGGGAAAATGAAAGCCAAAAAATTAACTATCATCATAAGAGCCTCTACCTCTTATTGAGGTAAACATACCCCCATTTCTAAAAAATGAGGACCCTTGTTCAATTTTTCAAATTATTATTTAAATTGGGTTTTGATCTTGATCAAAATGTATTATTAAACATCATGTTTTGCTTTAGCTTTCATTAACATGTTAGCACATAAGATTTATTTGATATTGCTAAAATTTGACTCATGTGTTTCCATGTTTCAAGTTCCATAGATCTCTTGGAAATATTGTCATTGATGTCAAAGGTCTAGTATTATTGGTGATAAAGGCCCCATTGCATTTAATGATGTTTTTAATATTCATATCTTGGCTAATGTGTGTTAATATTTATTTAATATTAATGAATATATTTTTGGTTACATATAAGTCAAAAAAGGGCCCATGGAGAAGTCAAAGAGTCATAGGGTAAAGACAAAAGAGGAATGGGATGCATTTTCTCATGAAGAGTCATCTTGAGGAATTTCAAGAGACACCATGTGAAGACAAAAGAGGGTATGGTGCATTTTTACATGAAGGGACACTTTGAGAAATATGAAAAGTCACCAAGATAAAGAAAAAAAAAGGAAAGTATGCATTTTATTATGAAGGGTCACCATGTGAATTTTTAAATGCAAGGATACAAAGGGTCATGCAAGTTTGGTGTCATTTTCCATGAGGATTGAAGGGTCACAAAGGGTGAATGCCAAAGGTCATTTGGAAAGATATAAATAAAGGCTTGAGAAGTCATTTGTAATATGCAAGAGAGTGCATGGTTTGTAATTTTTTTAGAGGAGAGAAAAGTAGCAGTATTGTAGAGTTCTATCATTTGTTGAGTAAGCAACATTGAGAGATAATTGTGTTTTATACACAAGAGGGGTTGGTGCTCCTATGGGATGGTGCTCACAAATAGTTTTTGTGTTGGTGATCGGCAAAGGGGTTGGTGTTACTATAAGTTGGTGCTTGTAAAATTTGTAATTTAAGTTGGTATTCATTCATATACTTGAGATTATTCTCCATGGTTTTTCCCACTTTGGGTTTCCACATAAAAATTTGGTGTCTCTCTCTCTCTTGTATGGTGCATGTTATTGTTTCATTTTTATGGCATATCTTGATAGTGTGATTAAGTGATTAAAGAAAAGAAATTAGATTAAGTAAAAGATTTATAATGTATTGATTCACCCCCCACCTCTCAATATATTTTATGCTTAACAATTAGTATCAGAGCAGGTTCTTTTGGAAAGAGTTTAACAACTTGAAGGTAAATCGGGGAAAGCACGATGGCTGGATCACATGAAGGTTTTTCTATAAATAAGGCACCTTTTTTTGATGGGACAAATTATGATTTTTAGAGTAAAAAGATGAGGACTTATTTGATGGCCATTAGATTTGACATTTGGCAAGTAGTGATGGAAGAATATGAAGAGCCACATACACTTGTAACTACTCCCATGGAAAAGAAGGTAAGTGAAAATAATGATAAATATTTAAATGTTATTTTATGTGGTTTATGTGAATCATAATTTGTTAAAGTTATGCAATGTAAATATTCTCATGAAACTTGGGTAAAACTTGAAAATATTTACAAAGGTGATGGAAAGTTTTAACAAGCTAAGCTTCAGACTTTTAGAAGATAGTTTGAGAGTTTGAAGATGGAAGAGGAAGAAAATATAGAAATTTACCTTTTTCAAGTTGATCAAATAGTTAATTAGATTCAAGGTCTTAGAGAAAATTTAGAAGAATAAACTGTGATAAAAAAAAGTTTTGAGATCTCTACCATTGAGATATGATGCAAAAGTTTCAAAAATTGAAGATATAAATAATTTAGTCAAGTAAAGATAGATGAGATACATGGTATTCTTATGACATATGAGATGTAGACCGAACAAGAGTAACCCTCAAAGAGATAAGTTGCTTTAAATACATCAAAGAAAGAGAAGGCTAAGATTCAAGAATCAAGTGACAGTTCTATCAATGATGAAGATGAAAATAGAGCTCTATTCATTTATAAGTCAAAAAAGGTCACAAATTAATATCAAAGAAAATTACCTTTTAAATGTTTTAATTGTGGAAAGATTGGACATTTTGTAGCTAAGTGCCCAAAGAAGGGTAATGGTGACAATGAAGGAGGAAAGTCTACATACAAGAAGAATTTTAAAGAAAAATTCAAGAAAAGTTTGCAGAATAAGAGTTTGTATTCTAAAGATCCTAGCTCAACTGAAGATAATGGAGTTAGTGATTCAGAAGAAGAAGAGATTCTATTCATGGCCGTACATGAAGATTCCTCCACAAGAAAAGTATAGATGATCAAGAAGAAGAACAAGATGAAGCTAAAATGAATTTGGAAGGAGAACTTATTTGTGCCTTATAAGAGATAAAAGCTCTTGAGAAGAAGAATCAAAGATTAAAGCTTTAGATCGAAAAAAATGAAAAGAAGTCAAAGGAAACAATTGAAGATCTATAAGCACACTTTGAAGAAGTTAAGAAGAATGAAAAAGATCTAACATCATAGTTGTAAAAATTAAGTGAAGAATGTGAAAGGTATGTTATTGAAATTGATTCTTTAAAAGTATATCTTAAGAAAATAAATAAAGATAGAGCAATCAATGATTCAAATTTTGAGAATAACACTAATATGTTGAATAAGATATTAGAAAGTTAAAAATCAATGTCAGATAAGATAGATATCAGATTTGAAAAAGAGAAATGGGAGACCACTACTTTCATAGACAAGGTTAACACATAAAAAGGAAAGAGCAATGATAAAGCTCTTACAAAAAAAGAAATAAAAAGAGAAGAAGTTAAGAATACAGAGGACATCTCAAATAAAGAAGGCTAGAAGGAATAGATTTATAAAAGGTAATTAGGTCAAAGATACACAAACAGGTCCTATTTTTATGGTTACTATTTTTATTGTAATGGATATGGTCATAAAAAATAGAATGTCAAAAAAGGGCTAACAATTTCAGAAATAAGGAGAAGGAAACTCATGTAGAGTCAAGTAGAAGCCACAACTCTTTTTCTCCTCTATCAATTTTAATGAAGAGGCCATAATATGTTACAAGTGAAATTTTTTTGGAAACATAGTTGGGTAATGTAGAAGCATGCCTGAGTCAATCAAGAAGGACCAAAGTTTTAAGGCTCCATTCATCAAAAAAAAAGTTTAGATAGGTTCATGGCAGAAGAAACAACTTGAAAAATCTATGTTGGTACAGACAACTTTGCATACAAGAAATTAAGAAAAGCCATAGTCTACTTATAGTGGATATTCGAGGCACATGATAGAAGATAAGAGAAAGCTCATAACCTTCAATAAGATCAATGGTGGCATAGTAAAATTCAAAGATAATACTACTACCATAATTGCCAAAAAAGTTACACTAAGTTTGTATAATAGTATAACTAAAACTAAAAATGATTTTTATGTAGAAGGTCTTAAGCATAATATTTTGAGTGTAAGTAAAATGTGTGATCAGGGGCACATAATAAAATTTTATATAGAAGGTTTTGAAATTAAGAGAATATTTAGATGTGTTGGTTGCAGATGCTCAGAAAATAGGCAATAATTTGTATATTTTATAAAACATTAAAGGTCAAAGATGTTATTTGAGTCCGATTGAAGAAAGTTGGATATGGTATAGGAGAATGAGACACATAAATTTTAACGATCTTGTCAACATCAAAAATAATCAAGAGGTAATATTTCTTCCAAAGATTACAAAGCCATTCAACACACTTTGTGAACCTTGTCAGCATGGGAAGTTGGTTCAAAACAAAAGAGTACTCGACCACTCAGATGTGAGATCTTGTTCACACTAATTTGTGTGGACCTATGAGAACTCAAATTACTCAAGGTGAGAAATGTTTCATGTTGCTTATTAATGATTTTTCATGTGTGACTTGGGTAATGTTTAAAAAAAAATCAAAAGCTTTCAGACATTTCAAAGCATTCAAATAATTAGTCAAAAATGAAACTAGTTTGAAGATTAAGTGTTTAAGATCAGATTGAGGAGAAGAATTCATGTCATATCAATTTATTGAGTTTTTTGAAGACTATGGAATAAAGAGACATTATTCATTATCTAAAACTCCACAACAAAATGGAGTAGTTGAACAGAGAAAAAGAATAGTTCAAGAGATGGTGAAGACAATGATAAATGAATCTAAGATACCAAATAAATATTAGAGAGAGGTAGTTGCTATAGTAGTTCATATTCAGAACATAGCATTATTGAGAGTTAACAGTGACAAGACTCCTTATAATATATGGAAAGACAAACTAGTAATAGTTGATTATTTTATAATTTTTGGTAGCAGATGCTTCATAAAAAGAACCAATGAAAAACTTGGTAAGTTTGAATCCAAAGTAGATGAAGGTATATCTCTTGGTTATTCTTGCAAAAGTAAAGCTTATAAATGTTATAACAAAATAACCAAAAAAATATTTGAAAGTGCAAGTGTCAAGATAGAAGAAGATAGAACACAAAGAATTAGTGATCTAGTAGACATTCTTGAAATCATTGAAGAGGAAAAATTTAAAGAATTAGATGAAGATGAGAAGGAGAAAAAGGACACCAAAACCCCATCCAAATATTTCTAGAGAAATAATAATGAAAGTGACATCATTGCAGACATAAATGAAAGAATTCACACTAGAAGAATGATGGTAAGTGAATATGAGAAAGTCAATTTCTCTTTATTATCTAAAATTTAGCCTAGAATTTTTTTAAAAGCTAGATATGATAAGCATTGGGTTAAGGCAATGGATAAATAATTAAATTAGATAGAAAATAATGATACTTGGGAATTAGTACCTAGACCAAAAGATCACAATGTGATAGGAACAAAATAGGTTTATAGAAATAAGTTGAATAAAAATGGATAATTGACCATGAATAAAACAAGATTAATATGTAAAGGATATGCTCATATTGAGAGAATCAATTTTGAAGAAACTTTTACACCAGTGGCAAGGCTAGAGGCTATTATAATGTTTCTTGCATATACAATGTTTAAAATTTTCAAAGTGTTTCAGATAGATGTCAAATCTACCTTCCTAAATGAGAATCTAGAAGAAGAGGTCTATATTAAGTAGCTTGAGGGATTTATTCTCTCAAATATTAGTATCCATGTATGTAGTTTGAAGAAAGCACTATATGGATTGAAATAAGCTCTCAAAACTTGTTATGCAAGACTTGATAAGTACCTACAAGATCAGGGTTTCAAGAGAGGATTTGCCAACAATAATCTCTACATCAAAATAGAAGATGAACATCAATTGAGTGTTTTTGTATATATTGATGACATCATTCTTGTAGGGAACGTTGAAAAGAAGAAAATATTTTTTGATAATATGAAAAAATAATTTGAGATGTCTATGCTTGGAGAATTATCATTTTTCTTAAGGTTGCAAATATTTCAACCAGATAAAGGAATTTTCATATCTCAAAGTAAATATGCTAAGAAAATGTTGAAAAAAATTGGTTTTGAGGATTCTACACCAGTTGGCACGCTAATGAGTATAGGAAATAAGGTGAGCAAGGATGAAGATTGACTTGTTGTAGATCAATCTTTATATAGATCTATGATTGGTAGTCTTTTATATTTGACAACATTGAGACCAGACATCATGTATGCAGTAGGTATGGTTTCAAGATATCAATAAACTCTAAAAGATAGTAATGTTTAGTTGGTGAAGAGAATATTTATATATATCAAGGGAACATTGGATTATGGATTGGGGTATCCCACAGGCAGAGATTTCACTTTGGTTGATTTTATAGATTCAAATTAGGTAGGTTGCTTAGATGATAGAAAGAGTATAAGTGGAGGATATTTATTCTTTGGTGATACCTTAGTATTATGGCTAAGAAAGAACCAAAATTTAGTATCACTTTCTATAGCTAAAGTAGAATATATTGAAATGGTATTGTGTTGTACTCAAGTGCTTTGGATGAAGCAAACTTTGGAAGATATCAAGGTAAAATATGAACCTATTTCTATTTTTTGTGACAAAACAAGTGTTATTAATATTTTGAAGAATCCAGTGATGCATTCAAGAACAAACATATTCTCATTAGATATCACTTCTTGAGAGAGCAGGTTGTAAATCAACAGGTTAAAATGGAATATATCAGTATTATAGAGCAGATTGTAAATATTTTCACAAAGGCACTACCAAAAGACACATTTGAGTATCTATGAGAGAAGTTGGGAGTAATTTCTTTTACTTCCTATCATTGAGGATCAACATCAATTGAGGGGGATCTAAGTGTTAGCTCTAGGATAGGCCCTTTACCATTGATTTCAAAGGGGGAGAAGAACAAAAATAGGTACAAGTGCAAAATAGATACAGGTTGCTATAGTAATGGAGAGTTACTATATTTTTTTAGATGATAGTATGTACAAGTTTTAGGATGTGGTACTTTCAATTTGAGGTTTCCATCAATGTCAAAGGGGGAGATTGTTATAAATATTATCATTGATGTCAAAGGTCTAGAATTATTGGTGATAAAAGCCCTATAACATTTCATGGTGTTTTTAATATTCATATCTTGGATAGTGTGTGTTAATATTTATTTAATATTAATGAATATATTTTTGGTTTCATATAATTCAAAATAGGGCCCATGGAGAAGTCAAATATTCATAGGGTAAAGATAAAAGAGGAATGGGACACATTTTCTCATGAAGAGTCATCTTGAGGAATTTCAAGAGTCACCATGTGAAGACAAAAGAGGTTATGGTGCATTTTTCCATTGAGCATTTTGATGAATACAAAAAGTCACCAAGAAAAAGACAAAAAAGGAAAGGATACATTTTCTTATGAAGGGTCACCATGTGAATTTTCAAATAAAAGGATATAAAAGTTCATGCAAGTTTGGTGTAATTTTCCATGATAATTGAAGGGTCACAAAGGGTGAATTCCAAAGTTCATTTGGAAAGCTATAAATAAAAGTTTGAGAATCAATTTGTAATATGTAAGAGAATGCATGATTTGTATTTGTTCTAGAAGAGAGAAAAGCAGGAGATATGTAGAGTTCTATCATTTGTTAAGTAAGCAACATTGAGAGATCACAAATAGGGGTTGGTGCTCCTATGGGTTGGTGATCACAAATAGTTGTTATGTTGGTGCTCAAAAAAGGGGTTAGTGCTTTTGAAATTTGGTGCTTGTAAACTTTGTAATTTAAGCTGGTGCTCATTCATATACTTGAGATTGTTCTTCATGGTTTTCCCACTTTGGGTTTCTATGTAAAAATCTAGTCTCTCTCTCTCTCTCTCTCTCTCTCTCTCTCTCTCTCTCTCTCTCTCTCTCTCTCTCTCTTATGTGGTACATATTGTTTCAATTTTATGGCATATCTTGAATATGTGATTAAGTCAATATAAAAAAGAAATCAAATTAAGTAAAATATATATAATATACTGATTCACCCACCCTCTCAGTATATTTTGTGCTTAACAAGATCTCCATTAGATTGAAAAAATATTCATGGTTTATGCTTCAATGATCAATTTTACCCTTTTGATTAACCTTTCGTATTTAGTTGATTAATTAAATCCATGTTTAAATGACAATTAAAACCTTAGTCCAAATAATTTAGCCTAGGTTCTTATTAAAATAGATTTACATTATCGATGGGTCACATTATTTCCAACTAAGTCTTAAGTTTAATTTTAGCCTAAGTTCTAATAAAATTTATTAATTCATTAAAACCTTAGTCTAGATTTTGTCCTAAGTATTTATATATCCTAAACCCTTACTTCATTTCTTTCATTGTTTTTAGGTACAAAAACACATGGTGTCACCAAGTGGAAAAATCTCAGAAGCTCAGATCCAAGATCAATGATACACAGATGATCTCCGAAGTCAAAAAGTTAAGATCGAGGATCAATGGAGTGTGTTCAATCATGAAATAAAGATATAACAATGAGATCAGTGTCAACATGTCAAATGATCTTAATATCAAATGTAATAGTGATAATTGTCACACTCTCAGTGAATTAGATATAGATCGATGGTCCATGTTGTTTTGGGTGAATATGTAACATATCAATGGTCTGTATTTGATCATGAAATTAGTACATCAAAAATGCATATTTAATCAATAAAATGAAGATCAATGGTACATGTTCAATCTTATGGATGAAAAAAAATGGTACAAAGCAAGTCAAGGAGTCAGATAGCCTAGATTGCACATGATGTAACCATATAATGTGAGAGTACTAAAGTGATGGAAACTAACTGTAAGGTACATAGATTGCACATGATTCTACTAAATGGCACAATATCATAAGACTAGATCAAATATCAATGGATATGGTGAAATTCAAGGACAAAATAATCCTAAGGAGATCAACATATTAAATCTAATAAAATTTCTAGGAATGGTCACATTTTAAAAATAAATAAGCTATGTGATAAGGTGATGCCACATAAGCATACAAATCATATTGGAAGATTTATGAATCTAAGCATATGAAAGGTATAGATATGAGATTCAATCCAATCTTAGTCACAAAATCACATAGTTTGAACTTCTTTTTCACCATTAAAACTATGTTTAAACCTCCAAAGCCTTAGAACGTATATAAAGCCATAAACTATACTTGGATTCACTATGTTGAGGAGAGAAAGTTAAATTATCATTTTCAAAATGATAATAATAATGACAACATATGGAGATGCTTAGAAGAATGTGGTAAAACTTTACCTAACATTATATGTAGAAGGATGAGTTTTCAAGGACACATAATTTGTAGTTTCTTCATTAAACACTGGAGATAATAATTGCTCAAGGTTGTTATAGACAATTGAGAACCAAGGATTGTTGACAAAGGAAGAGGAGAATATGATTAAAGTGAAGAGATTCTATGATGACATCATGAAAATTTAGATGACTAGACTCCATTATGTCACTACTAAACTAGAGGTACTACACTTTATCGATGTCCTAAGTCCAATTTTTAAAGATACTAAAATTGACAAGGGTATGTTGATTCATGAACCAGTCTAAGTAAAATTGCATATATATATATATATACCCTATTTTTTTTTAGTCCTATTTTAAGCTACATAACACCTATATTAACCTAACATCCATTAATTCATGGGATAAGAAGCACAACATGATGGATATCATAGCAAAATAGTTGAATGTAGGTAACCAGGTCATTAGAGATCCTATAAAGAACATCCTAGTGAGTCAATTTAGACCTGGAGTTAAAATGATCATGTTTATGTTAAATAGGTTGTATAGATGTGAAAATATAACACATATTGAACCAATGTGGGTCCCTATGTTACACTTCATCATTGAATAAGTGTTGGTTCCTCCATTAGGTGAAATTATTAGTATCTCCCTAAGCATACATATATATGGGATCAAGAATAAAAAGAGGAATGGAGTTTACATGATTTCCTATATGTTGTATGCCCTGAGTGATACCAATAAGATCATAAACTAGAGATAATGATCTCCTAATGGTACGTATACTATATCTTACTACTATTCCAAATTGCACATCTATAAGTATAGAGACCATATTCAGTTTATCTATGATTGTGTTTACCCTACATTGAGTCAAGATAATGATGGTATTCCTATGATGAGAGTAATACCTTTAATTAAAAAGTATATTGATTCAATAAGAGACATATGGATTTATCATAATTTCAAAGTCATAATAATTGAAGGAACCCAAAGTGCTCCCCTTAAATTACCAGTTCATGTATTTGACAAATTGGTAGAATAAGAGGTTACATATCAGCTCTTCAATTGGATATGTAAAACTAAGAGGAAAGGAATAATACACAATTTTCCCATGATGATTGGCAAGACCATCTTTAGACAATGGGATCATATTGAGCTTGCATCAAAGCATAGGTTGTCTTTCAAATTGAAGATTGATGATCATAAATAATGGGATCCCTATGGCAAGGTAATGGAACATCTGAGGATCAAAGGTATTTTTAATGTGACTTATGAGCATGAGTGTAGTGCATTTAATTTTATATACACCAATCCATCCACATATTATGAAGTCACTAGAAGATTGAAAGAGCATAACATAAAGCTTAAATATAGGTTGAATATAGATCAAAATATGGAGGATAGATGGTAGTTAGGCCCAAGACAATATCATTTAATAGATGTTGATTCTTCTAGGCTTCCATCAATAGATATCCCAATAAAGCATAAGATTTAAGAGAGGAACCCAGGTGAATTTGATTCAAGTTCATCATTTCATGACTCCTATAGAATAATAGAGCAATAATTGAATCAATAATAGGTTCACATGATAGCATTAGATACCCATGAATCCATTGAAGATGCACTCAGAATGTTATCTATGACATATGAGTTAGAGAGGGAAAGAAGGGTTAAGAAGATAAATAAGATAAGGTAAAGTCATTGAACTTGATAGTCATTGATCCTCCTAAGGGAAAAGTTGAGACTGCAATAGTCTTAAAGGCAAAGAAACCTAAAGTGATCATTACACCACCTTTGGAGAACATCAATTTGTTTAGTGAAGATAATCCAATATATGGACCACCTATTTATAAATGTTTCATATATGAACCAAGGTTGGAGAAACTCCCTACTTATCATACATTGGTTATAATAAAGACTACATGCATGCCTATGTAATAAGAGTTGAATCCATGGATCCTATCTTTCCAAGATGAAGAGGCATAGAGATTATTTACTCCAAGTTAATTAGTAGACCTACAAATAGGGGTACCAAGTAAGAATATAGGCCAATATTTATTTAGGCTTAGATAAGATCTAGATACTATTGGTTTGCAAAGAGTGACCAAGACAATAGTAATGGAAGGTAGTGAAGAGGTCGTGCATCAAAAGATTGAACCTTTGACTCATTTAACTCAGAAGAAAGGACAAAGGCTAGGTGAATATCTTATATTTGAATATAATTTTCTAGAGTTAACACAATCTCAGGCAGAGAGGTTGCAAGATGCCATAAAAGGCCTAAAGTAGGAGAAGAAGAACCTAGAAGAGCAATCCATTTTATCAATTTGAAGAAACATTATTGATAGCTTTGAAGTAGTTATTTATGAAACATTTGGTTCTTTGAAGTCAATAAGGTCTAAAAAATATATGGTGAGAAAACAAAGTACTATGTATGTGAAACAAGTTAATAAATGGTAAGGTTCATACAATAAGGTAAAATAATTGATCAATATACTAACAAAAGGCTAGATTCTTGAGCTCAAAACAACCATCTTAGAACATTTGAATATGGATATGATTATATTAATGGAAAAATTCAAGGATATGAATAAATGGTCAAAAGCCATGGAGGGAATTTTAAATGACTTCAAATAGTTAGAGAAATAATGGTGAAATTAATAGGGAGCTTGATTAAGGATCTAACCATCCTCAGTCCTATTGGCTTGATAACTAATGAAGAGTTCCAACATGGGGATACTCAATTCATCCAAGAGGTGAAGAAAAAAATGCAAGGCACCACTGGGGTAGATAATAAATGAATATCAGATATGATATTATTAGTAGAAGAGAAGATAAGAAATGTTAGAAACATTAAATAAGCCTTATACAAAACTGATAAAGACATCAAAGAGTGGGCAGGTAAAGAAGAGGAGTTGTTCATGGAGATAATTATCAACCTCAGAGTAATTGGTGAGCAACATGACAAGGTAATGAAGATCTTGGAGTAAAAACAACAAGATGTTACTTTAAGGGCATCTCAAGGTCAACTAAGTTGACTTAGAATATTCTCTTATATAGAAACTATATAAACCATTTTGAAAAAAATATTCTATTTTGTAAATGCATGTGCAATTTGTAACGCATATGGATTATAGGTTAGACCACTTGTAAAGTGTCATTGACTCTAGAATGTTATAGAAGGATAATTGTCCTTGACACTTAGCTAATTATAATTTGATAATGATTAACTGATATACCTCATAAGTATTCTATAAAAGGAGGTATTATCATTTATAAAAAGGGGGAAGTTTTTAGAGCAAACATTTTGTGTAGATTTTGGAGCAAATAATGCAAGAAAGGGAGTTATATAAAGATTATCACATATTTTTTTGTGTGTTTGTTATCATGGCTACTTCTTCAAGTATCTAGTTTGATTTTTAGATTTGAATTATTTTTATGAATTCTAGATGTGCATATGTTAATTCAAAGTTGTTAATTTGAGCTTGTGCTAGGTTGAATAAAATATTTTAGATTCATTTCATTTTCCTTGCTTTTATAGAAGATGTAAAAATGCCATTTTCTCATGGAAGTAAATTTGTAAAGTGAATTTGATTTCTTATTTGCATTATTTCAAATATCCTTAGATATTTGCCTTGTATATGATAGGATTTGTGATTTTGGAAAATTTATGTCATATTTTGGTTTGATTGCATGTCTTTGATGAATTTTAAGATTTCTCATGATGTTTAGAGTAAAGATAAAAAACATCCTTCTTTCTGCACTACCCTACCTATTTTCTCTTTTTTTGATCAAATCACTATAATTTAAATTTTCAATGTAAATATTCATGCTAAATTAGGGTTTAGACTTTAGGTTTTGATCATTATTAATCAGACTTAGCTAAGATTAATTTCATCTTCATAGACAAGCTTTAAAACCATGGTTTCTCCCAACAATCATTTACATATTCATTTTGTGAAATAGTTATATAGCTTGGCCACAACTACACCACAAATATTAGGAATATCAAAACCAATAACTTATGCAATAAATTCTTTGAATATAAAAATGAGAACTGTTTTAAACACTATATAAACCCTATGATACAACCACATGCATCAACAATCAAAATTGGTGCTACAAGGAGGGATTTAAATTCTAACTTTATGAACTTAAGATATCTTAGCTAATTCTAGTGAATTTTATTAAAATATTAGTTTATCTATTGCATATTTGTGTTTTTCTTAGATCAATTATGTAAATATCATTAATATTCATGGTTTTAGACCAATCTTTGGGATTATTTAGCTAAATATAGTTATTCTTTGAAGATTTATAGGATAAATTATTGCAAAGGTAGTTTAAGCTTTGTAAATCTAATCTATTTGAGGTTAGTGATAACAATTATTATTCAAATATTAGTCAAATATTTGAAAATATAAGTGTAAATATCACTCATACTCACAAGTTTTGAGGTATCTTTAAGCTAAAATAGTTACAGATAGTTTTTATTTGAAATATTTGTATGAATTTGCTTAATGTCCAAATATAATCATTTTTTTTCAAAGCTAAAGTTTATACATCTTATTTTGAATAGGATTCAAAGTTTACAATTTATAACTACCATGAATAAGAAATAGGTCAAGGTTACCTCTTCTTTATTTGGAACTTGATAGGAAAAGAAGAACAGATAAAGGTAAGTGTAGAGTTTCTAAATCTCAACCTACTCCACCTATTTATGTTGTTGCATTCAATCCTCATCAAGGTATGGCTTGGTTAAATGGATCTTCTATTAATGTGCCTAGTCAAGTACATGATTTACCTAAAAATCTTAAGAAATGATTACCTTTGTTTAGTCCTAAAGGTGTGGTTACTACTAAACAACATATCAAGTTTTTTAAGCCTACTTTAAGATTGTTAAATGTTGTTCATGAATATGTTACTTATAAATTATTTCCTTTTACTTTTAGAGATGTAACATATGATTAGTTTATTAATATTCCTAAAAATTACATTACCAGCTAGAATGATTTCAACAATTATTTCATTGATCAGTTTGGAAAGGTCATCAGTCCTTTTGTCCTTTATCAATAATTCACTATGGTGAAGAGAGATTCAAGTGAAACCATTAGAGATTTTAATGCTATATTTCAAAATATGTTTATCAAAACTATAAATCCCTATAGTATTGATGAAGCTTTATCTTTATAAATTTATAAAGATGATTTAGATCCAATGACTTCTGTATTCTAGAAAAGATCTATTAGATTCATAAATACATTAGCCTTGGCCTATGCTGAAGTTGTGAAGATTAGTGATCAAATGCAACCCCAAGGTCATTTGGCATATTTTATTCATAACATCAATCCTAATTTTCCTATATTTAATATCATCCCAAATGCTAATCAAAACATGTCTACTTTGAATCAAACTCCAGTTTTAAACTAGTTGCCTTTGAGTCATGTTCATCCTAGTCGAAATCTAGGATTCCTAAATAATACTACAAATGGATCTCATCCATAAGATCAAAGATTTTTGCTTCAAAAATATAGTAGTAGTATTAAATTTTAGAATTTAAAGACACCTAATATTTAAAATGACTCCATATTAAAAAAATTTCAAAAAATGAGCACTAATTTTCTTTAGTTAAAAAAATTAGTAGGTAAAGAAATTATTCTTATCAGAGGTTTAACAAACATAAAAATAGGTTTCATAATAGCATCAAAAATAATAATAAAAATAAGTCATCTAAAAATAACAACATGCTTGAAATGAACATTTGTGATGTAGATTTAGTTGATTATTATAGAGTTCATAACACTTTAAAACATGGTGAATTAGATTGTATAGAATTTTGTTACACTTTTGAATATTTTCAATATGAACTAGATACATTTGAAGTTGTGCCTAATAAAGATAATGCTGTAGGGACATCTGGTTCTTCAAATTCATCTAAATCTTCTAACATAACTCTTATGGTGGAGACATTTGATTTCCCATTCCAAAATGAGAATGAACCTCAAGATACTCTAGAGGAGATTCATGTTTTTCAATAGTATCTAAAGAAGACTTATCCATTAAGGAATAGAGAATAAATCAACTTATGACAAGCTCTACTACATCAAAAACATTAATATTCCTCTTGATCCCAAAGTAGATAACAATCCAAAACCTCCAAATGGAAGGAACACTAGAAATAATGTTGAATCATCTAGTTCTTCTACTAGGAGTGGATACAACACAGTAGAGGATATGAATAAAAGTAAAGATAATATCACTTTACATGAATTGACTTAAATAACTAAATAAAGAGACTTGTTTCCAACATCTTTAAGAAAAAAACATTGTAACTCATAGAAAGATGAAAATGAAAATGTAGTGATATATAAGAATAAAGTAGAGGTTCCACCCTTGTTACTAATAATTATAGTTTTTGGTAAAAACTTACATAATTATTTGTTATATTCACGTGCCTCTACAAACATCATACCAAATGGTATTTATGAAAAGCTTGGTTTAACTTCTATTAAGTCTAATAGAGTAGTGACTCAATTAGACAAATCTAGAGTTAAAGTACTAGTGAATTATTGAATGTGAATATGCAGCTTGCTTCAGAGCCAAGAGTGTATCAATTCATAGATATTAAAGTTTTCAACATTCAATATGCTTATGGGATGTTTCTTAGTAGATATTGGACCAAATATTTGAATGGTTGCATGTCAGTTGATTGCTCTCACATGTGGCTACCATGGATGGGAATTCCTAATCAAATTTGAATTGAAGGGAACCAAAGATGAAGCACATGATCACTGAACACAATACAAATAATCAAAATTTTATTATGGTTAATTTTGATTTAGGCTTTTACAATGTTGACACTCCTTGGGTATGTAAATATAAAGACTCTCATGTTATGCTTGGACTTTGGAAATTATATGTCAATAGTGCTAGATGTAAATCTAGATCTGGAGTAGGAGTAGTCTTAATCAATCTCATTGGGAAAGAATTTTTTGCTTCTTAAAAAATTTAGTTTACTTATACCAATGATTTGGAAGAATATGAAACATTAATCTTAGGATTATAATTTACTATTAAACACAAGGGTAAAAAACTATTATTAAATCGTGATTTTGAACTAGTAGTCAATCAAGTTAGAAGCAAACATTAATGCAAATTATCTTATCTGAAGAAATACAAGTTTAGAGTATGGGAATTTATGGATTAATTTGATTCTTTTCATATTATTACAATCCCTTGAGAATAAAACTAGTCTTCTAATGTACTAGATTCAACTACAACTAACCTAAGGCCAAACCAAGATTCTCAAAGTCTTAACGTTGAATTGATATCATGTCCTTATATACTTGACAATGTTAATCATATGAAAGTTTTTAGTGATTACCAATAGATCATATAATTTATGAATAACTCAAGAGTGTTTGAGTCTCATATTACTGATGAGGTCAATTAGAATTCTCTTGATAAAGATAAAGTTGATAACAAGATAGTACAATTGAATGGAAAAAAGATTCTCAAAGGCATGGTTGCCTTATAAATATTGTTTGATAAAGATAATCTAGTTGAAGATGCTAAAATTTCCAAGTTAAATGAGAAGGATTATAATGTATTTGACATAGGAACTCAAGGTCAACCTTAGCTATTAAACATTGGTATAGCATGCACAAATGAAGAGTCTAGAAAGGCTAGAGAATTTATGACCAAATATAAAGATTTTATTTCATGGATTTATGAAAACTTGAATATATTTTATCTATTATTTATTACCCATACCTTTCCCTTGAAATAATCTTGTAAACCATTCACGCAGAAGCAAATACTAGTTAATCATGTTTTGGAACCATTGATTTATAAAGAGGTCAAGAAATTATTAGATTCAAAAATAGTTTTTCCAATTAGACATTCTACTTTGGTAGTTAATTTAGTACTAATTAGAATGAAAAATGGAGAGATTAGATTATGCATAAATTTTAGGAATTTGAGTAAATATTTTGAAAAGGATAATTATCCTTTGCCTTCCCTTGACCAAGTGATTCAAATTATTAGTGGTTCTACCATGATGTCTTTCTTAAATGTTTTTTTGAGTTATAATCAGGTACTTATTAACAAAGAGTATATAATTAAGATTACATTCATAATGAAATGGGGTACCTTTACCTACAACATGATGCCTTTTGGACTCATTAATGCAGGATATCATTTTCAAAGAGATATGGACCATGACTTTCAAGGTCTCATAGGTAAATGCATCATCACATATATGGATGATCTAATTATATTTTATAAAAATAGGGAAGATCACTTAATACATTTACAATACATATTTTAATGTTGTAGAAGGTATGGAATTTACCTTAACCCTAAGAAGATCATATTTTTTATAACTGAAAGGAAAATTTTAGGGCATGTCATAACTAAATATGGAATTTATATAGATCCAAATAAAGTCATTGCTATATCTAAAATAGAACCTTCTAATAGTATAAAATAACTAAAGTCTTTATTTGGGAAGATCAATTTTTTAATAAAATTCATTTTTGGTTTTGCAGAGATTGTGAAACTACTCAATGACATGATAAAGAAGGATGTAAAGGTTGAATTGAATGAAGAAACTAAGAAAGCATTCAAGGATATTAAATAAGTAATAGGAAAAGCACATGTGTTGATAAGTCTTAATTTTATAAAATATTTTTATCTTTATTATTTTTCTTCTAAAAATACTATAACAATTGTTATAAATCATAAAATAGATAAATGTGATCATCCAATTGCATTTATGATCACAAAATTTAAGAATGTCAGGTTAACTATTATCTAATCAATAAACAAGCATTTTCTTTGGTTAAGGTAGTTAAATATGTTTAGATAATATATTCTTAGGAATAAAGTGCATGCTATATTACCAAAACATGCTATCAAGCTTATGTTAAGTCAATGTACATTAAGAGAGAGAAGAGGTAAGTGGATTTATATAATCCAAGAATATGATCTTAAAATGAAAAATGCTAAATTGGTGAGGTGTCATGGATCAATTCAAATTATTGATAATACTAATGCTAAAGTGAATATCATGCAAGTTGATCAACAATAATTCCAACCAAATGATTGGTATGATGAAATCATTCATTTCTTGATCAATGGTTCTTTTCCTATAGGAATGATCAGAGAATAAAGAATAGCTTTGGGGCTCAAAGTAGCTCACTTCTTGATTAAGGATGGGATACTCTATAGCAAAAATTATAAAAAAATATACTTGAGATGTGTTTCAAAGGAAGAAGCAGTTGAAATATTAAGTAATTTTTATGAGAAAATCAAGAGTGGATATCCCTATAATAAAACAATAGCTTGTAAAATACTGAGGGTGGGATATTATTAGCCAACAATTTTCAAGGATGCACACAAGCATGTTAAATAATGTCATCAATGTCAGATTTTTAATACCAAGGAACCAAAAGTAGCTATGCCATTAAATCTAGTGTTAATTGACAAAAAAAATTCTCAATGGGGTTTGGAATTTATGAGGGTTATTAACCTTAATGATTAATATGGACATTAATATGTTATTACTACTACTAATTACTGTATAATATGGATAGAGGCAATACCAAAAAAATAATGTAGAACTAAAGATGTAATCAAATTCTTGGAAGAGAACATTTATACTAGATTTGGGACATCAATATCATTGGTATGTGATAACGAATCACAATTTATATCTATAAAGATGAATTTTTGGGCCTATGATAACAATATAGTTATTAAGTTTTCATCAAATCATTATCCCTAGGGTAATGGAGTTTCAAAGTCAACAAATTTTTTTTTGATGAAAGCTATTAAAAAGTATGAAACTCAACAACCAAGAACGTGGAAAAAATTGATTAAATATTCTCTTTGGGAAGATATAACTAGAGTGAAACAAGCTCTAATAGCATCATCATTTCTATTGGTATATGGTCAAGAACCAATATTTCCAATTACTCTCAAATTGCCAACTTATAAGTTCATACAAGAGTATATGGAAAAAGGTAAGGAATATGCCAATTCTAGGTTGATTGATTTCATCCAAATAGAGGATGAAAGAGAATAAGAATTTACCAACTTTAGTAGATATCAAACCAATATAAAAATATGGTTTGACAAATTCTTAAATATCAAGGAGTTCATACATGGAGACTTGGTTATCCTATGGGATAGAGTGTCTTAGCTAAAAGGAAAACATTTGAAATTAACTCCTTTGTGGATTGGACCTTATCAAATTGTTGAGACATTAGGAGATAACACCTTTGAGATCAAAGATGTGCAATGAGTAGAGTTCACTTTGCCAACAAATGGGTAATATCTCAAGCATTACTTCTCTATTGTTTCACCTCAAGTATTTATATAGTAACCTATAAGATTAGGTAGAGTTAGTATAGGTATGTTTAATTAGTTTCATTCTTATTCCTTATTTATATATATAGTTTTTGTGAATATTTATTTATTTGTTTGTTTGTTGTGTGTTTATTTTCTTTGCTTTATTCTTTTCTTTTCAATAAGTCTTTTCAAGATAGTTTTCAAGATCCTTTATCCATCCAAATTCTCAAAAGAACTTCTCAAACCAAAAATGTAAATATGAATCTTAAACATTGGTTGACCATGGATTTTGGAAACACCAGGCTTAATGTTATGTCTTTGATAAATTGTTGAAGATTGATAACTAGATTAATTATTCCTTGAAAATCTTAAACCTTGTTTTGATCTAAGTTTAATTTTAATAAGGATTGAGCATGTGTTTTAGTAAAAGTTTGAATTATTATAACAAATTCATGTTATCACTTTAAGAACATTATTTCCTAGGATGAAGTTTATGACCAAAGTTGATTGTCTGAAAATCAAACATTTGACAAAAATACCAAACACTTAGCTAATTCCAGTTCCCAACCTTTGTTGGAAAACTAAATACATTTGAAAATACAAAAATAAAAGCCTTATTAAAAATTTAAAAGTTTTCTGAGCAAAGGTGATTCAGGTAACCTCCATCGAGGTTATGGATGCATAGACGATAATGGAACAAGGCCTTTAATAGAGCCAAAGGTATCTCTATCAGGTCTATAGATACCTAACTATTAGTAGAGTAATACCAAAGCCTTACCTTTTATAAAAAATGATTCATAATGAATATCTAAATATGATACAAGTCTATGTTAGTGATTAAGGTTATGGAATATGGAAGTTATTCTCTCAATCCCATGGCAATCAGTAAAAGAATCAAAACACACACATAACATGACTGACTTTTGATGTTTGAACCTAATTTGACATTTATAAGACTTATTTAGATCATGAATTGATCTTAATAATGGTACTTGATCATGTGTAATAGTTAGTTTATTTATTATTTGGAACCAATAGTATCTGAATTGTAACATTTTGTAATGTTTTCCCAAAAAATTGCTATTTTTTGAGGTCAACATTGCTCCATTTATGAAAAATAAGGACCCTTGTCCAATTTTGTAAATTTTGCTTTTAGCTTGATCAAGATGCATTATTAAAAATAATGTTTTGCTTTATATTTCATTAGCATGTTAGCACATAAGCTTTATTTGATATTATTTGATGTTGCTGAAATTTGGCTCATGTGTTTCCATGTTGCAGGATTTATGGATCTCCATTTGAATAAACAAGTATTCATGGTTTATGCTTCAATGATAAATTTGACCCTTTTGATTAACCTTTGGTCTTTAGTCAATTAATTAAATCTATGTTTAAATGCCAATTAAATCCTTAGCCTAAATACTTTAGACTAGGTTCCTATGAAAATGGATTAACATTATTGATGGGTCACTTTATTTCAAATAAGTCTTAAATTTAATTTTAAACCTAAGTTATAATCAAATTTATTAATTCATTAAAACCTTAGTATAAATTTTGTCCTAATTCTTTATATAATCAAAACCCTTAATTCATTGATTTCGCTATTTGTAAGTATAAAAACATGTAGTGTTTCCAAGTGGTAAAATTTGAGAAGCTCGGATCCAAGATCAATGATACACGGATGATCTCCCAAGTCAAAAGGTCAAGATCAAGAATCAATGGATCATATTGAATCATTAAATGAAGATATAATAGTGAGATCAGAGTCAACATGTTAAAGTATATTAATATTGAGCATAATGGTGGCAAGTGTCACACTCATGGTGAATTAGATATAGATTGATGGTCCACATTATATCGGGTGAATAGGTAATAAATCAATGGTCTGTATTTGATCATGCATTAAAAAAATAAATGGTGCACATTTAATCACTCATATGAAGATCAATGGTATGTTTAAAATCTTTTGGATGAAGATATATGATGAAAAATGAGTCAAGGAGTCAAAGAGCCTAGACTGCACATGATGTCACTAGGTGGTGTGAGAGCACTAAAGTAATGGAAACTGACTACAAGGTACATAGATTACATGTGATGCTACTAAGTGGCACAATCTCATAAGCCCAAATTAAATATCAATGGCCTTCATGAAATTCAAGGTTATAAGAATCCTAAGGAGATCGACAAAGTGAATCTAATTAAATTTCTAGGAGGTATGAGATGATGAGACGTGTCTAAGAGATAAAGGTCACATTTTAAAATAAATAAGCTATATGACAAGGTGATGCCACATAAGCATACATGTCATATTGGAATATTTTGTGGACCTGAGCATATTAAAGGTATAAATACAAGATCTAATTCAATCTAAGTCACCAAAGCACATATTTTAAACTTTTTTTCCATCATTAAAGCTTTGTTTAAACATTCAAATCCCTATAATGTACAAAAAGCCCCAAAATGTTCCTAGATTCATTGTGTTGAGGCAAGAAAGTTGAATTATTATTTTCAAAATAATAATAATAATGATAACATATGAATATGCTTCTTATAAGGTGGTTTAACTATACCTAACATTAGATACAGAACGTTGAGTTTTCAAAGATAGAATTCATAGTTACTTCATTAAACATGGGAGATAATAATTGCTCAAATAACAATTAAGAATCAAGGAGTGTTGACTAAGGAAGAGGATAAGCTACTTATAATGAAGAGACTCTATGATGACATCATGGTGATTTAGATGACTAGAGTCCATTATGTTGCTATTAAACTAGAGGTACTACACTGTATAAATGTCTTAAGTCCAATTTTCAAATATACTAGAATTGATAAGGGTATGTTAATTCATGAATCTAGTCTAATGAAAATTAAATATATATCCCCTATTGCTTTTGAGTCTTATTATAAGCTACATAACCCATAAATTTATCTAACCTCCATTATTTCATGGTCTAAGTAGCATAAAATGATGGATACCCTAGCCAAATGGTTAGAAATAGGTAACTGGGTCATTGTAGATCCTATAAAGAGCATCCTAGTGAGTCAATTTAGACCTAGAGTTAAGATGGTCATGACTATGTTAAATAAGTTGTATGGATGCTTATATTCAACACATGTTGAGCCAATTTGGTTCCCTATGGTACACTTCATCATTGAAGAAATGTTGGTTCCTCCATTAGGTGAAATTATTGGTATCTCCCTCAACATATAAATATATGGGATCAAAAATAAGAAGAGGACTAAATTTTACATGATTTCCTATCTATTGAATGCTCTATGAACTATCACCAATATCCTAAAATAGATATAATGGTATAATAATGATACCCAAACTATATCTGAATAGTATTCCAAATTACATATCTATAAGTATAGGGACCATATTTAGTTTATTTGTGATTATTCTTACCCTACATTGAGTCAAACTATTGATGGTTTTCCTATGATGAGAGTAAGCCCTTTAATCAAAAAGTCTATTGAAGCAATAGGAGACATATGGCTTTATCCTGATTGCATAGTCATAAGAATTGAATGAACTCAAAGTGCTCCCCTCAAATTTTTAGTTCATGTACCTAAAAATTTGGCAGAACAAGAGGTTGCATATCAAATATTTAATGGGATATGTAAAACTAAGAGGAAATTAATTCTACATAGTTTTCCCATGATAATTGGAAAGACCATCATCAAACGATGGGATCATATTAAGGCTACATCAAAGCATATACTATCCTTCAACTTGTAGATTGATGATCATAGACAATGGGATCCCTATGGTAGGGTAAAGGAACATATGAGATCAAAGGTATTTTGAATGTGCCTTATGAGCATGAACCTAGAGCATTTGATTTTATATAAACCAAGGCATCAACATATTATGAAATCACTAGAAGATTGAAAGAGAATAACATAAATCCTAAATCTATGTTGAATAGATATCAAGAGATGGAGGATATATGGTAGTTAGGCCCAAGAAAATATCATTTGATATATGCTTATTCTTCTAGGCTTCAACCAATAGATATATAAATCAAGAATATAATTGAAGAGAGGAAACTAGGTGAATTTGATTCAAGTTCATCAGTTCTTGAGTCCTCTAGAATATTAAAGGAAGAATTTCCTCAACATGAGGTTCACATGATAGAATTGGATCCCCATGAATCCATTGAAGATGCACTATTAATGTTATCTATGACATATGAGTCAGATTCAAATGTAGAGGGAGAGAAGGTTAAAGAAGACAAATAAGATAAGGGAAAGTCATTGGACTTGATAGTCATTGATCTTCTTAAGATAAAAGATGAGACTGTAATAGTCTATAAGGTAAAGAAACCTAAGTTACCATTACACCACCGTTGGAGAACATCAATTTATTTAGTGAAGATAATCCAATATATGGACCACCTATTCCTAAATGGTCCATACATAGACATGCCTGTAGTCTTTATTATAGTTGATGGATAATAAGTATGGATTTTCTCAAACTTTAGACTTTATTATAGCTGATGGATAATAAGTAGGGATTTTTCTCAAACTTAGCCAAGTTTGAGAAAATCCCTACTTATTATCCATCAGATATAATAAAGACTATAGGCATTCCTATGCAACAAGAGTCAAAGCCATGGATCCTAGATTTTAAAAAAGAAGAGGAAAAGACATCAGCTACTCCAAGTTAATCAGTTGACCTAAAAATAGGTGTACCATGTAATAATATAGGCTAATCTTTAGTTAGGGTTAGATATGATTTGGATACCACTGGTTTTCAAAGAGTGACTGAGACAATAATCATCGAAGGTGGTGAAGATCTTGTGCATCAAAATATTAAACCTTTGACTTATTTAATTTAGAATAAAGGACAAAGGTTAGGTGAAGATCCTATATTTGAATAAGATGTTCTAGAGTTAGCACAATCTCATGCAGAGAGGTTGCAAGCTATCATCAAAGGCCTAAAGTAAGAGAAGAAGAAACTAGAAGAGAATTCCATTTTATCAGTTTTAGGGAACATTATCGATAGCTTTGAAGTAGTTATTTATTAAATATTTTGTTTTTTGAAGTCAATATGGTCTAAATAGGATATGTTGAACAAATAGATTACTATGGCTATGAAAAAAGTTAATCAATGGCAATGTTCATATAATAAGGTAAAATACTTAAACAATATACTAACAAAAGGCTAGATTCTTGAGCTCAAAATAGGCACCCTAACACATTTGAATATGGATATGATTATCTTAATGGAAAAGATAAAGGATATGAATAAATGGTCTAAATCCATGGAGGGTCTTTTAAATGAATTCAAATAGTTATAGAGGTACCACCGAGGTAGATAATAAATGAATATTCGATATGATATTATTAGTATAAGAGAAGATAGGAAATGATAGAAACATTAAATAAGCATTATATAAAGCTAATAAAGACTTCAAATAGTGGGTAGGGAAAGAAGATGCGTTGTTCATGGAGCCAATTATCAACCTGAGAATAATTGGTGAGAAACATGACAAGGTAATGAAGATACTAGAGAAAAAATAATAAGATGCAATTTTAAGGGCATCTCAAGGTCAACTAATTTGACTTAGAATATCTTCTTTTATAGAAAATATGTAAACCACTTTGAAAGAATATTCTATTTCGTAAAAGCATGAAATTTTTTTAATGCATATGGATTATAGGTTAGTCCCCTTGTAAAGTGTCAATGATTCTAGAATTTTATAGAAGTATAATTTTCCTTGACACTTTTTAATTATCATTTAATATTGATTAACTGATACACCTCATAAGTATTTTATAAAAGGAGGTATTTTCATTTTTAAAAAAGGAAGAAATTTTTAGAGTAAAACTTTTGTGTAAATTTTGGAGAAAGTAATGCAAGAAAGTGAATTCTGCAAAGTTTGTCTCATAAATGTTTGTGTGTTTATTACCATGGTTGCTTCCCCAAGTATATGGTTTTATGTTCAAATTTAAATTGTTTTTTATGAGTTATAGAAGTGCATATGTTAATGCAGAGTTATTAATTTGAGATTATGCTAGCTTGACTAAAAGATTTTATATTTATTTCATTTTCTTTGCTTTTTTTTAAAGATGTGCAAATGCAATTTTCTCATGGAAGTAAATTTGTAAAGTGAATTTGATTTCTTATTTGCATTGTTTCAAATATCCTTAGACATTTTCATGGTATATGATAGGATCTGTGCTTTCAATAATTCCATGTCATATGTTAGTTTGATTGCATGTCTTTGATGAAATTTAAAATTTGTCATGATATGTAGACTAAATATCAGTAACATCCTTATTTTTTACCTACCTTACCTATTTTTTATTTTTTGATCAAATCACTATAGTTTAGATTTTAATTCTAAATATTCATGCTAGATTAGGGTTTAAACTTTAGGTTTTAATAATTATTCATTAGACTTAGCTCAGATTACTTTCATAATCATAGACAAGCTTTAAGACCATGGTTTATCCCAACAATAATTTACATATTCATTTTTTTAAATATTTATAAAGCTTGATTGCTACTCCAATATGGATATAACGAGTATGAAAACCAACAACTCATGCAATAGATTCTTTGAATCTAGAAATGAGAAGTGTTTTAAACACTATGTAAACCCTATGATACAACCACATGCATCAACACCTCCTTAGCCTCCCTTGGGATATCTTCTTCTTCAGCTATCTCTAGCACTCCTTCAACTACTATTAGTTCACATCCATCTACTTCTACACCAAGAGCTTCATCATCAACTACATAAATGGGATATCAACCCAACACTTTAAGAATGAGATAGACATCTATTGGTTCATTCTCTTGATAATAATCATGTCCTAATTTCCTTTAATTAAAATTTAAAATATTCCCCTACTTGAATAGGGAATATTCTCTAACTTTAGGACATTAGGGACCTCATCTACTAATAGGTTTCATATATATGGTTCTCTTGTAACTATCTTAGGATTTAAATGGCCTATATATAAGGGGTTTCCCCATTTATTTTACTTTAGAAAAAAATGTAATTAATGTAAAGATAAGGAAGAATTCTTGCAATTTTCTTACCATTTCATTATTTTTATATGTTCCAATCTCTCAATCTTTGCTAATAACAGATGATTTCATTTCTTCAATGGTTAAATATGAAAGTAGTTCTTCAAATGTATCTTGTTAGTTTATGCTTGTAGCTATTCTAAAAAAGTTTTTTTATGTATAATATGTTTTCTTTCTATTATGATAATGAAAGTGCTTAAAGAAATTTGTTGTAGGTAACTATTTTACAACTTACATTCCAAATATATGCATTGTATCTACTCTAGAATCCCTACTATATTAATGATATTCTAGGTTTAACACTAGGATCCCATAGATGTTAGTTTTATTTTCACTACAGTTAGAAGGAATCAAAGGAGATCTATTGGTATTTTTTATGGTAAAGAAAACTTTCTTCTCTACCCTACCTTGTGTCCCCTTTTGGAATTTTTTAACATGAATCACTTTAGATTAAAACTCACTGTGAATATCCACTTGTTTATTAAAAGGTTAGTCATAAATCTAAAAAATAAAAAATCAATTATGTCATAATAATACAAAAAAAATTTAGATAGATTGTGTCACTATTGATTTCTTGATGTCCTTATAGTAGGGTATACTTGCATACTAAAGGTGGTGGTCACATAATCATCTGACAAAACTGAACAAAGACCTAAGGTCTTCCATTACCTAGACTATGAATTTAGAAATACCATTCTACTCTTTGCATCATATCCTTGACACAAATATAAATCAATAAAATAATAATCTGGCATTATAAGGAGGACCTTTGTTTGTTTTGAGTAGAATTTTTAGTGTGTTTCATTTTAAATATAACATAATATCTCTAAATACCCAGAGATTAGGATGAACATTATATTTTATTCTCATTTTTTGTAAGTTATTTGTAACCCTTTAAAGATCCCTATAGAAAGTGTTTATTCCAAAATATCCTTAAATATTGGCTCAAATCTAAAGATATTCTAGCATTACCCCTCTAATCTATTTAAATTTCATTTAAGGATGTTAAAGTTAGGCATGTCATTGAATTATTTGAGTAGATCAAGCTCTATTTCATCTATATTTACAAAGTTATGCATGATTTTAACTAATAACATTTGATCTATCACAAATACATGTAAATATTAGTGCCTAAGAAGGTTATCTAGTGAAATATCATTGAGCCAAGGATTTAGAGGTCTAAGTTAAGTACACTCACATAACATTAAGTCATTATTCATAAAGTTTTCATTCTAAGATACTTGGATAAGATTAATAGACTTTAAGTTGCCTAAATTATCTCATCTAACATTCATATTTTCAAGTTAAATCAAGTCTCTGCCAAAGTTCATGCAAGTCTCAAAGCTTCAAAGGATCTAGATTAGCAAAGGTGAAATAAGATCGCTCTACTTAATGATGGACCTTTCTATGGGGGGTTATTTTATGTTAATTTTGGTTTATATTTACATACTTTTTAAAAATTTGAGGATCCATTGTAGTATAGATAGTTTTTTACATAGATCCTTTGCTCAACATCTTGGTATTTCCTAGGATTCGGACCAAATCTCATTATGAAACTAGAGTCCCCACTAGATTTTAAAAAAAACCATTGTAAGGCTAGAAATAATAAAGGTGTAGGAGATATAAACCCTAGCATACCTCTCTAATAATCCAATTTCCATACCCTCTATTATACATCCAATCATTTATGGCATGGTTAAGAAGATTTTTCATAACTGTGCCTAGCCCTATGCATGATCTGCCTAGGAATCGAGAGAAATATCTTCCTCTCTTCAATCCATCTAAGGGTATAACCATCATGAAGCATATAAAGTATTGTAAGGATTCCCTTAGGATTATAAATATCATCCATGAAGATCTATCCTATAGACTCTTCCCATTCACCTTCAATAAAATTACCTATGACTAGTTATGCAATTTATTAGAATATTAAATCACAAGATGGAACTAGTTCAATGATATCTTCATCACAAAATTTGAAAGGGTCATCAGTCCCAACATCATTTACCAATAGTTCACCATCTTAAATCAAGATAAAAATGAGACCATAAGAGATTTTAATACTAAATTTCAAAATATTTATAGTGTCACCATAGTTCCCTACTGAGTTGTAGATGACCTAGCACTAGAAATCTATAAAATGCCCTAGATCCCATGACTATTGTCTTCTTATGTAGGGAAATAAACATAAATACACTAACATATGAATATGAATAGGATATACACATTAATGAGAAAAGGCACCTAGAAGGGCACCCTACCTTTTATATCTCAAACATCAACTCAACTTTACCCACTTTGAATTTAGTCCTAAATGCAAACCATAACATGCCTACATTGAATTGGATACCTAGCCTCAATCAGTTACCATTGAGCCATGTGAATCCTATCTAATAATTAGGATTCTTCAACTAGTCTAATTTTGGGGCTCATCCCCAAAACAATCATCAAGCTTTGGTCCTTCTTAACAACTCTAACACCCAAAGCATTGTCCAAAACTAGTTAAGGACACTAACCCTGAATCTTTGAAAGGAGACTTGGAAGAAATTTAGAAGATGTTTTAAAAACTAGGTAGTGATATTTTGAATTTGAAAAGTCCAATGGGAAATATAAGATAAGGTTCTAACAAAAACTACGCACTTTAAAAGTACAATAGACATTTCAAAAGGTCTAACAATAATAAACCCCTGGCCAATAAGATGCCTAACATAAATATTTATAAATTGGCCTTGATTAATTATTATAGGGTCCATAACATGGCTTGACATGGAGAATTAGACTAAATATAATTTTTTAATTCTTTTAAAATGTTCTGAGGTGAGTTGGAAATTTATGACATTATCTCTGATAATCAAGACAATATCGAGAATTCAAGAAAAACAAGATCACATGATAGTGAGTCCAACTCCACCAAAATGGCTCTCATGGTTGAAACTTATGAGTTTCTTGACCAAGAGGAAAATGATCCTGTGAGTAATGAGATGAAATTAACACTTTATAACAATACTATAAGAACAATTATGCCTTGAGGAATAGAGGCCAAAAGGAACCCACAATGAATTCCATACCACCTAAAAAAGTTGATACTCCCCCAGATCATAGAACCAACAATGATCTCCCTCCTCAAAATGGAAAGGATACTCATCCAACTATAGATTTGGCTACAACTAGATCCAAATGTTGGTACAACATTGTGGAAGATATGAAGAAAATAAAATCCAACATTACTTTGCATGAACTTCCCCAAATCACTGAACAACATGATTTACTACTAAAACCATTAATTGAGAAGTCAAATAAAGTTAAATATAAATATGTGAATGGAAATGTGGTAATTTATAAAACTAAATTAGAGGTTCCTCTATTTTTGTTAACTATTAGAATCTTTGGGATGAATGTGCATAATTATTTGCTCTATTCTAGAGCATCTTCTAACATAATGCCTACAAGTATTTATGAAAAGTTAGGACTAACTCCAATTAAGTATAACAAAGTTGTTATCTAGTTAGACAAGTCAAAGGTTGAGGTGGTAGGAGTATTATTGAACCTCCATATGTAATAAGATCATGAATCATAGATTAAATAGTTCATTGATATGCAAGTCATCAAGAAACCAAAAGCGTACATGATGTTATTGAGTAGAGATTAGACAAAATTGTTGAATAGATATGTGTTCATGGATTGATCGCATATGTGGTTACCTTGGTGGGGTGTGTCTAATTAAATATAAATCAAGTAAGAGCCAAAGATAAGATTCATGATCATGGAGTACAATGCCAAAAATGAAAAATTAAAATTCCAATCTACCAACTTGGGCATATATGCTCTTGATACTACCAATTCAAGTGAAAGTAACATGGTAACTAATGACAAAGGATGATATATGATGTATTTAAATGGTGTGAGTGAAAATAAAGGATCAGGGGTAGGTATCATATTGATGAATCTAGTTGGTAAGAAATGTGTAACATCTTACAGACTCTAATTTCCATGCACTATTAACCTTGCAAAATATGAGGCCCTAATCTTAGGACTCTAATTTTCCATTAAACACAAGGTAAGGAAATTATTAGTGTAGGGTGATTCAGATTTATTCATCAAGCATGTATGTATTCAATACTAATAAATTTTTTCTTATCGTAAGAAATATAAATTTAGATCATGGGATCTAATAAAAATATTGAAATTATTTAACATTGCCTATATACCTAGGGATTGAAATATACTAGAAGATGTGTTAGCTTTGGCAGTAGTGAATCTAGTCCTACTTGTGGCCCTCAAACTAAAAATGTTCATAGTTGAGATGGTATCTTTCCATTATATACTAGACAACATTAATAACTTTAATGTGTTTGAGATGATAAGTAAATAATCAACTTCATGACTTTTTCTAAAGTCTCTGAGTCACATAGAATATATGAGTAAGATAAAAAGTCTATAAAAGAGGTCAAATATAGTGATGATGGCATAATCCAATTGAAGAATAATAAAATTTATAAGGGCATGGTCTCTATACAAAATATATTTGACCAAGATAAGATAGCATATAATCCATAGTATAGTAACCCACACTAATTAGCCTAGATTTTGGTAAAGACTTGCACCTTTATTCTTTTACTTTTTACCAAACAATCATTGATATTTTAATATAGAAGGTAGATGACAAAGAAGATTCATTCAAATTCATGAGTAATAAATTAAAAGATGCATAAATAAGGCACCCACTCTAGATAATCAAGCATATGCCTTGGTAAAGTATATGAAGAAGTTTTAACATTATATCCTCTCAAATAAAACTCGCACCATTATACCTGACCCTACCATTAAGTTTATTCTTAACAAAAATGAGTTAAGAGAAAGATGAGGAAAATGGATGACTAAGATCTAGGAGTATGACATAGAAATCAAGTCAGTCAAGATGGTATGAGGTTAAGTTTTGATTTAGTTAATCACCAAGACTGATCATCAAATTGATGTTTTATAGGTACAAATAGACCAAGTCTCAAGTGAAGAATGGTACAAATTCATTGTCTACTACCTGTTGAATGACACTTGCCCATCAAAATTGAAAAGAGATTAACTAAGAGCACTTAGGATCAAAATATCACACTTCATGATCAAAAGAGGAGTGATTCATTAAAAAAGTATGAGGGAATCTATTTGAGATGCATCTTTAAGATGGAAGATGTAGACATACTAAATAATTTCCATGAGAAATTAGGAAGTGGACATACTTTAGGAAGAGCCACTACTCAAAATATAATTATAAAAATATATTACTCACCTACCATATTCAAAGATGCACATACTCATATCCAGGCATGCCATCAATGTTAGTTGTTTGATAGTAGAGAAGTAATGGCAACCATGAATTTAAAACCTATAATTAAAACTAAACCATTTGTACAATGGGGGTTAGACATCATTTGGGTCATCAATTATAACTCCTAAGTGGGACATAAGTTTTTTCTAACAACCATTGACTACTACACCAAGTGGATTGAAGTAATTACCACTAAGAATTGAAGGGTGATTGATGTCTTCAAACTCCTAGAGGAGAACATCACAACCATATTTGGGACACCTTTGTCTCTAGTGTGTGATAATGGTCCAACTTTTCAATATGAAAAATTCATAGAATGGGACTATGAGAGTAAGATCATTATCAAGTTTTCCTCTTATCATTATCCATAAGGGAATGGTGTTATAAAATTAACCAACAAAAATGTTATGAATGCAAAAAAGAAGTCAATAGATAAAAAACAAAGGGAGTGGTAATAATTATTAAAATATGTTCTTTGGGAAAAATGGACAAAATACAAATAAGTCTTCAAATCATAATCATTCTTACTAGTCTATGGAAAACAACCAATATTTCCCATTATGTTGTAGCTACCCACTTATGAGTTCATGGTTGAATATATGGATGATGGTGAAAAAATTCAATCTAGAGTATTGAATATCATCCAAATGGAAGATGATAAATATGAATCCCTCTAGATCTTCAAAAAATATGAAGATTTAGTTAAAAGGTAGTTTGACAAAAAGGGTAAAATCAAAATGTTCTAAATATCAGACTTGGTCTTACTATGGGACAAAGCCCATGAGAAAAAATTCCATGACAAATTCACACCCCTTTAGATTGGGCCATATCAAATTACATATACTCTGGGTGATAACACATTCAGATTGAAGTAATTGCAAGGAAATGACTTAGATTTATTGGTGAATGGACATTAATTAAATCACTACTTCTTGGTTACCCTTTGTACCCCCACCAAAAGACTATGAGTTGGTTTAGTGTAGTGGTAGTTAGGAGTAGTTTAGTTTCTGTTGACCAATTTTTGGTCTTGCAGACCAAAATTGGGCACCCCCTCCTTTTTATTTACAAATGTCATCCAATCCATGTTTTGGCTATATAATCCCTCTACTACCTTGTGCAAAAAATGTTCTCTACCAGACCTTTCTAATGAAAAATCTAAGTGTTTTATCATTTTTCTTAGTCTAGTGCAAATCGGTTTTGTGCAGGTGCATTACTTATCTACTTTTATAAGTAAAAGTGATTGAATAACACAAAATGATCCAAGTAGTTCATAAAAGGAACCAAATTTCCTTCATAGGGCATTTTGATGGCTTGAAAGACATTTGAAATTTTTTTGAAGGATATGTGCCCTTGCAGAGGGCACCTTGGTCGATGGCAAGACCAAATCAAAAGTTTAGAAGGGGCATTTTGAGGCATAAAGTGCCCTTGTGGAGGGCACCTTGAGAAATATGGAGACCATTTCAGAAAGATTTAAGGGCACTTTTGGATGAAAGAGATCCTTGCAGAGGGTAACCAACTGAAGAAGGAGACAAGTTATAAAGGCATGAAGGGCATGTGCCCTTTGGGAAAAAAGAAATTAAAATAAAGAATTCCTCCAAACAAAATGTTTGAAGGAATTCCTTGCTACATTTTGCTCAAATAAAAGTGTGGTAAAAAGTCCAAAATAAAGGATTAAAGACCACCAAGAACTTGGAGGCTGAATAAGTCAAAGACAAGCCAAGAAGAAGCCCAGGCAAAGGAAAAGTCAAAGGAAAGAGATAAAACATAACCAAAGATAAAGTAGAAAAGATAAAACAAGGAATAGTTCTAGTGACTAAAAAAGACAGGATAGAATCAATGACCACTCAGACTAAGACAAGTGGCATAGACAACTGAGCAGAAGGAGTTAATACATTTGGTGAAATATATCTACCAAAACCTAATAAAATAGATTAGTTTTCAAACTATAGAGGATAGTAACCCATGTTTTCACGCTTTACCATTAATGCACAGCTAGTTGTGCCCAACATTGAAGAGAGCATGGTCTAATCAACACAACTTGGGGATGGCTTTGTCAATTTTTAGAGGGAGCATCCCATGATTTTACACACCCATGACAACAAGGGTAATGACTTAGACATCTACATCATGGCTCTCCAATATGTAATTGAAAGAATACGATAGCATTATGGGCTTGTAGTCTTTGTAGAAGTGTTTAACTCATCATGTATTTCCATTCCTTGATTTGTTAGCTATCTTGTTTTCAAATTCTCTATATATTTGTAACTTCTCATTTTGAGAAAAGATATCTCAACTTGTATGGTGAAGCCCTAAAGGAATTTACCTTAAACCAGAAGAATTGTTTTTACCTCTATTTGAGCTTTCACTTTTGCATATGTCTATGGTTTTATCTCATGTTAAGTCATTTCATTTTTGTGCTTTCATAAGTTTATGCTAACATATCTAGTGTATTGTGAGTTCTTCTCTTACAGGTCAATAAGAAGTGCCCAGTTCAAAGTATAGGTGCATGTGAATATGTTATCCATAGTGTATCTTAGAACACCTCTGGTAGTTCTTCTTCCCTGTATCTCCATAGGATCCCTTATTGAAACATTGAATAAAGTTTCTCATTTGAATGAAGTGTATGCTTGATTCTCTTTGGTGTAAAGTGTATGTCAAAGCTGAGTAAACCAACCATTTTGGTTCATCACCGCATTAGTTTAGGTTCTATTTTTAGTATTTCTCTCCCTTTTCATCCCTGCCATTGTTAGCATTAGGAAATCTAGGGCCTCAAGGTGCACCAAGGGGAGTTAGAACCTAATCTAGAGATTCATCCCTCACATTTGCAACCCATAGCAAGAGGAATGTCTCCATTATACTTTGTGAAGGAAGAGAGTTGAGCCTCCCTTTAGAGAGTTTAATCCACTACATCAACAGTTTTTGGCATGCTTAGTGGGACAAATTTCTATGTCTTTCAAGTTCTTAGTGGTCTTGATATTGTTAAAAAATCCAAAAGAAAGAGCTATATTCAACACCTAGTGGCTCCATTCAAGAACTGAGTTTCTAGTTAATGATTAGCCTAGCATCCCATACCAAAGGTCACTAAAAAATCTTTTTTTAGGGGTGGCCCTTTTGAATTTGTTGAGTTACCTTTAAACTCAATGAAAAGGCTAAGGTTTGTAAATACCCACCCTTACGTAGCAAGAGATTTTCCTAAACCATCTATAAAATATACCTACTCAAGGAGACCCTAGTTGAATCCTTCCATAGCCATAGCAGCACTTAGGGCTTTCCCTTTTGTGGCCTTCAATGGTCAAAGTCCCTTGAATCGTAAGCAATATGACCCAATTCTAGGGACAACTCTCAAAAGTGTTCATCCCTTTAGTGGAGAGGGCCCAATCACTATTATCGATCATATTAGAAATATATCAAACCTCTAAAACATCCATAATATCATTGAATAAAATGTAGCCATTATGTTTTTAGCCTTGTCTTTCAAAGGGAAAGTTCTAGACTGGTATGGGACCTTGCCTATGAACTTAGTTGGCTCATAGAATGAGTTAGGGACCCTCTTGACCAATAGGTTTGGGGAAAAAAGTGACCGTTTGTCTCTAGATAAGTAGTTAACCACCATGAAGAGAGCCCCACATGAGTTTATGCAAGATTTTAACACTAGGTTCCAAAAGACTTGAGACAAAATCCCAACTCTTGTGAGTCCAACCCCAAGTTATGCTTTCCTTTAATGCTTGAAGGCCCTGAATAGTGACATTGTTATCATGATATAGTCCATGGGTGGAAACACTCTACCTATTACTTACGAGATAGCCATAGTTGCTAAAAATTACCTTGTTCAAGTAAGAAAGATAACTCATAAACCTCATATGCCACTCTTTCCTAACTTATAGCCCTCAATCCAACCTACTATGCCCACTCTAGCTCCTCTGCCTAATCAAGAGAAGCTAGCTACGGCCCCTATAAATTCCATCCATGAAGTTAAGGGCTTGATACAGAGTGTTACCAATGAGTTAGTTACCCTCAAGAAATAATAAGATTAGAGTTATAGGCCAAATCAAGGCTACCAACAATTTGGGTAAGCAAATAGGCCTCCCTTCCAGAATTATAATCAAGGGCAAGGTCAAATTACACATGTCAAGCCTTATCAAAGCTATAATCCAAATGCCTCTTCATCTTCCAAGGCTCTTATCCCCACTCAAAATAATTTGGTGTAGGAGTAGCCCAACTATCTACCCTTGGAGCATGGACAAGAATAGGTTGTTTATGCCAATGAGCTACCAAATCAAATCATGATTGCACAAGGTGATCAAGAAGCCCAATTCTCAAATTTTGAGATGTCAACACAACTTGGGATGGATAGCAGGTAGGCTCAATCTAATTCCACTCTTATGAATCACTTGGATGGAGAGCTCTATGTAGTCAACTATGCGAGGAGCATAAGTAATTAGAATATTGGTGTTGCAACCAACACCAAGTCCAAAAAGAGAGCCATTGATGAAGCTCAAGTAACCACTCAAATTTTTTCTAATTACAGTCCAATGGCTACAACTTTATCTCTTCAGGTTGTACCATAGGTTATGAATGTTCCCAAGGATAACTCTAAAGGGGGAAATCCTTCAATGAATATAGTAGACCAAATGAAGAAGTTACACATGAACATCTCATTATGGGATTCTTTAGCACTACTAGGATAAAAGTATATACTCCAAAAGGAATTGCATGGGTTGGGTGACCAAGTTGTCCCAATAAGAAATGATAATGTGTTGATAGTAAATGGGGCTCCTCCCATTGCTGGTCAAGCAAAGAAAGATGAGAATGTCCCTCCCTTATATTTATCCCTAATTATTAGTGATTTCTTAGTCCACAATTACATCATTGATAGTGGAGAAAACACCTCAATTATGCTCAAATGCATAGCTAATAAGCTAGACCTCAAGTATGAGCAAATGATCAAAGGAGTTCTATAATTAGATAGATCACCAGCTAATACTTTAGGAGTGGAAAAAGGTTTGAATCTAAATCTCCATGCTTGTCTAACCTTCTCAATTCCCCATGATATGGTAGTGGTAGATGTTACTCCTTACTTTTCTCTTTGATTGTTAAGGGATTTCACATCCAAGATAGGTGGATACTTGGCAGCCAATTGGTATAACATGGCTTTCAAGACAAATTATGGAACTAAAGTAAATATTGAGTGAGATACCATCCAAAAAGATCACCTAGATCTACACTCACCCAAAGTGGTGAATGTGAACTATGCAATCATTTATGAAGAAGAACTTTAGGTAGACCAATCCCAATTATCTTCCCTTATAGGAGTTGTTGACCTACTCCTAGATGAATGGGGAAATGACAACTTTCAGCATGATCCTTACATGTTCATTGAATAAGCTGGTCTTGAAATCTATCACGTGCATGAAAAAGATACTTTCATTGTAAAATTGATGAACACAGAACAAGAAGACTATGGTTTGTGGTAGCTATTCTTTGATGGATCTAGAAGCAAGTTAGGAGTTGGTGGTGGGGAAATGTTAGTTTCACCTTCAAAGGATAAATAATTATCAACTTTCAGGTTTCAATTCTCTTGCACCTACAACGTAGTAGAGTATGAGGTCCTTGTTCATCACCTAGAATAGGTAAGGAAGAGAGGAATCAAAGAATTGTAGATGTTTAGAGATAGTGAGTTGATTGTAAACCAAGTGAGACGTCAAAGCTTGACCAAGAACTCCTTACTCAATCCTTATAATAATAGAGTGTGGGACCTTGTAGAGAACTTCACTGCTTTCAACATCACTTCCATTCTAAGAGAGGAGAATAAGCAGTAATTGGTGCTCAATTCGACATCCTAAAGGGGATGAGACAGAGCAAGAATCATTATCATTTAAAGGTGATTGTGAGGCTCTTCATACCAAATAATTTCACTAATTGGTAGGTATTTTAAAGTGACCAACAAATAACACTTTTTTGTAGGAATAATCTAAGTTTTCTTCTAAAAATTAGTCCAAGTTACAGTAGTAGTATGATGGGTATATTGTTAAACTAAAGACTAGCAAGATTCCCAAAGGTTTGGTAAATCTTGAGAGCATTTTAAATGAATATGACCAACTCAAGAGAGACAAAGTAAGCATGTTAACCAAGAAATAAAATTATTAAAGGGTAGGGATCTACAAGGATAAGCTACTTGCACTTGGGAAGGTGTGTACCAATGAGAAAAGGCATGCTTTTATTATGTTATGTTAAGAGTTTGTTGATGTCTTTGCTTGGGAGTATGGTGATTTGAAGGGATTTGATTGAAGCTTGTCCCAACACACTATTGAGATGGAGGAAGGTGCCAAACCCATCAACCAAAAGCAAAGGCCAATTAATCCAAAGATTGAGCCTCTAATGAGGAAGGAACTCACCAAACTGATCAAGTCTAGGATCATTTTCCCTATCAAACACTCTTCTTGGCTGGCCAATTTGGTCCTTGTTAGGAAGACGAATGGAGAGGATAGATTGTGTATGGATTTTAGAGAATTGAATAGAGTCTCACTGAGAGTTCACTATCCCCTTCCAAGTAGGAAGTAAATTCTTTAGATGGTGATAGGTAGTTAAAGATTCTCTCTCCTAGATGGCTACTCTAGGTACAATCAAATCCTAGTACAAGAATGTGACCAATACAAGATAGCCTTCACCACCAAGTGGAGAACATACACCTATAGGAAGATGCCAATTGGATTATCAAATGCTAGAACTACCTTCCAATGTGTTATGGATATGGATTTCTAAGGTTTATCAATGATATTGTGTCGGTTTATCTTGATGATGTGATAGTATTCTCCAAGGAGGAAAATGAACACTTGAAACACTAGGAAAATCTTTGAAAGGTGTAGAGAGTTTGTCATCTCTCTCAACCCAAAGAAATGCATGTTTGTCATCCACAAAGGAAAGCTCTTGGGCCATGTCATTTCAAAGGAAGGCATGTCCATTGATCCAAAGAGGGTGCATGCCATCTTATAAGTATCCTTGCCTAAGGACAAGAAGGGCCTATAAATTTTCTTTGGTAAGATAAATTTCATTAGGAGATTCACTCTTAACTTTTTTAAGCTTGTCAAACCTCTAACTTCCATGCTAAAGAAGGATGAGATGTTCACATGGACAACAAGAAGAAGAGAAAACTTTGAAGGCATCAAGCAAGATATTGCCCAAGATCCCACCCTAGATAGTCCAAACTTCTCCAAGGAATTCAATATATACACCTTTAGGAATGAAAAGGTAATCTTTGCTATGCTCACTCAAGCAAATGGTGAGAATTTACAATAACATATTAATTTTTTAGACAAGGTTTCAAAGGCTATGAAGTTCACTACACGTATGTTGAAAAGCATGTGCTTGCAATCATACAAAGTTTGAAAAAGTTCAAACATATGTTATCTAGAAAAAAAATTCACATCATGGTGATACATCATAGTGTAAAAGTCTTCTTGTTGAATCAAAACTTGAATGAGAAAAGGGCAAGTTGGATCACCAAAGTAATGGAGTATGATTTATAAATCAAGACCACCAAGCTGGTAAGAGGAAGAGGGATGTGTGAATACCCTAATATATACTTGAAAGAGCCAAAGGAGGATGTTTTGGTACTCCATGATGAACCTGCAACAACTTTACCTATAATCATGAAGAGCTGGACACAAGACATGGTTCATTTCCTTCAAACTAGTGAGTGTCCACAAGATCTTGATAGGACCAAGAGGAGGTATTTTAGACTCCAATCTCTTCCTTATGTCCTAGTTGATGGAGTGTTTTTCATAAAATACATTTCAAGGGTGCTCTTGAGATGCATTGATTCAAACCAAGTCATCTGAGTTCCATAATAGACCAATTGGTAGCCACTTTGTTCCCAAGGCCACAACTACAAGGATTATGAGGGCTAGTCAATTTTGGCCCAATTTGTTTAAAGACACTCATTATTGGGTGAGGAAATGTAAAAAATGCACCTTATTTGATGGGAAGCCATGGATGGATGCCATGCCTCTTCATCTTATTTAGGTGGAACAACCATTGATTCAATGGGGGTCGGAATTCATAGGATTGATCAATCCTCCTAGTATTGGACACAAGTGGGTTTTGACTGCCATAGATTATTTCACAAGGTGGGTAGAGGCCATAAATTTGAAATATGCCAATGAGAGTGTAGTCTTAGACTTATATGAAGGCATAGTGATAAGATTTGGGGTCCCAACCACAATCATTTTAGACAATGCATTATCTTTCTTGAGAATAAAGACAAGTGAGTGGGAATTGAAGTATGGCATCTATCTCAACACTTCTTCTAACTAATTTCCATAAGGAAATGGGTTGGTTGAGTCCACAAACAAGAATTTGATTAGGATCATAAAAAGGATAATGGAGGAAAATAAAATGACTTGGCATGCCAAGTTGGAGATAGCTCTTTGGATAGATAGGATCACTCCAAAGAGGGAAATCAAAAATTTAACATACACACTTGTGTACGTAAGGGAATCTATACTTCCTATCTCACTTGAGCTACTACCTTTGGATCTTTCCCATCAGTTGTAATTAATGGATAGTGATAGCCTAGAAGTCAGGTATTGTGAGCTAATAGATCTTCAAGAAGTGAGAAACTAAGTAATGGATGTCATGACCAACCACCAACAACAAATAAATAAGCATTTTGACAAAATTTCTATGCCAAGGAGTTTCTTAGAAGGTGACATTGTCTTGAAGTGGGATGAGGACTGAGCCAATCTTGGAAGGCACATGAAGTTTAACTCTTTGTGGAGTGGCCCATATGTCATCACCCAATGCAAGCAACATAATTCTTTTCAACACTCCAAGTGGGATGGTGAAGAGCTACATATCCTAGTCAATGGGATATATCTTAAGAATTATTAATAGGTTTATTCTATCATGTACATAGTTTTCCTTATTTTTCCTTGTTTTCCCTAAGTGTTGTTATGCATGTGTGTAGTGTTTTTAGTATTTATATTTGTTTTTTACTTGTTGTTTAGGGTAAAATATTTTTTAGTTCATAGTTACTTACAAAGAATTTTTTGACTTCTCCAAGATGCATCCTAACTCCATGCCCAATGGACTTTGTGGCTACCAATCTTCCCAAACATAGTAGGCATGCTTCCCCTGTGAGTCACCAATTGTGTTGACCAATTTTTGGTCTTGAAAATGAAAATTGGGAACCCTCTCCTTTTTCTTTGCAAAGGTCATCTAATATATGTTTTGGCTAGATCATCCCTATATTTCCTTGTGCAAAAAATGTTCTCTACTAGACCTTTCTAATGAAAAAGCCAAGTGTTTTATCATTTTACTTAGTCTAGTGCAAATCAAGTTTGTGCAAGTGCATTTCTTATCTAATTTTATAAGTAGTGATTGAAGAACCCAAAATGATCTAAGCAATTCATAAATGGAACCAAATTTCCTTCATAGGGTATTTTGATGGATTGAAGGACATTTTCAAAAAGTTTGAAGGGTATGTGCCCTTATAGAGGGTACCTTGGTCGACGGCAAGACCAAATCAAAAGTTTCAAAGGGACATTTTGAGGCACAAAGTGCCTTTGAAAAGGGCACCTTGAGAAAGATGAAGACCATTTAAGAAAGCCTGAAGGTCACTTTTAGATGAAAGAGACCCTTACAGAGGGCAACTAGTTGAAGGAGACAAGTTGTAAAGGCCAAAAGGGCACGTGCCCTTAGAGAAAAGAAGTAATCAAAAGAAAGAATTCCTTTGGATAAAATGTTTGAAGGAATTCATTCAAATATTTTGCCTAAAGGAAAGTGTATCAAAAAGTACAAAATAAAGGAGTATAGACCACCGAGAATTTGAAGGCACAATAAGTCAAAGACAAGCCAAGAAGAAGCCAAGGCAAAGGAGAAGTCGAAGGAAAGAGATAAAACATGGGAAAAGACAAAGAAAAAAAGACAAAACAAGGAATAGTTCTAGCTTCTAATAAAGACAAAGGATAAAATCAATGACCACTCAAACCAAGACAAGTGGCATAGACAACTCAACAGAAGGAGTTAATATATTTGGTGAACTATATCTACCAAAACCCAATAAAATAGATTGGTTTTCAAACTATAGAGGATAGAAGCCCATGTTTTCATGCTTCACTATAAATGCACAACTAGTTACACCTAGCATTGAAGAGAGCATGGTCTAGTCAACACAACTTGGGGATGGATTTGTTAGTTACTAGGAGTATCCCATGCTTTTTAGGCCCAAGACAGTAAGGGTAGTGACTTGGACATCTACAACATGGCTATCCCATATGAAATTGGAAGAATATGGTAGCGGCATGGGCTTGTGGTCTCTACATATGTGTTTAACTCATCTTGGGTTTCCATTTATTGATTTTTTAGCTATCTTATTTCCATGTTCTCTATATATTCATAACTTCTCATTTTAAGAAAAGATATCTTAGCTTGTATGGTGAAGCCCTAAAGGAATTTACCTTGAATCAGAAGAAGCATTTTTACCTCCATTTGAGCTTGTAATTTTGCATATGTCTATGGTTTTATCTTGTGTTAAGTCATTTAATTTTCATTCTTTAGTAAGTTTATGCCAACATATCTAGTGTATTATGAGTTATCTCTTGCAGGTCAACAAGAAGTGTCCAGTTTAGAGTATAGGTGTATGTGAATAGGTTGTCCATAGTGTGTCTTAGAACACCTCTAATAATTCTTCCTCCCTGTATCTCCATAGGATCCCTTGTTTAAAAATTGATGAAGGAAAGTTTCTCATTTGAATGAAGTTTATGTTTGCTTCTCTCTAGTGTAAAGTGTATGTCAAAGCTAAGTAAACCAACTATTTTGGTGCATCACCATGTTAGTTTAGGTTCTGATTTTAGTGTTTCTCTCCCTTTTCATCCCCCCCATTGTTAATAGTAGGAAATATAGGGCCTTAATGTGTACCAAGGGGAAATAGCCCCTAATCTATAGATTCAACCCTCACGTTTGCAACCCAAATTAATAAGAATGTCTCCCTTATGCCGCATAGAGGAAGAGAGCTGAGCCTCCCTTCAAAAGGTGCAATCCACTACATCAACAATTTCTTTTATGCTTTGATTTTTTGTTATGTGTTCTTTCCTTAGAGTAGTTATTGTGTGTTTTATATTAGCATTAAGCCATTTAGGTAAGTTCTTGAGTTTCTCTTTCATTTATCTAAAATTATAATTTTTAAAGAATTGAGGTGTTGAATTTCATGTATGTCTTAATAGATGGTCATCCAAAGTAAGAAATTGTGCCATATGTTGATTTGGAAAATTTGGGAGAGTTTAATGATAAAGTTATCATTTCATGGAATATGTGTTATGATTTTGATTATAATCCAATGTTGACAAACATACGTTTGATAGATGAAAGTCATAAAATTTTGAAGGTCCATACATACTGGCACTTAATTTCCCATCATAAGATTGCCTAGGTAGAATTCAGTCACTAAAAGGAAATGATTCTTGAGAAGAAGTTATATAATTACTTAAAACTTGGCTAAAAAACTATTTCCCAACCTCTAAGAGCTTGGAGAAAGGGCAAAAAAATGTGTATCAAATTAAATTGACTTGACTTTATAAGCTACATTTTCTTGAAGGTGACTCAAGCAAACTCCACTAGGGCTATATATTCCTGAATGGAAATGGAACAAGGCCTAGAGTGGATCCAAATGTATATATGTTGGGGCTATGGATATTTGGATGGAAACAAAGTAATGCCCAAGCTATCACCTTTAAAGCTAAGCATGACCATATATATGTGTATATATATATGTATATATATATATATATATATATATATGTATGTATGTATATATGTATGTATGTATATGTATATGTATATGTATATATATATATATATATATATATATATATATACATATACATATACATACATACATATATACATACATACATATATATATATATATATATATATATATATATACATATACATACATACATATATACATACATACATATATATATATATATATATGTTTACTCATATTATGAATGGTTTTCAGGTTTCTAGTCTTGAATCCTTCAAGTAGAAAGTTGTTAGTTCTAAAGAACTAATTATAATATTTGTTATATCTATCAATGGGTGACTACTTAATGATTACATTCTAAACTAGGATATATAAATGTTGGAAGTAAAATTAATAGGGGGTGAATCAGTTTTCAAAGCATTCATTCAATTCCACTTAACATTCATGATCCATTCATACAAACATATATATTAAGTAATCATAATCAACTATCTACATAAGCATGAAACACAAGAACACATCACATATGTGGGAAACACTCAAGGGGAGGAAATACTAGTGATCTATAAAAATGGACTATAGTCCTATAATATAATTTTTTTACTGAAGCACCAACTCCATATGAAGCACCAACTGCAACTAGCCAAGCACCCACTTGACTAGGCTTTAGCAATCACCCACTTACAAGGAGGTACTAGCCCCCTAGATGACTCAACACAAAATCAGCCAGCTAATTGATTTTACAACATTCACAACACTATGTTTCTCAACCAACATATGATGATTATCTCTTCATCTCTTCACACTCTTATCCCTCTCAGATTGTCTTCTAGGCTTCTTCATTCAACTAGGTCTCTTCAATAAATTATTAGGTCATATGACCTTGATTTTCAAACTCAAACCTCCTATTATACATTCATGTTAGTCCTTATAATTTATTATGATATTATATAATACCTTATTCCAATCAAGGATATCCTATCAAATTTGCTCCTCTATTTATTCCTCTAAAAACTAAACAATTAGGCCTAAAAAGCCTTATTCTTGTCCAAGCCTCTTGATCATAAACCTCTTACATGGACACACACACTTTAACACTTATATTTTCCTAAAAATAAGCCTTATGACATGTTAAAAGTAATAATAAATCATCACATTAGGTTGTCCATTACTCAAATAGACCAAATCCTTCTTTATGTATCATTAAGACCTAATTCCATTAGGCCTTGTTTAGGACATGTTACCTTATGACCCATTATAAAGTTATAAACCTATATATACGAAAGGAAAATATAATATAAAAATAAAATATACCTTATTCAACATCCTCTGATCACCATGACACCTTTTAGGTCCAACCACCACTTGAAACACTCCTTTAACACTACTCACATTAGACCTTTGAAAACATATATAAGTATATATTAAATAACTAAACATGAGAAATAATTTAGACACATAACCATGAAAATAAATCATTTATATTTAAAAATCATGACCTTAAAAATATCACAATATGATTGAAACACTTCCACTTAGGGAAAAAGGTCTTAAACATATCTCTTCAATATCCTCACTCAGAATTATCAAAACTATCAAAAACCAATCATGAAACTACTTGACATTAAAAAAAATTAAAGGAATATTTAAATTATTATAAATAAATTAAAAAACTTATATAACAAATTAATAACAAACTCAACCACAAAAACCATAATCTCTTATAACAAACATTGGTCTTGCAGACCAATTTCCTAACTTTATCTCACATAGTTTTGCTTGAAATAAACAAGACATTTTGGGTTCAAATTTTCAACCTCTTACACTAACATCCAAGATTTTAAAAATCATGAACAAGAATTTAAACTCACAAACAACAACACCCTATGCATTAGACACTTCATCTTAGGGCATAAAGCCTCAAACTCATCATGATAACTTAATTAGAACTGCCAAGAATGTCAAAAACATAGTCATGAAACATTGAAATTCAACACCTATATGACCAATTTCAAATAATATTGATGAATTAACATGATCCTTATATAAATTTATAATATCTTCAAATATAAACATCATATGTTCTAGTGGTAACTATTGGTCTTACATACCAATTTGTTGACCTCACTACACATAGACCTCATACAGCCAGACAAGCCATTTTAAATTCATCATTTTCACCACTATACCTATCCTCCAATATATATAACAATAATTAATAGGACATAAACATCCCAAAAAACATCTTCATGCACTTTGATCCATCACTCTACCCTGGAAACACACCTAAAGCTAACTTCTCACACTTCTTGGGTTTTACACTGTTTGCACCATTAGGCATGTTAGTGACTGGCCTACTTGGATCACCAAATTAAAGAAATTAAGGACAATAAATAATCCAAAAACCAAAATGGATGTAAAATAAAAGTATCAACCTTCTCTATCCAATCATTAAACTTTGTCCAATACAATTTTTGATAACTACAAGAACTATAGAAACAAGACTATAACTCAACATTTTCTCTCTTCTCTCTCTAACCAATACAAATTGAAGGTATTTGGGAGATTCCAATACAAGATATAATATATTATCTAAGAATACCAATATATTCTAGGTACTTTTGATCAACATATTCAACATTAAGTACTTATTAAGGTTCTAAGAGGGTTTAAACCTATTTCCACTCTTAATGATCATTCATAAAGAATAGCCCCTTAATCCAAAAACTAATATTCAAAATTTTGATCTAGGTCCCTTCCCCATATACCATGAAATTATTAGGTTTACATGAAAACTTTTTATTAGATAATGAGCCCAAAAAAATCCTTCTTAGGTTGATAACCCTTAATTTTGAGCACTCAAGAGAGCTCCAAACCAATTTGCATGTCTTATCCTTCAAATTAGAACCTCAAACTAAATTAACAAACTTGAAATAACATAAATCACCTATAAAAAGTCTTACATAATCTCAAACACCTTGAAATATGATCATGACCCCTCATTAGGCCACACTTTCTCTCTTTGCTCTTTAGACCTTAACCTACAAACCATATTAGGCCTCAAAACTGACCTTCATGCCTCTTTTCATGAAATATCTACCTCAATATCATACTAAATAAACCTCATACAACCACTCATTCCTATGTGCACTCATCTCACCAAGCCATAATTTTCATACCTTCTCATAATGTCTCCTCGTGCCATGACTAAACCTAGGATAGTTAAGCACTTGACCTACATGACTCTTTTCATGATCTCAAAACCTCACTTTCATGCTCAAAATATCACTCTTATGTCATAAGACCTATTTCATGCTTAAACCTACCATACATCATTTACATGCCTTGACAATAGATCATGATACCTCATTAGGCTAGGTAGGGTCCAAAAGAAGTTTAGATGTAGACCTAGACTAAAGGTCATACCCTTATAGGATCACCTTAAGAATATCATGAGTGTTCCAATGCCTCACATGCTCAAATATCGTTCACAACTTCTCAAATGTCTTATTTCACTCACTTCTCCATGCTACCTATACATACCTTCTCACAAGGTCCAAATTAGGCTTCACAAGACACCCTGACTATGCTCAAACATAATGACCTCAATGATATCACTCAAGATAACATAAGAACAATCATAACACACTCATATCACTGATCTCATACAAAAATAATATTACAATATTATTTACATAACTCATTGCCTACTGACCTTGCCAATGCCAACTGATCTTGCTCTCAACAACACTCTTATAGACCTACTTGTCATTATACCCTTTAAGATCACTTAATGACAAAACTAATAAATTCATGTTTACGTGAACCTTGATATCAACCTTGAAATCAACCAAAAAATAATACAAATCTCAATAAACTCACCTTGTCATGTCAATCTCAAAATCTCATACCTCAAATACCACTCACCATGTATCTTCACCACATGTTTATTGACATCAATGATATCACTTATCAACAAAATTCTCCTTTTTCATTGATGGAAAACATACTACAACCTTATCATTATCATCTCCCCATTCTAGTATTTCTCCCCATTTGACATTAATGGCAAAGGATCTTCCATAAACTTCCATCTAATTAGTTGATGCTTCTCTTCATAGACACTAGATGACAACTACTCTCATAAAATGATCATTCTCTCAAAAACATACATCTCCCTCTAGTATTCATTCTCCTAGAACTAGATGTTTTTTCAAATAATCACACCTAATTTTTTTTTTTGGACATATAGAATATGAAGCATTATAGAAACATGTTCCCTATTACTTCATGCATACCTGTACTCTGATATCAAAAGAAACCACTCTCTTGATAAATAACTTAGATCTACCAAGCTCCCCCTAAGACCAAGAATATCTTCTTCATATTAACTAATAACTCAAGATTATTTGCCTTACTTTACATCACTAAATAAGATCAAACTCTTGATCACTCAATAAGTTGCCACACTCTTGACACCAATTGTAGAATTAGGGATTTCCCTTTTTGTCTTCACAGATTGCACACCATATGAATCAACAAAACTCACAAACCATCCTTAATTACCTATCATATACCAATTGACTACTTTTGACCTTAGAATCTTGATGTCGACCTTAGATCTCTCACCATGCTGCCTACTAACTTCAAACCTTACAACATGGACAACTTGGAATCCTGTCAAGATAAATCAACCTCATGTTTCATAGATAGATGACTATTTACATTAATATTAATGGAGTCATCCATTTTCATAGGTCACTAAAATAACATGAACTTAGAGATTCCTAGATCTCCAATCCATTCTTTACAGCCATCTTATGGTCATGAGACTAATAGTCCCATGTTAGAATCCACTTAGGCTTAATTGAAGCATTTGACTCATCCACCATGTCATCCTTCTTTTTCTCTTTGATTGCCTTGACAATAAATGTAGATAAAACATGTTCATGACATTCCTTCACATATGATCCTTTCTCTACCTTAAAAAATAGTCCATTTTGACTAATAAAATGATCATGACTCACCTTAACTATCTTTGGTTTCCATATAAATTTTTGACCCTTCTTATGTACTCTAGGATCTCCATATACCTTGTTATGTCTTTAGATCCTTATAACTCTATTAGGACATAATCTTGTAATGTGTCCCACATTATGAAAACTATTCAAAAGAACATTACTATTCTCACCTCCTAACTACTCACTGCTTCTCATATGTTCCCATGACAACTCAGCCCTTGTGACCATTCTACAATCATTTGCTCTATGACCAAAGACATGATAAGAAAAATAACCATTAAAATAATTGGAATACCTCATTGCATTGCACTGCCTAATTTGTATCTTCATGTTGAATTTAATATTGATGTTCTTGAATTATTTTGGATTTTCATGCTTTTTCTCAAACTTTCTTGTCTTTTCTATGAGTTGTTCATGCTCAACCTTCAAATAATATATCTCTATCTTCAATTGATCATACTCAACTTATTTTGATTTGAACTTTGTATTGATACCTTCCAACTGATTGTTGAGATCCTTGATGATATTCTCATCTCTTTTGGATTCTTTAACCCAATCACTCTTCAAGGTACATATTTTTTCCTTAAGACCCTTGACCATAGGTCTCAACTCATGCTTCCTCTTCTTTTTGTGCTTCAAAGCATCTATGGAACTTATGATCACAACTTTAAGATCTAATTTAGATTTTCCTTATACACTATCATAGTAGACTTCTTCATCATACATGTTGTCTTATTCCTTAGAGTAACCTAATTCTTTAGCCAATAATAGAACTCCATTGCCAACTTGATCAACACAGTCATAATCATCATCATAAACATTATTATCACTTACTTTAGATGAATTATATTTTCCTTCAAACTTCTTTAACATCTCTCTTACATACTTAGCTTGTGAAATGAATTGATCTTTATTTCTATCATGATACACACTATCATCATCACAATCCATGATTGCATTTCTATGATCTCCTTTAGGATTTTATGCCTACTTTAGAGGATCTATTCTGATAAGAGTTATTGGAATCACAATGAATAGGGGGTAAATCAGTCTTCAGAACATTCATTATTTTTCACTTAACATTAATGATCCATTCATACAAACATATAGATTAAGTAAACATATGAAATTATCCACATAAGCATGAAACACAAGAACACATCACATATGTGGAAAAAAATCAAGGGGAAGAAAACACATTGATTATAAAAATGGATCATAGTCCTATAAAACAAACAACCAAATTTAGTGAAGCACTAATTCCACATGGAACACCAACCCCAACTAGCCAAACACCCACTTGCAATGAGGCACCAACCCCCTAGATGACTCAAAAAAAACTCAACCACATAATTTATTTGATCAACCTTAGAACACTATGTTTATCAACCAATAGATGATGACCACCTCTTTAGCTATTCACACTCTTATCACACTTAAATTGTCTTTTAGGATTCTTCACTCAACTAGGTCTCTTCAAGACTGATTAGGTCATATGACCTTGATCTTGATAATTAGACCTCCTATTATATATTTATGAAAATAATTCTAATTTAATCTAATGGTATATAGGACCATTTTACACTCAAGGATCTTCTATCGCATTCTCTCCTCTATATAGTCCTCTAAAAATTAGCCAATTAGGCCTAAAAAGCATTATTCTTATACAAGCCTCTTGATCATATACCTCTTGGTCAGTGACACACACTCCCCCACTTATATTTTCAACACAATAGGACTTATGACATAATGAAATTAATAATAAATCATTACATTAGGTCAACCATTACTCAAATAGACTGAATCCTTCTTTCAGTCTCCTAGAGAACTAATTCCATTAGGCTTACTTTAGGACATGTTACCTTATGACCCATTAAAACACACTAAACCTATATAAATAGAAGGAAGATACCATATAACAATAAAATAGGAATTATTAAACATCTAATGAGAACCATGACACCTTTTAAGTCCAACCACCACTTGAAACACTCCATTAACATTGCTCACATTATGCCTTTGAAAACATAGAAAATTCTATCTTAAACAACCAAAGATAACACATAATTTAGACACATAAAAATGAAAATAAATTACTTATAATGAAACCTAATGACCTAAAAAATATCACCATATGATTTAAAAAATTCAACTCAATGCAAAAAGGCTTAAACTTATCTCTTCAGCATGTTGAATTAGAACTATTATAATTGACAAAAACTAATCATGAAACTACTTGAAATTAGACACCTAAAAGGATACTTTAAATTATTATAAATACATTAAATAAATTATATAACATATTTATAACAAACTTAATCATAAAAACCATAATCTCTTATATCAAACATTGGTCTTATAGACCAATCTCCTGACCTTATCTCACATAGTCTTGCTTGAACCAAACAAGCCATTTTGGCTTCAATTTCTCAACCTCTTAAACTAAATTAAAATATTAAAAAAAATAACAAGAATTTAAATTCAAAAAACAACAACACCATATTCATTAGATTCTTCAACTCAAGGCATAGAGCCAAAACTCATCACTGCAACTTACTCAGAACTACCAAGACTATTAAAAACATAGTCATGAAACATTGAACTTAAACACCCATATGACATATTTAAAATAATATTTATGAATGAAAATGATCCTAATATACCTTAAAAAAATTCAAATATACAAATCATATGGTCTAGTGGCATCTATTTATCTTATAGAACAATTTTTTGACCTCACTACACATAGACGTCATTGAGCTAGATAAGCCATTTTGTCTTCATCATTTTCACAACTATACCTATCTTCCAAGATATATGAAAATAATTAATAGGGCATACTAGTACAAAAAATTATCTTCATACAGTTTGATCAATCATTATACTTTGAAAACACACTAAAAACCAACTTCTCATAGTGCTTGGGTTTTGCACTATTTGCACCATTAGGCCTATTAGTGACTGGCTTACTTGGATCACCAACTTAGAGAACTTAAGTACTATAACCAATAAAAAAAACACCATGTACATCAAATATAAGTCTCTACCTTATCTATCCAGTCATTTTCAAACTTTCACCAATACAACTTTTGATATCTATAACAACTTCTTCAGAAACAAGCTTGTAACTCAACATATTATCTCTCCTCTCTCTAACCAATACCACCTAGAGGTACCTAGGAAATTAAAATACAAGATACAATATCTTACTTGAGCATAAAAATCCATTATGGGCACTTTTTATCAACATCTTCAACTTCGGGTCCTTATTAGGGTTCTAAGAGGGTTTTGACATGTTTCCACTCTTAATGATTATTCATAAAGCATATCCCCTCATTCCAAAAACTAATACTTAAAATTTTGATATAGGATCTTCCCCATATACCATGAAATACTTATATTTCCATGAAAATGTTTGACAAGATAATGAGCACAATAAAATCCTTCTTGGGTTGAGAACCCTTCATTTTGAGCACTCCAGAGACCTCCAAACAACTTTTTATGACTTGTCCTTCAAAATAAAACCTCAAACTTCATGAAAAAACTTAAAAAAACATATCTCAATTATGAACATGCTTACACAATATCAAAAAACTTGAAATTTGATCATGACCCCTCATTAGGCCTCTCTCTCTCTCTCTCTCTCTCTCTCTCTCTCTCTCTCTCTCTCTCTCTCTCTCTCTCTCTCTCTCTCTCTCTCTCTCTCTCTCTCTCTCTCTCTCTCTCTCTCTCTCTCTCTCTCTCTCTCTCTCTCTCAGACTTTGACATGCAAACCATATTAGGCATTAAAATTTACCTTCATGCCTCTTTCCATGTACTTTCTACCTCACTAACATAATTAAGAAACCTCATACAACCACTCATGCATGTGTGAACTCATCTCACCAAGACACCATGCTCATACCTTCTCATAATGTCTCTTCATGCCATGATTAGGCTTAGGATACTTAAGCACTTGACATCCATGCCTCTTTCTATGATATCAAAACCTCACTATCATGGTCAACATCTCAGTCTCATGTCATACAACCTATATCATGTTTAAACACTTTCATGCATCCTTCACATGCCTTGGACATAGATCATGATACCTAATTAGGATAGGTAGGGTCTAGGAGATGTCTAGATGTAGACCTAGACTAAAGGTCCTACCCCTGTAGGCTCACCCTAAAACTCTAATGAGTTTTCTAATGATTCACATACATGATGAAAAAACCTTCATAACCTCTCACATGCCTAAGTTCACTCACTTCACCATGGTACTTACACATACCTTCTCACAAGGTCTAGACTAGGATTCACAAGACACTTTGACTATGATGAAACATACTAACCTCAATGATATCACTCAAGATGACATAAAAAAATTCTTAACACACTCAGATCACTACTCTCATATAACAACACTCTTCCAATATTCTTGATGCAACTCACTACCGACTGACCTTTCCACTTCCAACTAACCTTGCTCTCAACAACACTTTGACAAACCTACTTGTCATCATATCATTTAATAACACTCAATGACAAGATTGACAACTTCATGCTAACCTGAACCTTGATATCAACCTTGAAATTAACCAAAAAAGAAGATAAATCTCAACAAACTCACCTTATCACATCAAGCTCATAATCTCATACCTAAAAGACCACTCACCATGCATCTTCACCAGATGTAATTTGACATCAATGACATCAACCTTGAAATCAATGACAACACTTCTCAATATTGAATTATAACATATGTCTATGTTTCCCACAAAGGTTTCCATTTTTTGAGTTCAACATGCCCCATTTTCCTAAAAATGGGGACCCTATGAAAGTTTTGGTCATTTAACCTAGGACATGCCTCACCATTGATTCTAGTTGATATAAAACCCTTTGTGTGACTTTAAAAAGTGTAAAAAACATGCTAGGTCATGAAAAATGTTAATGATTACCTTTTACAAATGTTTTATTAAATGCCTAGTTCATTGGTTTTTTAATAATCTAATTCATTTAAAAGTGCTCTTATAATGGGTTATAATTTGAAAAAACAAGGTATGGTCCCTAAAATTAAATCAAAATTACTTAATTAGGGTTTCCAAACCATAGTATTACTTTTGCTATGTCAAAAATCATAAATATGATACTATGGTGTACCTTGATTTTAAGTATTAAATTAGGGTCCAAATAAGATTTCATACTCGAAGTCTATGAATTTAGACTTACATCTTTTCTTTTATCAAGATTTTTTATAAAATTTTGAGTTTATTTATCTTTATGTAGAAATATAATTCCAAATCAACCTCAATCAACATACAACAGTGTTACATGCATTGCTCACTCAGTTATATAAAGTTTAGGAGTTAATCGCATACACTTTATCCTTAAAAAATAGTCATGACCTAGTGACCCAACCAGAGCATGCCACTTGGAATTTAATCATGGTATTATAATTATAATACTATTTTCTCAAGTCTTGTGACAAAGTGACCCAATGAGAATGTGTCACTTGTCACTCTATCATTACATTTCATCTTACAAAAGAGTCATGACCCCACCAAAACATGCCATGTGGTGACTAGTCATAGCCTTTTGAGATGAAAACTACTTTGAAAGGTCCCAAAACAAAAAAAATCCAATCATACAATGAAAATTTGGACCTAATCACACCCCTTTCACCCCCTGTATCTAAGCTATAATATTCAATATCTCCAGGCCTGTGATTGCACAAAAACATGAAACTAAAAAACTGGTTACTTAAAACTTTGATAGTTGGATGCCATGTAGAATCCACCTGATAGCCAAAAATAATAGGTTGATGACATGTGGAACCCTTACCTTATGGTATTATCACTATTAAAGGAAACTACATAACCCAATGAAGAGAGATCCAATAAATAACTAACACATGGTTGAGTATTATAGTAGTTGAGTCTATTGAGAGTTTCATATAACAAAGCCACATGACAATGCAAGTGAATGAGAGAATTCATTTTGGAAAACTAGTAGGGATCCAAAATCCACATCATATAGAAAGTAAAATGGGTTGAATATTGTGCAATCCACTCGGATAGCTCGATATTCAAAATAATAAGACTAGAGTGCATGAAAAGGCACCAAGTGTAAAACACATGTCAAGTAAGACACCTAGATGTCACATGAATGCCCATGAAGTTATGATTTTTTTTATACATTAAATTCTTATGGGGCTAATTTTGGTAATTATAAAGATAAGTCACCTCAAGGGAAGACTCAGGTCTATAATGGAAGGTCACAGGGACAAATCAAAAGTAGTGATTGGCTAATTTCCATACGTATATTTTTGAACCTATTAGAAAAAATATGAAGAGACACTCAAGATTTGAGTCAAAGTAGGTTAAATATAACTTCCATTTATGACTCATATCTTTCATTTTAAAATTCTAAAAAACCTAGAGTTTAAAGATTACTATCTTAAGGCTTTACATTCACCCTTGTTATTTGATAGAGAACTCAGAAGTATTTTGTATGTTATTTGCTAAGGTCTTATGTGTGTTTTTTGATATCAAGATAATCCACAAGATAATTAATCAAAAAATTTATAAACCATGGATGAATAAGGAACATCGAGAGACACCAAGCTATAGAAAGTTCCATTCCTCTATTCATATGGATAAACAATCATCTTCTGGGACAACAATTTTGATTCAATTACATTAACCACTAAATATAAGCATTACAATGATTTATTATATCTTGTGGAGAATACTATAGAATAGGACAATGATGATGATGAAGATCCCAGTGTTGAAAAACAAAATTTGGACATCTTAGCACTCAAGTTTGCATGATTACACAAGGTTGTATCTAATACAGAGCTCTTCCCCTACATAGACTGAGTCTACTAAATATTTATTCAATCTAAGTGTGTAAATAACATGATTAAGTCTTTCAATTTGGGTAATGACATTGATTTCATAGTTGAGTTATCCTTTTAGGCTTATTATGATTTTCCCATGCTTGAAATTACTTACAATCTATAAATTATCACCTAATGGCTCAAAACACACAACATCAAATAAATGTTTGGGAGGCTAGGCATAGAACCAATGGAGGTTCATCTTCAAATCCAAAATAAATTAGATCCCCATCACCCAATTTAGGAAGGGGATTAGAATGGGGATGGCTATAATGATTAGGACTAAGGACACCAACCATATAGGTTAAAAGTGGGTTCCAATTCTATCTATGATCATAGATGACACCAAGACTCCCCCTCTAGGGGAGATCATTTCCTACAACTTGGAACCCTAGATTAGAAAGACCATGTACAACTAAGGAGATCATTTATATATGATGTCTTATTTGGTTTATGTCATTTATGGTACTCTAAAGTTCCCCTAATTCACCAATTAGGATATAGACCTAAAATGGACCATGCCCCATGTCTTCTCAAAAGTCAGAATTAACATGTAAAAGAAAGAGATGTGAGCCATTACCAAACATTTTTAACCAATTGTATATAGGTCCATCTATGAGAGGACTATGCCCAAGCTATCTAAATAAATCAAGTAAATACTCAAAATATTGAGAACCTACTAGTATTATCAAAGCCTACATGGTAATAAGGTTGGTAGGAATCAAGATAGCCCACTTTAGGTTGCCTTCCACAATGCTAAAAAAGCTAGCTGAATAATAGATTGCCTTCTAGCTACTCACAGGGGTAAACATATTGTTTAAGAAAAATAAAAGTGACTGGTCCATCCTTAATTAACCAACATTGGATGATTTAATATTGAGAACTACAACTCAATTATGGTTGATACCAATCAATGGTCCACCTTTGGTTTAGAAAAAGATACCAATAAGGAATGTGACCCTGCAAATTTAACATTTAATCACTCCATCAAACACAAGGCAACCCTTAACATTACATACCATCACAATCCTAAAGATGGAACCAATTCTATATTGATGTAGCTAATGACACTAAGGTGTAATAGATATTAAAGACTACCAATATCCCATAGGTGAAAAGGAGGCTAGATGATGCATGATTTTTCTAGGTTTTTGAACATCAGGGTACTCAAGTAGGATCATCATCATCTGTAGTCCATATTACTAGTGATAAAGAGGAAAGGCTGACTAACCCATAAATTAATTAGATAATACTATAGGAATTATCTCCCACTTTTGAGAAGGGAGGGCCTGATATAAGAAATCATATTGAGTAGGCTTCTACTTTGGGATCCCCATCTAGTAGCCCATCCCAACTACAAATTACTACTTTTCTACAGGCAAGACCTTGAATGGGGGAAATAATTACATATAATCTAGAACCAACAAGTTTAACATCAGGGTTTCCCCACTTGCTTCTTTCTAGGGGGAACCAAGTAAAATAGGTTATGATCATGTCTGTTTACTTCCTTTACTCTATAAGTGACCCTTGAGCATATTTGGTGAAGCCCCAACACTGAACTATAATCGGAGCATATTTGATTAAGCCCCAACTTTGAACTATAATCATACTTCCTATAACCATACTCCTCCTTATGATTACACATTGGCTCATGTGTAGACTACCAACCTTGGTCATCACACTTATATATATTCACCACTTGATTATACCTCTCCTAAATATTATTATCTTCTATATATATTTAGTCCATCTTGGCCCTTTCGTATGTAAGACATGCCCTCTAGAGACCCCTCAGGGCCTTTTGGGAGCTTGTTGACTATCCTAATCCCCTATTTGTCATAGGAAATAGATTTTATGAAGGAAACACATGGCCTAGGCTGCATGTTTACTTCAAAAAATCCATGGCCTAGGCTGTGGCCTAGGTAGAATGCATGCAAAAGTGCCAGTTTGAACCTAAACAATAAAAAATTGCTAGTTTTAGCTATTTTAATGGATTAGGGTTGGGATATATGAATCATTATAATTAATTTGAGCCTCTCTCTTGATCAATTTATTTCTCTAATATTCCCACTTTATAAACCCATTATAAGATTGTCTACTTCCTTGAATCTTTCTTGATTATTGTTTGGAATAATAGCTTCCATTGTGATAAGGGATGCCCTATATTGCTCCAACTATTCTTGGTGTTTCTCATTACTATTGATAGTGTTCATAAACCTTATGGGATTATAATTTCTCCTTGAAGACTCTAATTCACCTATTTTGTGCTCCTTTTATTAGTTCTTCCACGTAGGCTTCTCCTTCACCTCATCCACATCTTTTGGTTCTTGGTCTGGATTCAGCTTACACATAGCCTGATCTTCTTCCTTTCTTACCTCTTAGATTGGATAATCAATTGCTATAAATTATATATATCTATTGTAGTTAGATATGAGGTCAATTTGTTTTACAAAGTGAAAATCTTTGTTTATTTTTAGTAGTATACATGCTAGGGTTTGATTTGTTTTAGTGATTTAGTTGTTTTATGCATTGTTTAGAATAGTTTCTAAAGTTTATGCATTCATATGTGGTTACAATATATTTTCATTTCTTGAAATATTTACCATTACATGTTTATTATTTCATTGTAAACATTTTAATTATATATTAGGACTCTACATGCTCAAAATGCTTTATACAATTTGCTTAGACAATCTCCCTCTCTTACTAAACTAAAATGTTGTATTATTAGAAAACAATAGTATTGATTTGGAAAGATAACTAAAATGTAGAATAGGCATTCTCTTGAACCCTTTCTTGGAAATGTATTTAATTCTTAAAATGTCTTTCATTTAGCCTCAAAATGACTTAGCTTATATATTTACATTTTAGTTGTTATATCTCTCCATTTGGTATTATTGTTTTTGCTTTGTTTATGCAATCAGTAATCTAGTCTTAGCTACTTGATTTACTATGGTTGGACCCTCTAGATTTAATTTCATACTTTATGTGCCTATTTGTGCTAGCCCCAAACTATTTTGAAAGTTTATTTATAGCTTGGTGTAATCTAAAAAATTGGATAGCCATTATAGATCTCCTGTAGCCCATAGAACCCCTGAGCCTTTTAGCCTCTTAATGGTTTGATTTAACACCCTACCAAACACTGGTGGTTCCATTCATATTCTTGGAGCTACATTTTGGAATACCTAGTGGGACATCATATATGGTCTCAAATTAGTTTTATCCCATTTAGATCTCTCTTAGCCATCTCCCTTTTATTAGTTGTTAGGCTTTGCTTTCAATTGTGTTTCAGCTCTCACCTTGGTTGTCTTCTCCTGCTTTAATTTTGTGTCTTTCTCATTATTGGTTCTTTAATGGTTTACCTTTTTTTTATCTTCCATGTTACTCATGAATCATTTTATCCATGGTTCATCTCCCACCCTTGGGATGCTAATCTCGACAAATTCAAGGTCTTATCCCTGAGCTCACTATTGAGAAAACAACATTCACAATGGAATTCCATAAACACCATAGGACCAAGGAGCTTCCCTCAACCTATCATGGTAGTCTACACACTCTCATGTTTAAATGGGAATAATATTGGTAGGACTATAACCAATGGACTTGGTATCCTTTTCATTAGTTTGAACTTCATTCATCTGAGGAGGTTATATATATGTTTCATGTCATACCTGATTCACCCATTTGAGGTGATGATAATATCCTTACATAGCTAGGACCTAATGAGCAACCTAAAATAATTAATTATTTCCATAGATAGATTAATGTGAATGAAGTGATTATTTATCACGCTAGGAGTCAATGGTATACTTCTTCTAGAGACAAAGCTTGTACCTGCTTAGTGTCAAGTGCCTTAACTAGTTCTCATGAAAGTTCCCCACCTCTTTCTTGGATAGAGACTTTATACCAAGAGCATCCTCATATCCATGCTATGGTTCAAGGTACTATAACTTGTTAATGTATCCCCATCCTAGGGGTTCTTCCCATCCTCCTACTCTTTCTTTTAGAGTTTCTGATGAGAATGTTGATTTTGATTGCCACTTACAGTGTAGAGATTTGTGAGATGCATATCAATAACATCAAGGACAATTGGTTAACCATTATCTAATGGAACATAACTATAATCATGGGGATATTGGTCATCATGAACATTTACATGATAATTACACATCTTCCCATCATCCCTATGGGGACTATCATACTTCCCATAACCATTCCCCACCCCATGTTAGAGATGACTTCCATCATGAGTGTCCTCCATATCAAAATCAACCTTAGAATCATATTCCCCATGGTCATGGTCATGGTGATGTATATGGGAATATGAAACATAATCACCATCATGATCCCCCTCTAAAAGTTCATTTCTAGCCTACTATCAACCATGCTTTTATGGATCTCTATCAGAATCCTCTAGCCCCATTGGTGTGTGTTATTCCCCTTACCAATCCTATCATTGAACTAACTAAGGTCAATGGGGAATTATATTATAATCCCAAAAATCATATTAATACATTCATAATGGCATGTATGGATTGAGAATAGGATGAAGGTATGATGTTGAAGTTATTTTCTCATTCTCTACAAGCTGAATCTAATATCTAGTTTCAAAATTTACCACTAGATTCTCTCTCTAGTTTCTATCTCCTTCTAGATGAATTCCTCCAATATTTAAAAACCTATAAACCCTTTAACCTTGACATCTAGTCACTCACCTCCATGGTGTAGACCAAGGGTGAGTCTAAATTTGATTTTGTGCATATATGGCATTCAAATATTCATACAAGTAGGACTAAGTTCTCAGATGACCAACTTTATGATATGTTCACATGAGCATTGAGCTAAGAGGTTCGCTTTGAGATCCTAAAATGTGAGCCCAACTAATATGATGAAGTTTTTAATGAGTGTTTGAAGATTGAAGTATCTAAGTTGTGTACGGGTATGTAGCCCATACCAACCTAAAAGTTATCCTCTTAATGCAATTAAAATTTTAATGTGACTGATGATGGTGTTATTGATTCTACTCCTGAGAAGAAGGACAAGAATGATAGTTTTGAGGTGAATTATTTGAGTAAGAAGCCAACTAAAAAGGCTTCTGAATCAAACATAGAAAAATAATGGATGGTTTTTCCTTTTGGCATTGCCAAGTTTTGTAGCTTCCATCAGATGAGGGGGCACGATGATAAAAATTATGCCACCTAACAATATGGTGTGAAATCCTCACCTCTATCTCAAATTTTTCCTCTTGGGAGACCTAGACAAAATAAAATGTGTTAAAGAAGCCTCTACCTAACCATGACAAGGAGAAGAAGAATAAGAGAAAGAAGAAATCAAAACCTAAGGATGCGCATTCTCCTTCTTGCTCTTCTACCTCTTATGACTCCTCTTCCTAAGCTGATATGTGAGTAAGAGCCAAGCATGAGAGTATCAAGGTCATTACTAATATTGACATAACCTCTACTAGGTATGAGTACTTTGTTAACACATGCTTCAATTGTGACACTAACCTTGTTGGAGAGACTAGTGGTATTAGACCTCTCATCCAACTTATGGGGGAAGGGAACCCTATGGTCAAATTTTAATTTTGATGTAACATCCCTCCCTAGGATAGATAAAGTCCTTACTTTTTTATAGAGGAATTAAAGGGCCTCTTTGTTGAGATCTCCATTTTGGACCTTATTTTCTTCTACCTTGAGTAAAGGGGCCTTGCATTCAATGTGATTGGTCTCTCTTGTGAGGGTCTACTATAGGATGATATTGAATTTATGTTCAAATTTGATTCATCTAAGCACCCTCCCCATCTCATTCTTTCTTTTGACCCCACCTCTTTACCAGATGCTTTGATTTTGGCCAAGAGGGATAAGTTCCCTCTCTATATTGAGACATCTATCAATGACTATCATGTTAAGATGTGCATCATAGAAGAAGTATCTCCATTGAATACCATGCTTTTGAATGTATTTAATGAGCTTGAGATTATTGAGAAGAAGCTCTCTGATTCTCACCATAATTGTGTGGGTTTTAACAATGACAATTATATTGGTGAGGAACATGAATCTTTGGGTCAATTTTGGCCCCAAGATAGTTAGAATTTATTTTTCTATGTTAGACCTTGATCTTTCATACCACATGATTCTTGGACGTCCTTGGACCACTACCATGTAGGCCATCACATCAGCCACATTTTTCATGGTACAATTTGTGTATGAAGGTGAGTTTCACACTATAGAGGATGACCCAAATCCCTAGGTATTTCTCTATGCAAAGATAAATCCTTAAAGTGAGGCTTTAGCTATCTCTGCATGGAGGTTTATAGATTCTAATACACCCCTATTTATGAGTCTCATTTCTTCAAGGTTGAATGTTTTGATCTAATTAAGTATCTAACACCATCAACTCCTTTAGAGTCTAGTGTGCATCACTGAACTCCCTCTTCTACTGTTTCATGCTAGGCCAACTCATCTCTTTTCAAATAACTCTTCCAAGATGTCTCCCTAGATGTTTAGCTTCCAATTGCATCATATTTTTCCATCATAGTATTAGCTTTCTCAATGTGTCTATGAGGCTATTAGAGTCATCGAGTCTGATCTTGAGTGCTATTCCATCCATGGTATAACACCCAACCCAATCAATGAGAAGAGAGATTAAAAAAAGCTCATTCCTATGCATCTTATGCACCACCATCCTCTTACTTGTTTGGGTTTATAGGTCTCATCACCGATAACACCCTTAACACTCTTATGTTTTGGGTCATGAATGGTGAACCTAAGGATATGGGTGCTCCTTATCCTTCCTCCTCCCTTTTTCCTATTATTTGGCCTCTTTGTAGGTTGAACAATGCCCTACCTTGTGAGAAGGCCTCTAGTTAGGGAGAAGTGGTAGCCTACCCTTAGGGGTAGGACTTGGCCTAGGCATGTGGTCCTTTAGTGAGCCTCACAACTAACTAAAACACCCTCCCTAGGCCCCCATTTAGTAGATTGCACCTCTCATGGCATCCATCATCAAACCCTTGTGGGTATCCTTTGACATTTGGATTTTGCACTCTTCCTTGGATACACCTTGGGATAGAAGCAGATTATTTTGCTTCTTTTAGTTGTGCAAGCTATTGTTGGCTAGTAGGTAACCTCTACCAACTCCCTCTCTCTTTTTTTGTAGTTGTTTTAGGTGATATGGGTTAGTTGTTATGGTTTCCTATAACTTGTTCTAGCCTTCCCTAGCTAGTATTCATCTATCATAGGCCTCTTAGAAACCCTCTTCACCTTTCATTATGGTTGGCATTGAGACACTCTCTCATGGTTGACCCACACAAAAGTGGTGGCTTTACTAGCTACACTATTTTTTTACCTCTCACACTTTGACTCCTCCTTGTATCTACATGAGAGAGCAACATGACCCTGGATTAGTTGTGCATGTTATGGAACAAGAAAAACATGTTTTGACAAGCTCACAAATATTCTCTTCTTGTTTCCCCCTTTCCCTTCCATTCTAGGCAAGTTCTAGGCTCTTTCTAGGCTCCTTAAGCCTATTTTTGACCTCTTCTGGTCTAGGCCATGGATTTTTGGGTAAATCTATGACTTGGCATAACTAGGCCATGGCTTAAGAAATAATCTTATTTTTTTCTTTTTCTAGGCCTCCATTTCATCATGTTATTTCTCTCATCACCACCAAACCTTCATCTTAAAGGTTTTGTCTAATTCTAGATGCAATGACGAGGTTCCATTTTATCTTTGAATCTTCTTAGGGTGTTTTTGGGGACTATTATAGTCTCTTATACCCATAATTACTTTGGCTTATTAGGCCTTTGCACTCTTTGTTGGATGCACCTTATGGGCCCTTTTTGGGTGTTTTACCCATTTTTGTGTTTCAAATCATAGAACCTACATATTAGAACATTTTGAATGCATTAATGACCTCTAATTTTTAATTTGAGTCTTTTTTGGGCTTGTTTTGGTCCTATTTTTGGCCCTTGAAACCCCTTTTAGGTCACCATTAACCTTTTAGGCCTGTGCCCCATCTCATGTGTACCCAGGGATAAAAGTTACTTATTATGCTTCTTTTAGTTAGTCATTTCCCTACTTTTTCCATAGTTTATCCATTATAACTCCCTCTCTATCTCTCTCTTTCATCATGGTTTTAGGTAGGGTTTTCAACTAGATGTGGTGGTTTGGGAATTTCTCTAGTTTTGATGATTGGTCTTCATCTTCTCTAAACTTACCCCACTTTCCCTTGTTACCTCTTGTTATGGTCACTGTTGGTAAAATACTATGATTATGGCTTAAATTCATTTTTTATTTTCTTTGTGCAACTCTCTTACATCACTTTGCTTTGAGATCACATTTTATTAGTTGTTAGTATTATGTTCTTGACCCCCATCATGGTGTACCTCTCAGTGGTGATTCACACTGATGGCAGTAGTTAGGGCAACATAGGATTGGAAGATGTAGCTTGGGTTATCGATGATCAGTGGGGCCATGAAATTATTTTAGTTAGTTTCTTCCTTATTAGTGATATAAATAATTCCATTGAGTATCATGCAATCATTGGCACCTTGATAGATGCCCATGAGTTAGGCACGTACTATGTGCAGTTATTCTATGACTCACTCTTAGTTGCGTCTCAACTCACCAATATATGGGTCATCCTTAACTCTAAGTTGTTCCCCCTCTTCGAGATGATGTGAAATTTACTATATTTATTCAACGACAACTAGTTTACCCATATCCATCACAAGGAGAACACTAGGGTTGATGTCCTAGTATTGTCATTATGGATAGTATAATTTGATTTGACATCACTTGTGTCCCTTCTTTGTAGGAGTTAGAGCTGGAGTTGGATTTTGGATCATGAAACATTTACACTCTCACTTTTGTATCACATTATCAATTTATTCCACCTCTTTCCTTATATAGTAAGTGCAAGTAATGTTTCTTATTATATTTTTAGTGTTTTATTTTATTTGCTTTGGTATGGATTCTAGGTACTTCACAACATGCCTTGTTCATTTGAACACTGACTACTTGTACCTCAAGGGTATATGTAATCATACTTCCATGGCCTTAATCCTTCCTATGATTACACATTAGTTCACATGTAAACCATTGACCTTGTTCATCCCACATAGAGACATTCACCACTCATTTAGAAGTATCTTGCATCATATTCTTACCATCTATACAACATTAGTTCATATTGGCCCTTTTATATGTAAGACAAGCCCTCTAGAGACCCCTCAAGGTCTTTTGGGTCATGGTTTGTGTGAAATGAACCTATGGCCTAGGCTAAACTTTTCATTCACAAAGTCCATGACCTAGGCCATAGCTTAGGTAAACATGTGCAAAAGTGCTAGTTTGGACCCATACAGTAAAAAATGGCTATTTTTAGTTCTTTTGGTACATTGGTATTGGGATAATACCTCATTATCATTAATTTAATCCTCTCTCTTGATCAATTTATTATTATGATCTTACCACTTGATCAATCCATTGGAAGCTTGGTTGCGTCCTTGAATCTCTCTTGATTCTTGCTTGACACAATAGCTTCCATTGTGACAAGGGATGCCCTACATTACTAAAACTATTCTTGGTCATTCTCATTGCTATTGATAGTGTTCCTAAACCTTGTGGATTGATATTTTATCCCTAAATATTCCATTTCACTTGTATTTTGCTCCTTGAATTAGCTCTTCCATAGTTTTGTGGCTTTTCCTTCACCTCCTCCACAAATTTTTGTTCTTGGTTTGGACTCAACTTACACATAGCCTGATCTTCTTCCTCTCTTGCCTCTTATCTTGGAAAATTGGTTGGTAGAAAGTCTATACATATCTTTGGGTTGTATATGAGGGAAATTTTATTTAAAAATTGAAACTCTTTGTTTATTTTCAATAGTACACATGCTAGGGTTTGATTTTTTTAGCGATTTAGTTATTTTATGAATTGTTTAGAATAGTTTATGAATTTTATGAATTTATATGTGGTTACAAGATATTTTAATTTATTGAAATATTTTCCATTACATGTTTATTCTTGCATTGGAAACATTTTCATTACATAGTGAAACTCTACATGCTCAAAGCGATCTATATATATTGCTTAAATAATCTCCCTCTCTTGCTAAACTAGAATATTGCATTATTAAAAAATAATAGTATTGATTTGAAAAGATAACTCAAATATAAAATAGGCATGCTCTTAAACCCTTTATTGATTTCTTAAAATGTCTTTCATTTGGCCTCAAAGTACCTTAGCTTTTAGATTTACATTTTAGTTGTTATATATCTCCATTTGGTATTGTTGTTTTCACTTTGTTTATGCAATCAGTAGTCTAGTCTTATCTAATTAATTTATTGTCGTTGGACCCACTAGAGTTACTTGATTTATTTATGTGATTGTTCATATTATCCCCAACTTGGTTTACAATTCTATCTATATCTTGGTGCAATTTGACAAACTAGATAGCCACTATAAATCTCCTATAACCCATAGAACCCCTTAGCCTTCTAACCTCTTAGTGCTTTAAATTATAACCCTACCAAACACTGCTAGTTTTATTCAAATTCTTAGAGATACATGATCCACGTGAACCTCTTATCATAATGTCCCCTCACTAGACCTATAATTAGCCTTGTGACCCTTCCATTTCCCATCATCAACCCCTTTGTCATTTCTTCCACTTCTAGGGTCTCGATAATGGCCAACTTACCTCTAATTATGCTTGAGCCTATGCCTAGACCTAGTTCACTTGCTTAAAAAGAGGCCTATTTTTATCATCCCCCAAGTCACCCTATTCATCACTACTACTTTAGCTAGTACTAGTTCCCCCTTAACCTTCAGGAATGACACTTCCCTCTTCCTCCCCCAACTTTGCATTTGTATTGGTCACATCCAAAACTATATCCCACATATCTACTTTCCAAGTGTCAACCCCATCTCATCTATTGCCTCCAACATCATATCCTCTAAGTGGTTCTTCAAAAAAATCATGGATTAAGTACATATAATTGGCTATAATATAAAACCTAGATTCGGTCATAATGGACCATCCCTAGGTCACACTCAAATTTGAAAATAAGGATGGGGTAATGAAGAGGGTGACTAAGAGGAAGGTTACCCATCTAGACTAAATAATTATGTATGATTAAAATGAGACCTTATTTAAGCTGACTAAAATAAATTCATGTTAGGCCAACAAAAATAGTATGACGAAGACCCCATCTCATATCTACAGGCATATGGAGATATGGTTGTTGAATTGATAAAAGGAATATAGTAGAAATCAACTGACCTGCAGTAGTAACACAAGGCTACCTTACTAGAGTGGACCATAACTAAAGTAGAATGGGCCATGGGAGAAATGTTTGACATGTTAAACACCTTGGCCCATTAAAAGGTAAAGGGAGATGACATATACAATAATATCCTCAAGGTAGAAGCTACATATGGGCCAGAGGATAGTAAGATAGTCAACTTGATGAAGTTGATCAGAATGAAGAAGTTTGAAGACTTAAATATGATCACTTTGGAGGAATTGAGAATTTCTTAGTCCTATGTAATTGATAGAAAGAAAGCACTGAACTAGTAGATTGATGAAATGAGATCACTAGGCTAGTCTCTTACCCAATTGGGTGGTAGAGTCATCACTTTATTGAAGGACACTGAGATCATGCATCTTGACAATAAGGATGAATCCATTATTAGAAAGTATTAATTCAAGGCTCAGCTATATAAATTTATTGTAAACTTCAAAAAGTAGGCCATGGCTAGAGGAGTAACCTTCAGATAGGAGATGGTAGATTTGGCAGCCTCTACCAATCAAAAGATAGAGAAAGTTGTAAAAATTAATGAAGCTATAGGACCTCTCCTTAGTAAGCATGATGTAATGGTAGGACTCATAATAAAGCTATTGAATGAGCCTATTCTTAGTCTAAAATTGATTGATAATGATTATAAGAGGTGATCTAAAACATGGAGAGGGAAAATCAAAGCCAAAAATAAACTATCATCATAGGAGCCTTTACTACTCATCCCCTCTTGGGATATCTTATTATTTAACTATCACTAGCACTCATGTAGCTGCTATTAGTTCACATCCATCCACTTCTACACCAAGAGCTTCATCATTGACTACATCAGTGGGATCTTAGTCCAACATTTCAAGAATGAGATAACCAATTGATGGGGCTTTATTTTGATAAGAATCATGTCCTAATTCCACTTAATTTCATTGTAAAATATTACCTTACTTGAATAGAGGATATTCTCTAACTTTAGTAGATTAGGGGCCTCATCGACTGATAGGTGTCAATATCTAGTTCTATTGTAACTATCTTAGGCATTAAATGGCCTATATATAGGATTTTCCCCTTTTATTATACTTTAGAACAAAATTCTATGGAATTAATGTAAAGAGAAGGAATAATTCTTAGAATTAGCTCATTGTTTCACTATTTTCATATGTTCTTATTTCTCAATCTTTACTAATAATAGATGATTTCATTTCCTCAATGGTTAAATATGATAATAGTTCTTCAAATGTATCTTGTTAGTTTGTGATTTTAGCTATTCTAACAAAATTAGTTATGTATGATCTATTTTCTCTCTATTTTGCTAACGAATGTGATTAAAGAAATTTGTTATAGATAGTTATTTTATAGCACACTTTCTATATATATATATATATATATATATATATATATATATATATATATATATATATTCATTGTATCTAACCTAGAATCCCTACTGCATTCATGATATTCTTAGTCTAGAAAAATAATTCCAATGTTAGTTTTATTTGCACTATAGTCAGAAGGAACTAAAGGAGATTTCTTGGTCTTTGTTGTTGTAAAGAAAATTTATTTTATACCCTACCCTTCTTCCCCTTTTGGACTTTTTTAACATGAATCACTTTATATTAAAACTCATTGTGAATTCCATTTGTTTGTTTAAAGGTTAGGCATAAATTGGCAAAATACATTAGTGATTCTACATCATAATAATTAAAACAAATTTTAAATAGATTGTGTCACTATTGAATTCATGTTATCCCTATGGTATAGTCTTTTTGTAGACTAAAGCTGGTGGCCACATAATCATCCAACTAAACTGAACAAATCCATAAGGTCTTCTAGTACCTACATTACAAATTGAGAAATATTATTCTGTTGTTTGCATTATATCCTTAACACATGTATACATCAACAGGAGTGTGTAAGGTTTTTTAGTTATGAAGCATGGGTGAAGAATGAGATTAATTTATGTTTAAATTTTCAAGATGTGTGACCTTTTAATATAAAATTTTATTTTATTGGTCACTTACCCCTTTACCTTGAATTTTGTGATTTTGTATAGGGATTGGATAAATTTTGGCGATGTCACTAATTTATGATCAAATCAATTAATTTTTGGAATTTAGATAATTATATAATTATATAATTTCATGTATTGTTTGATTAAGATTAAATTATCCAATATTACATTATTTCATTAGCTAATAACCCTGATTTTATTTTTGTGATGATTTTTGCAATGTCCAAGTTCAAATAATTGTTCAATTTAATTGATGTAGAGTGGCATTTACAAAGTGATGTCTGATTCAATATGGGGTTGATGAAATTGATGATATGATATAGTGTAATACCATGATTAATGATATATCACTATAATTCATGATGAAAATGATAGTTAGATTTAATGATTTAGATTGATTATAATACATAGGTTTTTATTGAATGATGATTTTGAAAATTGATTTCGTGAACAGTGATGATGTTAGAGTTTAATAAATGAGGAATCTATAATTCATACTAAAAATGGGATCCAAATTTATCTAACTAAACCCTTTTTCAACAACTCTTAAACTTGTCTTTGTACTTCTACATTCTCTTTTTAATTTAATCTATGTGTTTATTTATTTGAAATACTTGAACCATGTATCAAATCCATGTGATGACTTATGATTCTCATTGGTGGTAATCCATCTATAAAATAACTAGATAAAATTTCCTCAAACTCATTTAATATATTCTTTACCTCATACAATAGTGTTTATTCTACGGCTTCTTGTGGTGGGATTGAAATTAATGCATAACATTCACTCTACTTCACTTCTTTTAAAAACTATTTTCTTGAAGCTATCAACACTTTTTTATTATGTTAAAATTATCCACACTAATACTTTAAAGGGTTCAGTGTATGTTTCATTCTATCTTTGAACAATGTATATATGTGTTAGTACACCCATCATGTTGTATCATGTAGTCAAATTTCCAAGGCCTTCCAAAAGAATATGATAAGCATCCATAGGCATTATATCACATAAAATATCATCATCATAACTACCACACTAAAAACTTACTAGACATTGTTCATTCAAAAAAATTGATGTCATTTCAAAAACCAAGAAACTTTTTATGGATTCAGAAGGAAAATTGTCTTCAACTTGAGTTTATCTACCATATCTTGTGAAGTAATGTTATTTGTTCTTCCACTATCAATAATTAATTTTTAAAACTTACTTATATAATTAAAAACTATTCTACAAAAAATATTTCTTTGTGAATTACTATTTTCCTCTTTTGTAGGTTCTAACAATACCCTCTTCATCATAAGAGCTTCTCCAATTTCTATTTCATCTATGTTATTATAGAGGCAACACTTTATTCATATGATTTTATGATATGGGAACTTGCATCAGTTATTTTATTTCCTTATGTATGGATATAAGGACACTCAAATGATTTATGGCTATCACCACATCTAATACATGTTACATTGAATCCATGGCCTCTACCTGATTCATAGGTATACTATCCTCTAGATATGAAATTGCCTCTACCTTTATAGGTATTACCACAATTATGTTGTGATGTAATTGGATCATCCTATTGAATTTGTGGAGAATAACCTCTACCAATTCCACATCCATGTGTGAATATTCCTTTGCATCTTTATTTTCATTCTTGTTTTATTAGCAACTTTTCCTCTGCCTTGAGTGGACATTGATAGTCTTATTCAATAGATAGTTTATGTAGATTTTATTCAATAGATCATAGCCTGATCATACCAAATTCACCTTAAATTTACATATACAATCCATAAACATATCTTGAGATATTCTTTAAATCATCTTCGACCTAAACAACTTTGATATTAAATCTATAATACTCCTCAGTGTATTATTTGATAATGATCACCCTTTGTTTTAGATTTTGGAGCTCCTTATAAAATATCATACTATGATCCACATGAATTAATTTAGATTTTATCTTAGAGAATAATATATTCCATGTCTTAATATTTTCTTTACCTTTGTGTACTCTCTCAGCTTGTACATGATTCTACCATAATGATGCACAAAACATAAAATTTGTGCCATCAAAATTTATTTGCATGGGATATTACATATTGTCATACTCAAAATATGTATTTGAATTAATTATATAGTAAATAATACAATCATGACTTAAAATTATATTATAAATTAAGGTCTAACTTTTCTTTACTTTTCATTCTTGAAACAACTCACAAGAATCTATCTTTAGGTTCATCAAACTTTTTTTGCATCTTGATCTCTAGGTGCATCTTTCATAGATTTAATATTTATTCCATCATCTATTAATTCAATGACATGATGATGTGTGGTTTTAATAGCTTCCATTTTGGCTTGAATTTGTCTTGTCACTTATTCTAGATCTATTACTTTAGGTTCTCTAACGATTCAACATATTCTACCACCTAAGCCTCTGTGATGTTCCATTTTCCTTAGAAATCAAAAATTGAGATACCAAATGATGATCTTAAATCAACACTTTACTTACATATTACACATTCTTCCCAATTATCTCACTTAAATATGTCTAAAACTACTTTTGACATGTAATCTTAAATTCTTAAAACAACAATTAGATCCATATATATCTTCTCCACTTATTAACAATGTTGACAATCCAAGTCTCAGATATTATTTCCAACTTAAACTATCTCCCCCATTTTGTACATGTGTAGAGGCATGATTATAAATACTCAAGACCCACTTACTTAAATTAAGTTTTTTTACCCCACTAACAACATTACCACACCTTAGTACATCATAAACATTAAATGTCTTCCTATTTCCAAGAAACAAGGACATGTTAGATCTTAATGCATTCCAATAATATATCAAAAACACTAGAAAATTAATCATTTTATGCTTCCATGGATTTTAGAATCAATTTTCAATCAATTGGTAACAACACCTTCCATAACACATCATCAATACATATAAATGTTTACAACATTGCAAGGCATTAATGCCAATAAACATTAGGAAATACTAGGTACCATGACTCTTATGTCTATTCAATGATGATGTAGTATTTTACCATTGTTACTCAAAATAATCATAAACTTGAAGCAAAAATTTCTTATTGAAGATAAAATGACATCAATAAAGCTCTCATACTCATCTTGCTCTATGGTGGAGAATCATGTGATTAAATACCATGATTCAATAAGTGTCTCAAACTAACGGAAACATCCATAACTTCTCCACATAGTTATGCATAAATATAATATTATAAAAAAGACTCACATTAGGTCTTTTGGAATAAACTAAATGGTAATTTTTTACAAGTGTGAATCAAAATATACATGGATCATTACAAACACGTGTGTATACAGGAAACACAAAAATAAACTAAATAAAGCTCTCACAAAGGACAACCCAAAACAACAAAAAGAATATCAATACAAAAAATAAGACTTATATAAACTCAAAAGAAAAAATACATTAAGAAACCTTACAACATTGAAATAAATTCCTAAACTAACATATTTTTGATTGATGCAATATTTTTTGTGAACCTAAATGTTCCTGCATCAATTGCCCTTTTCTTTAGTAGACAAAATATATTTTCATTGGCAATTATATTGATTAAAAATGAATTTGAAATCAAGGAAAATATCATTTGACCAATAAAGAACTATATAGTCTCAAATGTAGACAATATAATCTTTTTTAAATCTTGAACGAATGCTTTTAAGCCCAAGAAAAAGAATATTAAAGGCTTTCATGATTAAATCTTAAGATACAATTAATTTTTAAATGTAAATACATTTGAGTACCACTGGTATAACCTTTTAAACTATTAGACATTAGTATATCATTATCCCATAAGGGTATATAGATCTTTATGAATGTAATTGTCAAATATTATAAGCCATGTTCAAATCTACCAAAAGTGGATATATGTTTGAGGCTATAGTTAAGTAGTCGATATCTCATATATAATGCCTAATCCCTTGTAAGGACATTATCAAGTACTGATAATATATAGCTAATTTTCAATTAGATGTGTGTTGAGATTATTAAACACATGTATTATAAGTTGAGTTGTTTATACATATGTATGAGTAGATATCAAATAAGGATGTGGACCTACATTTTATCTTATCATTGAGAATATACTTTGGAATTAACCTTTATTTCCTATAGTCTCTCTTCTTCTTTAGTCATATGACCATAAGTCACTCTTCATATTCATGGACATTTGTCTCATTTTCATCTTAAGGAGTGAATGAAATACTAGTTCAGCACATGAATGTGTGAGATCTAAGTTTGGGATTATTACTTGATATTGAATTATTTCCATTTATTGTCATATTTCATAAAGTTCATCAAGGAGAGGAAATTCCTTCTTTAATTATATTTTGATTGAACTTCTTGCCCATGAATCATCATTTTTTGTGTTGGCATTGAGATCACAATCGCTTACATAAATTTGTATTATTTTGATTAATTAGTTTTTATATATTCAAAATGAATAATAGGATTGGCATAATCCTATAGATATAGGGCATGGAATTATTTTTCCTCTATTTAAGAACTCTATCGAGTCGATGATCACATAGATTTTTGATTTTGACAAGTGTTGCAATCATTTATACTCACTTAGCCAAACTTAAGCCATAATCCCTATGCTTATATTGTTTTAAGTTGAAATGAATCCTTTTTGTGTTTGTGCCACATGGTAGAGAGCTAGTAGATCTAACCCACACATAGATCACTTGGATTTATGGGACTTCATTTAGTTTGATATTCCAAGAATCCATGATTGGTCCATGTATCCATCACTTGATTTTATAGAGTATACTAAAGTTAAATCACATCCATTATGATCCCATAGTAATTAGATGAGGAAACATGGATCTAAAATGTTCTCATCACTATTGGGTTTGTTAAAACTACTAGCCATGTGTATTGTGGACATGTAAAAACCATTGTCTCAAAATCAATTATAAGTGACCAAAAAACTCAGTAAATTATTATGAGATTTGATGGATATGTGATAAAATAAAACTCCAGCATAGTTGATTCAGAATGGACCCAATTATAAGCAATATATAGATCATGGTAAAAATATTTAAACCCCATACATTGTATCTTTACTAATCATATTTACATTGGGATCACATCCACGAGATACTCGTCTAAGATAATGTGAATATATACTATTATTTAATGCCACTGTATTTACATAATTGTTATAACCCAATATTATAGTAAATCATGATGGATTTATAATGGGCCATGTCGATATGTGATTAATACTTCATATCTTATTTTGATCGTAGCATATTAATTAATTAGAAAAGATAAATTGGTGTGAGAGAGGATATGTTTATGAGACATGACCTTAAATTACAATCTAATAGTCCATGTGAGTATTATGAACACACTACATTTAAATAATTAAAAAATATTTAAACTATAAATCAAGTAAATAAAATATTTTAAGACATAAATTTAGTAGAATAGTGAGTAGTTGATTTTTAGGTGATACCATGTGTGCAAAGTTTCACCTAGAAAGTAACTACTTCTTTTAATAGTTAATAAAGACATAAAAGTTACCAAAAAAAATAATTAACCCTCAATTTAAACAAGATAATTTATTTTATAACATTATCATTGATAATTGTTTCTATACGATTTCGCTTTCACATTCAAAAGAGGAAATGAGAAACTAAGAAAGAAATGGTCTAAGGCTTGTATGTACCTGGATGAAGTCTGTGCACCATTATCCAGGCGTTGAGGGGACTCCTCTTTGGTTGTGGAGGATGACACCTACAGAAGAAAGAGACTAAAACAAAGAAGGCGTTAGATGGCTAAATGGTGGGCTACCAAGCAAAAGCTTGATCCCAGAAGTACAGAGACTTCCTTGAGGGATGTCAACCCACTGATTGATAAAAGACTGTCTGATAAAAGTAGAATAATAAAAGACTGAAATGATAAATATTGAATAAAGGAAATGAAAGCAAATGCTTACCTGAATGTTGCTGTCAGTCTGGTCACAGTCGTCGATGTCGGTTAGTCTGCCGACATCGGTTGTCAAGGTCTGTCGATGTCGGTTAGTCTACCAACGTCAGTGAGGGCATTGGTTGATGTCAGCTGGGGTAGTAGTCTTTAGACGAGGTCTGGTCAAGGTTGGACAGGTTTTAGGGTTGTAAACGGGTCTAAGAAGGGGTCTGTGGCCTGTTTACGGTCAACAAGAAGTCTGGGTCTTGTTTGGATGGTCTGTACAGGGTAAGGGGTATGAAAAAGGGAACCTGATAGAGGATAGGGTGATAGGGAGACAGGGATTAGAGAAGGATTTTCAGGGAAGAGTAGGTGGAGTCTGGGTAGTGGGTTGGTTAACAGATAGAATTAAAAGGAAATACAGAAATGAAAAAGATAGTAGAAATACTTATCTCTTTGCTTACTGAAGAAGGAATGCAGAAGCCTATTGCTGATGTAGAAGACTGGTGCAGAATCCCTATTGTCATTGTAGCTAGTGCAGAAGCCCTGTGAGAGAGAGGGTGAGAGGACTGGTGGATTGAAGACTGGCTGATTGTTGAAGTTCAAAAGGTGGATTGAAAGATTAAAGAAGGATCAGGATTCACGTTCACAATGTTAGAGGTTGGATCTAATGTTCGGGATGTAGAATGCTATTTTAAGGGTAACCGATGCCGATAGAACCACCGACGTCAACCGCATACTGACCAATGTCGGTAGCTGGAAGGTGGGTAGAAAGGCTAAAAATAGCCTTCAGTCTATTTTCCCAACTGCTGGGTCAGTGGGTTGGGGGAAGAAACGGTCGAAGGTGGTGTAAATGGACACGAGATGATAGAAGTAAGTCATGAATGGGGTTTAGGCATTTAAGTCTTAACATGGGTTGAGGAATGGAATCCAAGGAAGGGGATCCTAGAGTGGTGAGGTGTCAAGGGCGAGAGGGAAAAGGGATTTAATTAATTTAAAATAGCTAATTATTTTAAATTAATAAGTGTGTAGGGGTTAGGAGTGTCGAAGTGGACGAAGGGGACCAAGGGGGGAGAATGACCAAGGGAGTAGACACGATTTTGGTGTCTACATTTGCCCCTTTTTGTCTTGTTGGTTGTTCTGGACAAACTGCAAGACAAAAGTAGGAGTTGATTGCCCCAGGTATGGGATAAGGTTGATTTTGTCTTGTTGGTTGTTCAAGATGAACTGCAAGACAAAAATAGGAGTTGATTGCCCCAGGTATGGGATGAGGTATTCCCCCTCAAAGTGAGAGTTGAGGAAAGGGAACTTGGAATCGGGTGATGATTTGATAGAAATTGGATGGATAGGGTGAAAGTGTGAGTGTGAACGTTGCAAAAGTTGTGATTACGTGCATATCATTTCATGGGATGGTCAGGTCAAATTGTCGCAGGTCGAGGGTCAAGGAGTGCCAAAATTGAAATAACTGGGCCCCAACATTTGGTCGTAGCTGATCGGGTTATTTAATCTAAGCTGAAGCTCCAATGGTCATCATGTTCCAAGTATCTCAGGCTCAGGAAGTGCTCCTAGAAACACAAAAATGTCACAAGTAGTGGGGATCAACTGGCTTGCGATCCTAGTACTTGTGAGGGTCAAAATATGGTCTGCAGACAATTTAGCTAACCATTCATGAGGTAGCACACATGAAAAAACAACCAAGGCAAAGTCGTCTTGGAAGTGGTCGGGGTCGAAGGAGATAGGCATGATCTCCAATGGTCATGGGTCGAGGCGGGTCGAGATAGATAGATGGTCCGTTAGATGAACAGATGAAGGATTGTGGCCGAGCTAACCTCAGAAGATTGAGTGCTGCCTACATAGCCCCTATTATTAGGGCCTCAGGCCAATGTAGTTCTCCCAAAGGGGAGGAAGGGGGTCAAAGTGGTCGATGATTAGTTTTGGTTGTTTGGACGAGATTATGTCATGGTCAAAGGTCGAAATGGTTTGTCCATCAGATAGACAAACAAATGGATGTGGTCGAGCTAACCCCAGAAGATGTCTTGTCATCTGAGTGCTACCTACATAGCCCTTGTTGGAAGGGCCTCAGACCAATGTAGTTTAGACGAAGGGACAAAATGGTTGATAGGTTGGTCTTGGTCATGTGCCAAAATGATGAGGAGAAAAATGTGTTACAGCCTTTTTCGAATGGTGTATTCTGTAATATTGGTCGAAGGGTCTTTCATCCCTAGCAATTTTCCATATTCATGATGGATGTATGCTAAAAATGAATTGAGGTCTATTTATGCTTCAGTAAGTAATGGTTTATGCTTAACATAAATTGTGTCTGTTCGATAGTTTCCATGTGTATTGGTGTCCATAGAAACTATGTGAAATGGACTATGATAATGTTTTGTGGTCTAAAAAAAGTTTGGTTGGTTTTGATGTGGTTAAATGTGACCAAAGTGTGACAAAAAGTGAAAGGCAAATTTCTCTTTCATTGACACGGACCAGAATGATAGCATAGATAGGGGTTGTTATAACCGAGAGCCCCATTCATGCATTACATCGTTGACCATGGGTTGTGCTAGAGAGGTAATCGAATCACTTTGACATTAAAATGAGCTTGAAGTCCCTTGAGTAGGTGATGTGATAGGTGAGGATAGGGTAACCCATTTTAGAGCAGAGATAACCTTGCCCCTTTTATAAGAGACCCTTAGACGACTACAAGCCAAGTCCATGATCCGCTTTTTTTTTGGTGCAGACTGATCAATGCGAGAAGTCTACATAGAGATGTCATTTTCTTTGTGGTCATTTGTGAAGCTGATCGATGTGGGAAGCTTCTAAAAAAGTGCTATTTATAGCAAGATTTAGTCATAGCCATCCTTCGAGGGACTGGTCTATATTTTGCTTTATATATATAAGGGCTTTTGAATAGATGTCCTTCAAGGGAGCAGTCTATTAGCTACAACAATGATAGTATAGCTGTCCTTCGAGGGAATAGTCTACTTTTTGATTTTGTGACCTTGGATATTTTGACATCTCAATTTATTTTTGACAGAATTTTGAGTCATGGACAAGACTATAGAAGTTCAAGGGCTCCCTTTTATTAGGACAAAGCATCCACACTGTATAAAAGGGTTATATAAGATTCGTTAAGGGGAGTAGGGTTAAAAGGAATGAGGAATAAGAGGATGGGGAATGCGCAAGGGATGAGCTCAAGTTAAATGTCAAGAGGATGAGTACCTGACTAACAGTAGAATGGTCGTAGATGCAAGGCATTAAGAGGCTCAGGTTCTGGTTGGCCTTCAAGAGAAGACAGACGATAAGTCCCTGATCCATACTTGTGCGTGATGATGTAAGGTCCAAGCCAATTAGGAGCAAATTTTCCCCATTTGCCTCTTCGAGATTGGACACATGTTGATTGATGTTAGACATGAAGACGTAGTTAAAAGGTTGGTTGATATGTTGTTGGCATGAAGTCGGTTGATGCTTGGTCATTGTCTGGTCGATGTCTGGTTGAGGTCGGTTGATGTCTGGTTGATAGTCAGGTCGATGGATATTTGGTTGATTATTGGTCAATGGTTGGGTTGAATGTTTGATTGAGGCTTGGTCAAGGTTTGGGATTAAAAGAGTGATTGATATTTGGTCGAGACTGGGTTGAAAGGTTGGTTGAGGCGTGGATGAACGTTGAATTCCCCTAGTGGCTAGGGAGAATGTTTGAAAGATTGGCCAAGGTTGGTTTGGTGGTCAGATTGACTATGTTGATGTCGAATAAGGGGGTTAAAGGCGGTAAAGAGACCATAGTCTGGTGCAGAGATCTCAATTTAGGTGATGAGGTTTGAGAAGCATGGGTCAGTGTTGACAATTTGTCAAAGGAGAGGTCAAGAGGATCCTTGATGAGAAGGGTATCCTTTGTTCAGTGTTGACGAGTGACAGCTTTAAGAGCGCAACAACGCTCAGTGTCATGTCCTGATTTGTGATGATAGTGGAAAAATTTAGAGTTGTCGAACCAAGATGGTCTTGATCCGAGAGTTAATGAGTGGGGCGGTGTTGAAAGTTTGTTGACAGTTTGATCAAGAAGAAAGGTGGCTTTCTCCAAACAATGGTGAATGACAACCTTGAGGGCACAATAATGCTCGGTGTCGTGCCCAAGTGTGTGATGATATGCACAAATCTGAGTGTGGTTGAACTAGGGCAGTTTTGGTCTGAGGGATTGATATGGTTTAAGAGGTGGGAGACTGATGCGAGAAGACTGCAACAATTGCCGTAACAGTAAGGCATAAGAACTTGCCAATGGGTCTACATGTTTTGTTGCAGTAGAGGTTGATGACTTTAGTTTGAGAGGCATAAGAGGTGTTGGTCATACCATCATTTGCGTGGGTGGTGTAACCACATGTGGAGATGGCACTTTTGTGATGATAGGTGTTGGATGTTTTGGAGGAAATATATGTCTGATGGGTTGAGGGGATAATGGGGGTGACTTGCCTCTATGAAGTATGGGAGTAGGAAGTACTCCTATTAAAGTGGATGGATGCGGGCCCAAAATTGAAGGTAATGATGAAGGTGGGGGAGGAATTGTCTGGTTTGGTTTAGTGGCCTTATTTGGTTTGGATTGAGGGCCACTATTGTGCAAGGCAAGGTTAGATACGGGTTTGGGTTCGGATGTGGACAGAGGTGAGTGAGATGTAGCAATCTCAGGTAAAAGGCAAGAGGAAACCGTGACTGGGTCTTCCTCGGTTGAAATGGGTGAAGAGACTGGTTCTTCTCTTGGTGGAGAAGAAATAGGAGAGTGCGGCTCCTCAAGAGGGTAGAGGGTAAGGATGATCGTGCCCTCTACTTGCGGTTGAGGAGTAGGAAGGATAGGGTCCTCCATTGGAGGTGGGCCTAATGGCATTGGCATGGTCAAGGCATCCTCCAATATAAGAGCGGTGGATGGAGGACTAATAGGATAAGAAAGTTTTTCTACCTGTGGAAGAGGTTGGTCAGGAATAAGAGGCGAGACCGTGTTGACCGTGTGTATATCATGCTCATGGGAGCTATTGGTCAAGGTCTGGACATTGTTTAGGCTAGGAGGATGGTTAGGGAATGGTTGTTTGAAGATGTTGATATGTTGGTTGGGTGGGGCGTTTGGATTGTCCAAGACGAGATCACCCCTGTCTATCATGTCTTGAATGATGTTTTTGAAGGTTCGGTAGTTGTTGATGTCATGGCCTTGGACACGGTGAAAGTGATAGAAGTCGGCCTCCCTATACCATGTAGGGAGGGATTTTGAAGGGTTGAATTGAGGTGGTCAGATTGGAGGGAGATTGAGGACCCCCTGCTTGACAAGTTTTTCCAAAATGGAAGCGTATAATTCTCCAAGTGGAGTGTATGAACGCTGGATGTACCGATGTTGGAATTGTTTGGTGATGCTTTGAGATGTTGAAGGTTGAGATTGGTCAGTTGTTGATGATGGTGATCTAACAACCATAGTGTTTTCCACTCCTTTAGATTTGGAATGGGAAGAAGAAGGTCTGGAAGAAGAAGGGTCATTGGTTCTTGCGTTGGTATTACGCAATTTGACCCTATTTTCTTCAATGGCACAGAGTTGAAGCTTTCAAGCCATGGTGAAAGCTTCATCAAAAGTGCAAAATGTCTGAATCTGCAAGGTAGACGAGATGTGTGTGGCACATGCTTGAGAAAAGAGCTCGATGAGCTCAGGTTGAGGCAAGGAGAAGGAGAGCTAGTTAATCAAGCCTCTCCAACGGGCGACAAAATTGACTATTGATTCGTCATCAAACTGCCTGATAGAATAGAGGTCTATGATTGAGACTTGTTTGGTGATATTGATAGAAAAATGGTCAAGAAATAACTGGGTGAGTTGAGTGAATGAAAAGATAGAATGTCTGGTAAGAGAGCTATACCAGTCAAGGGCAGGGCCAAAAAGCGATATGGGGAACGTGCGTAGAAGTAACGCATCGTCATGGGCTATGAGATAACAAGCATGTTTGAATGCTCATAGGTGCTGTTGTGAGTCTTCCTTACTCTGGAAGTGAGTAAATTTAGGAAGCTCCCATTGGTTGGGATATGGTCAAATCAGGACAGAGGGATGAATGGGTTTGTTGCAAATTTGCTCATATGAGAGGGCATTGTGTGAACCAAAAATAGAGGTCTCAAGACTAGACATTTTGTCCATCAGCATTTTGATGAGATCTACTGACGGATTGATAGGTGGGGCACCCCCTAGGTTTTAAGGTGCTTGGAAGGTGGTCGACGGGGCGTATGATGTACTTGGTTGTGCTTGGATAAGTGCAACATATGGATAGTGCGTCATAGGGATTGATTCATGGTAAAAGGGGCTTGTGTCATGAAATTAGAGGACACAAGTTGACTAGATACCACCAGAGGTGGTTGAATGGTGGCACTAGTAGAAGGATAGGTTGTCACTCCCACGTGTATAGGTGCAAGAGTGGATGAGGTCAAGACAACTGAGTTTTGGTATGGTGTAGAACTCAGTTGAATTGTGTGTGGTTGAGGGGGTAATGACACCCTGATGGAGGTCGGTCTAAAAATAGCTGGGGAGGCCAAACTTTGCGTATTGGCCAAGGTCGGGTTAATGGTTGAGGCAATAGTTTGAGTCATGATGGGTTGGGTAGCGGATGATGTCAATGTCATCGCCGCTTCACCCAAAAGGTCTCACATTGGGTTTCTTGCGAGATAGTTTTGGAGGGATTTGACATTGAGGTCCAAGAATCTTTTGAAATCTTGGTCCCCTTCAGGGACAATGGGGGTCTGAGTCGGGGTTGGTCGAGTTGGAGTTCGTTCGGTCTCTGAATGAAACTCCATTAGGGGACTAGTTATGGATGGGGAAGGCGGAAGTGGTTGATGCTCGCGTGGTCAAGAAGAGCCTTGGTTTGACTGCGAGTCAAAACCATTCAAGGCAAGAAAGAATGTCCTCAGAAGCTCAAACAAGCAGATAAGAACAGAAAAGAAGAAGAACACAAGCAGACCCTAAGCGTTAAATCCCTAGGAATAAATTATTAGAGTCTTGGTGGCTTATGCCTTAGAATGTGTTTAGGAGATTGGATTTTGAGATGGGTCCTAGAAGAAGTAGTCTATGGATGGTTTCAGGTTTAGTTTAGGTGCTCAAGAGTCTGTGTTAGGTTCGGTACGTGGCCTGGTGCTAAGGAGCAAGCTCCCCTCACTTCACGAACCCAGTGATGAGCTGGGCCCGCTTAGCCAAAATATACTTTCCCTAGAGATTATCCTCTGCCAAAGAACAGAGTGGGCTTTCCCCTTGGTGATGAAATCCAAGTGGGATTGCCGGGACGGGTAAGGTATCCACTGGGTGATGAAATCCCAGTCGGGCCTTGTCTCAGGTGAGTTAAGATGTTTGATTTGTGCAAGTGGTTTGGATGTGTAACATGAGTGGTCTACAATTAATTCATGATGTGGTTTTTAATTACTAGATGTGGAATAAGTATGTAGTCAAGAAGAAATGAAATGCAGTGTGTTTTAAGCCCAAGTCAAAATGTGTCGTTCGAATGAAAATAAGTTGAGAAAGGGTTGAAGAATATGACTTTTGACTAGTCTATGATGCAAGAAAAGAAAGAAGAGTTCTTTTTAATCCTGCTTATGATGTCTTTTTGAAGATAGAAGAAAGAGGTGAAAAGGAGAAACCTAATGCACCTATATGAAAAGAAATGAAAAAGAACCCAAGGAAGACCCTAGGGTCCCACCGGGCATGCCAGAATGTTTCTATACGATTTCGCTTTCACATTCAAAAGAGGAAATGAGAAACTAAGAAAGAAATGGTCTAAGGCTTGTATGTACCTGGATGAAGTCTGTGCACCGTTATTCAGACGTTGATGGGACTCCTCTTTGGTTATGGAGGATGACACCTATAGAAGAAAGAGACTAAAACAAAGAAGGTGTTAGATGGCTAGATGGTGGGCTACCAAGCAAAAGCTTGATCCCAGAAGTACAGAGACTTCCTTGAGGGATGTCAACCCACAGATTGATAAAAGACTGTCTGATAAAAGTAGAATAATAAAAGACTGAAATGATAAAGATTGAATAAAGGAAATGAAAGAAAATTCTTACCTAAATGTTGTTGTCAGTCTGGTCATAGTCACCGACGTCGGTTAGTCTATCGACGTCGGTTAGTCTACCGACATTGGTGAGGGCACTGGTCGATGTCGGTTGGGGAAGTAGTCTTTGGACAAGGTCTGGTCAGGGCTAGACATATTTTAGGGTTGTAGACGGGTTTGAGAAGGGGTATGTGGCCTGTTTACGGTCAACAAGAAGTATGGGTCTTGTTTGGATGGTCTGTACAGGGTAAGGGGTATGAAAAAGGGAACTTGATAGAGGACAGGGTGATAGGGAGACAGGGATTAGAGAAGGCTTTTCAGGGAAGAGTAGGTGGAGTCTGGGCAGTGGGTTGGTTAACAGATAGAATTTAAAGGAAATACAAAAATGAAAAAGATAGTAGAAATACTTATCTCTTTGCTTACTGAAGAAGGAATGCAGAAGCCTGTTGATGATGTAGAAGACTGGTGCAAAATCCCTACTGTCATTGTAGCTAGTGCAGAAGCCCTGTGAGAGAGAGGGTGAGAGGACTGGTGGATTGAAGACTGGAAGACTGGCTGATTGTTGAAGGTCGAAAGGTAGATTGAAAGATTGAAGAAGGATCAGGATTCACGTTCGCAGTGTTAGAGGTTGGATCCAGCGTCTGGGATGCAGAATGTTATTTTAAGGGTAACCGATGCTGACAGAACCACCAACGTCAGCCACATACTGACCGATGTCGGTAGCTGGAAGGCAAGCAAAAAGGCTAAAAATAGCCTTCAGTCCATTTTCCCAACTGCCGGGTCAGCGGGTCGGGGGAAGAAACAGTCGAAGGTGGTGTAAATGGATGCGAGATGATAGAAATAGGTCATGAATGGGGTTTAGGCATTTAAGTCTTGGCATGGGTTGAGGAATGGAATCCAAGGAAGGGGATCCTAGAGTGGTGAGGTGTCAAGGGTGAGAGGGAAAAGGGATTTTATTAATTTAAAATAGCTAATTATTTTAAATTAATAAGTGTGTAGGGGTTAGGAGTGTCGAAGTGGACAAAGGGGACCAAGGGGGGAGAACGACCAAGGGAGTAGACATGATTTCGGTGTCTACAATAATGACCTAATTAACTACACCTACTTTGCCAACTATAGATTATATCACACAAAACACAACTATTTGTGAAGCAATGGACATGATGTATCATTGATTGAATTGATTTGTCACTACATATTAACTTCTAAATTTAGATCAAATCAATCCTTAAAATATGTTATTGTCAATAATATTACCCTTGCAAGGAGATCAATTCGATAGGAAGCATTATTTTAAGAATATTTGTTAAGCTAGATAGTGCTCCCTTAGGACCTGATAATAGCTTATGTAAATAATGGGAGATATAAGATAAGTTACACGATGATAAATAGGAGCATAGCAAGTATAGTGTCTAGTATTTTTGGAGATGTAATTTTTTGAAGACCTCAATTATGCTCATCAATGATTTGCATTATATGTAATTTGGGGCCATTTTTAGAAAGCATTGATCATATTGCATGTGAAGCTCATGAAAGAATTTGTTGGAATAATTTTTATTCTGATTAACCAATGGTTAAGACCCTTGTAATTCCATTCCAAAACCATCTTCTCAATATTTTTTCTCTAGAATATTCTCATGTTCTCTAGATTTATTCAAATCCTCTAAAAATAGAGCAGTCACCCCTATCATACATTAAACATTCTCATATCAAACTCTCTTCACCCTATAACATTTTAAGCATTAATATATTTGTGCATTAATGTATCTACCCTATTTTCTCTAGTATTATATTAGAGAAGAGGTTGTTGCTAGTTATGAATATTATTTATAAATAAATTTATAGTAAGTAAAATGAAATTTTTATCATTTTGGAAAAGTAAGAAATGAATCCTCCATGTGTATAAATTTAAAGACTTGAAGCCTTTTTTATGTGTGAAAATATCTTTTTAGCAATATTTTTTGAATCTATGATTCACTTTGGCTACAAAAATAAATCATGTCTAAACTTTATTTACATTTCAATCAAAGCATACTTCTTTTCTTTGTTACTCCCAAGTTTTATGTCTTACTTTTGTCATGAGTCCAAAATATTAAGGAGTCCTCTACCCTACAAATTGAAATTGAAACTGGGGTGATTCTTGTGATTCTTGCATGTACAAGTCATATGAGGATAAGATGTGGATATGTGAGCAATAGTTGATTAGAATGGATAAATTAGTGTGAGAGAGATGCTTATGAGACATGCCTTTAAATTATGATCTATAGTCCACATGAGTACTATGAACACCCTACATTCATATATATATATATATATATATATATATAAGATAAGTTCAAAAAATAAAACTATTTTAATAAAGATAAATTAAAAATGATAGTGAATAAATAATTTTTTTGGTGACACATAAATTTAATAGAATAATGAATAGCTAATTTTAGGGTGACACTATGTGCATAGTTTTATCCAGAAAATAATCACTCACTCTTAAAAGATTGTGAACATAAAATCTCTTATGAATAATAAGTCCAAAAATAGTGCACTCTCAACTTAAAAAGGCTAAAATAATGGCCAAAAACTATCTATATTAATTTAGGGAACATCCTTCCTATATGAATATTGTGGAATAGTCATAATATCATTTGTAAGTGAGCTAGAAAATACAAGGAAAAGATGATTGTAAAGGGAAATAGACTCAGTTTCCTACTACCAATTGTGTTTGTTGTTGCCTTTTTATTTTTTTCTTATAAAATAGCCTTGCCTATAATAACAACATCAGTTGAAACATTTAACATTTTTAATGCTAAAAATATTACATTATCAAAATCTTTAATGATCCCACTTACTAATAGTCTCCCACCATGTTATATTCACTTTGTTTATTAAGATAAAGTGTGGATTGTAGGTATTTTTGGGAGTGCTAGTTGTACTCCATATTTATATCTTGTTAAAGACTATGCAAAAGATTGCAATGGTGGCAATCAAACATGCCATTATGAATTTGACAATAATTATGCTTGCTTCTACCATTGCCCAACCTCTTAAATAAAATAGTTTTTTTTAGAATATATGTTTATTGTGATAATAATCGAACTCTTTGAGGTTGATGTTATCTAATATATTTTTTCCCTTTTATCAATTTAATGACTAATGAATTTCATTAAATCTCTCTATTTTCACTTAAATATTTTTGAATATGTGTATTTATTTCACTTAAATCTTAAATCATCATAAAGATGAATTAAATATAACAAATCATCATTTTTTATTTTATTTCATCGTTATCTGCATTTGCATCATTTGATAAATCCATTTATTTAGATAATTTTTAAATTGATTTCATGGCAACTACTCAGATACAATTTTTTTATTTTTTATTTATTTTTATTTATTATACTAATTTTATCTTAAAAATTTAATTCATCCAAATGTTTTAAGGATTTCAATTTGATTGGAAAGCATTTTTGTCTCTGTTGTTGTAATAATTTCACATTTAATACTATTTTCAATTAGACCAAACATATCACTTTTATCCAATTTGATACCTAAATGGTTCATACAATACATACTATATGATAAATTGCATGAAGAACATGTAATGTAAACATCAATAAAGTAGATTTCATTTTAAGACATGTAATAATGTTTTCCTTATTTCCTTTTCATAAGCCCTTTATTTGGTTCCTTTATCACAATACACAATAAGCATTATTTGAATAACAATAAAAAGGCATAGTTAATTAAAGTATACACTATCATATATGGTTTCAAAAAATATTATATAAATAATTTGTAGAGTTTGTATTAATTTATATCAAAAGTTTAATAGAATCACTTTTTAATTATTTATTTATTTTTGTAACAAATCAAAAATATTTAAATACATATCATGATAATAATTATGAATTTTTATTTTAAAATATACTATATTAATATTGAAATATTCTCTAAATATTATTTAAAAATATTATTCTACTTTTAATATAATTGTAAATACTAGTAATTAAAATTTTCTCCCAAAATAATTTTTTAATACATGTTATTCATTAAAAAGTACCCCAAGAGTAATTTTTTAATGTTATCACAAACCCAACTCCTAAAAGGGCAAAATATGAAAAATCTTTCATTAAATTGAATTGATATACTCATTTTTCATGTTGACCAAACAATTACTTTAACAAACAATGATAATGACTATGACTAAGAAATGAACACAAGGTTATAAAATTTGGATGCAATAAAATGGCCTTACTTATACTTATTGCATTTACATCAATACATTTCTTATTATCCTAAATAATAGGTGTGGTACGTAAATATTTTATTAAAAAAAGTTTGGTTGCATTTCTTTTAATTTTATTAACCCTTGTACACAAATGTGCATTATTTTTGAATAATCTAGGTCTCCACACTATAAAAATGATGCTATTTTTTATTTTTATCCAACGTGGTGCTTTACATTCATCTAATTTTCATATTGTTAAATCATAATGAATTGTGTCTTAGGGGCTGACATATTTCTTTTATTACATGTTTTCATTTAATATTTCCTCTTAAAATTTTTAATCTCCACTTATTATGTTTCAAGGTTATTTAATTAATGTTGGATGTGATTACTAAATTAGAAAATTAAGGAAACCTATTAATAATGTAATGTTTATAATATCTCATCCAAATTGTTAAGTACAATTTATTATGGATCACACAGGTTTGCTTCTTAATAGATGTATTATTCTAGGTTGGATCCATAACTATGATTGCATGTATCATGCGTTATATGGATATAAAATGATATAGAAATACATTTCAGTGATTAATTAAATAAACATTTGGTCTCGGTAAGACAACAATTGTACCTCTTTTACATTTGATGAATAAATCTAATTAATTATAAGAAACTTAACCTTATGATTTAGCTAAGATAAATAACATGTCTCATTTACAAGTTTTAAATAAATGTTACCAATATTGGACAACTTAAACATATATTTTGGCTAAAATAGTTACCAAGGAGTTGCAAATGGAAGATATGTCATAGTAAGTATATGTATATAAACAAAATTTAACTATATCAATTATTTATAACTTAATATAAAATGTTTAAATGAAAAAAAAATTGCTATGTGACCTTTATTTTATTACATATAATTTTAAACAAATTTCTTACCATTTCCCACATGATTGGACACATAAAGGTCCTGCAGGTTGTAGATATCATGTCATGTGATTTTGTGATATCTTGTTGATAAGTAATAACATTTATGTCATTCTCAAAATTTATTTGGGGTTAATCAATTTTCACTTGTGAAAAACAATGTTTATTTTTTATGCCAATCTACAGTGTGTTTTAATGTTTTTCTTGAAGGAAATAAATTTCAAATTTAGGAGGACAATATAATGTTTGTATTAACACATGCATGCAACCCATGACATCTAAGAATTTGGCAGTTTCAAACCCTTAATAATGGTGAAAGCATCATATTATAATACAACATGTAAATTTCTTAACCAGTATGAAATTAAAAATATGCTCGACAGTCTTTAAAATGATGAAATTTAAATCACCCTACTAATGTAAGCATTTGTATATGCATTTAATAACTCATACACAAAGGATTTTTAGCTCACCAATTTTTTTCTCCTTAAAAGTATCTACCAAGTGATCAATTAAAAAGTAAAACAATCAATACACATTTAAAAATAATTATAATCATAAAATATGACATAAAAATGTGAGAAAATTCAAAATTACCACATAGTGTGCTTTCCACACCAATATTGTCAATTTATCAAGGCGATTTGTATTAAATATCCAAGCTAGAGACACAATGGATGAGAAAGTTTTGGTATGAATTTGATCTAATCACAAATATCCAATTGGCTTTCCAGTTTAGAGATGTATCATTAGATCTTATAAATATTGGCTGACAACATTAAAAATGAAAATCATGGGTTTATAATTAAAAAAACTACGAGAGGATCTACTCCTCTACCATAGTTTTGGCTTGCATGCGAAATAGATGAAAGATTTTTGTTCATTTTGATTATTTTGTATGAAATGAACAAAATTTATAAATTTTATCTATGTATACAAGTAATTTGAGAAGGTTTATGATATAAAATAGAAGCAATAAAATACTTTCTACAAATTTTCTTTTTTCACAAAAAACTAGACTAATTTCTCAACTTCCCCAACTTGCTAAGAAAAAGTTTTTTGAATGAATTTATAAAATAGAAACAAGAGATGTAAATTCTAGTTTTTCTAATTTAAGAGAGAAAAATGATAATGTTTTTAATTCTTTACAAAAAATGAGATTGGTAATATAATAGACTTGTGTATGCAACTATGGTTGTCTGTGTTTCTATGTTCGTCTAGGTGATTCTCTAGAATGCAAGAAACTTATTTAGATCTTGAAAAAGAAAAGTTGTGTTGGCTATAAATGACTAGGACATTTACTAATATATTTTTCAAGATGATTTATAAAATGTATTACTAATTTTAAAAGAAACTAATCTACTAACTTGTGCAAGCATAAATCAAAAGTAGCTATGTTTATGTAGAAAAGATAAATAAAAATGAATGGATCTATTTCACTCTCAAATTTTCTTATTTTTATAAATATGGAAAAATAATCTAACATAAAAACCAATATAAACTAAATATGATCTAATAAATAAATAAAATAATAGAAATAAGAATATGGAATACATCAGTTGAAGTGCATGTAGTGCATTAATAGGAGACTACTTAGTATGTTAGCTTCGTATGCTATTATATCAATTATAGAAACTCTCTATCGAGAGGATGTATAAAATATGAAACAAGATGGGAAAATGGGGAGACAAATCTACAAATGAGAAGAATCTAAATTGAGGTTGGCTAATGTCTTGGATTGCAAAGTTTGAGTTGATTTTACCAAGAACACTTCTTCACTTACGATTGTGTAGTCAACTCAAAAACACTAGAGGATCCATATTTTGGTAATTTTAAAAAGGCTATGGATACAAAATATTTTAAATAAAAAATTAAAATGGTAATTTTTGGATCTAAAATTAGGTCAAAAATAACCTTCTTGTAGAAAGTGATGGGAGCTTACATGGGGAAATTCAACTATGCATGAAAGTGAATTCAACTTGAGAAGAATTGAATAAGACCAAAAATAGAAGGGGGAGTGATTTGGGCCTAATTTGAGGTGAACACAAGGTGATAAAAAATAAGAAACACAAATCTAGTTATGTAAAACACATGAAAACTAGAGTTAAGGGAGCTAATATTGTAAGGTGTTTCAAATATGATAGAACCAAAAATTTATGCAAGGGAAGTTGTAAAACCACCACTTAAAGTGGTAAAACCATGGTTAAGCATTTCAATACCATCACCTTTTTAATACAAAACCACCTTCTTTTGTCAAAAACACCTCCTAAGTTACATAACCACTACATCATTTGTGTAAAATAAGGGGTGGTTGTGTAATATAGAGGGGTGGTTTTATTACTTAGAATGGTGGTTGCATCACCTATTGTTAGCTTTTGAAACAAAGTGAAAATGGCTAGGAAGGTCAGAATTAAGGGGGCCAAAAGGGGTCAAAAGAGGAATAGGGAAGCATATGCCAAGAATAGATCTAGAGAGTTTCCTATGGACCTCAAAACAAGAGGTCATTGTATCATCATTGAATTTACATCACAAGTGTCGCATTATGTGAATATTGAGTGCATAAAAAAACAAGACTACCAAACTCATACGAGTGGGCCTTGTCTTAGTTAGACTAGAGCTTGACTTCCCTCCTTACTTAAACATGATTATATCAAAGAAAAATGTTATTCATCCTTATGGAATTCATGCATGTGCATCAATTCCTGATTTGATCCTTCATTCTCCTCAAATTACATGATTATTTACTACCTTACATACTTTTTAACTATCTTATCAACTCTTTAAAACCTACAACTTCTATCTTTAATAGAGAAGGAAAGGTATTATTAGAATATATAAAAAAATATAGAGTTTATAAATGTAATATATGGTTATAAAATCAATATAAACAACCATGCTAATATAACATATATAATATATGATGTTAAAACATACAAATATAAAATGGAAATCAAATTTTCTATTCTTGCAACACCCTTGGATGAAATAGAAATGCAATAAAAAATTGAATGAAATAGTTTCAAGTGGTTGTAACATCTTCCTATCATTTAAAACTGATTTCCATATTTATCTAAGTTATTTATAAGTGTTTATAAGATGAATACTAATCACAATTCTCTAACACTGATGTACAACCCTTGTTACATGGGTTGGAAAAGTTGCCACAGGTTGGAACAAGAGTTGATACAAGTTTCTTCCAATATAAATAAATTTTGCATACACATTTGAAATGAGATGCCATTTTATTATTAAATTTATAAATTTTCAAGGGTAAACCAAATTTGAAATAATATTCATAACTATGAATGTCCTTGATGCTATTTTTTTCTATGTTCCAAAACTAGTTCATTTTAGCCTATAAATGCATGAAGCCACTTGCTACAAGTTGGTAGTAAACATGATGAATATGTTTTATTCATAGGTTAGGTTATAACACACATTTAAATAAGTGTATTATGAATTATTCACTTTTAATTAGTAAAAATATAAACATTAAATCCATTAAATCATACTAATGTATATAAAGATATCTTGTTTTAACCAAATCAATGAACATACACATCATCTTTTTAATATGTACATATATAAAGATAGTTAGGCCAAATGAGTTTTGTTGGAAACATATGATAAATTTTATGAAATGTTAATAATCAAGATGAAGGAAATCATATATTAGAGTTGGATTATAAATATTGTGAGTTAGCATAACATATATGTACATATATGATGTTGTAATGCATCTCATTATGAGAACACAATATCATTTTTTCATTGTTTTATTGTATTTACTTTCGGTTGAAATTTAAAAAAAACATATGATTTGTTGTAGTTGTTCACTAAGCATATTGATGAATCTATGGTCTAAGGCATTTTTTAATTGAGATCCCTAACTGTGATTGCATTAGTCACTCAAGCCCCTTATGATTATATTTATAATTATTAAATTATATATTCTTAAGGAAAAGGAAGTAAAATTATCAAAGTTTTGTTAATTTCCTTATATATTCTTAATGATATCATGCACTTCAATCCATAAAATTTACACATTCATGGTAGCATTTTCATTCAAGATGAAACTAATGGAATCACAAAGGTTATTCATATACTTACTCATTATCACAAAATCCCTAAGGATAATTTTTATCATTTCCCAAACAAGTCTACCAATCATAACTATATAAGCTTCCACATTCCAATTATATATTTCTCTTATCCTTATCAATAAAGACAAGAAAGATTCATTTAGGACTTTAGCACACATGCATGTGTGCACACACACACACACATAAAATCTAATTCAAATAAATAAAAATATCACAAGTGATCCAATTCATTAAACACAACATGAAATAATCACAATTTCACTGATTCATTATTCAGTATCAATTTTCCAAATCTATTGAATCACTAGTAACATTATACTTTCAATGAAATAGGAAAGAGAGTGCCTATGATTATAACATATCAACCCAATATAATTAGTTAAAATTATTAGTTTTTGTTCACAAGATCAAAATACTTGTCTATGGGTGAGATTATTTGGTTCTATGTTACACATGGAAACCCTCACAACATGTTTTTAGAGTTCATAATGTGAAACTGAATAATCCTCTTGTTATTATGTCCAATAAACATATAGATATAAATAAAGGTATGTTGAATGTTGTTTATCACTGATGTATTATTTTATATTTTAGGTTAGTCTATTAGAGAATATATAATCATTATACTAAGATCCAACTAAATGTATAAATATATGTGTTTCTTCGCTCTCCATTCATTTTCCTCACTCTATGACACACAATGATAACAAAACTCTCCCTTTTACCACTTAACATTTCCCAATAATGGAGGTCAATATTATTCTAAATTTTCTTAAGTGATTTGATCAACTAAACCTTTTAAACCATTTGAGTAAAAACATGTTGATCCTTCATTGAGCATTTTGAAAAAATTGAGTCAACCATTTTTTTAACTTGATGCTTCTATATATATTTATTTCCCATTTTTGAAACAAACCTATATTTTTTTTAATTGCATTATCAGAGTATGGTTTGGACTACATGCAGGTCCAAATAATCCACTTGTTGATGCAAGAAATGTTCATAAAACATACTCATGTACACATAAATGGAACTGAAGGAGGTGATCTTAGATATTTAGGCAAGGGTAAATATCTAAAAAGGATGCTATGAGGAAGGAGGTTGCCTAGAAGGAAACTATGGAGTTTGGGGTGTATCAATGTGAAATTACATAAATAAGTCTTGAGCATCATATATGACACTAATATTTCACATAGGACCATTTATAGTTCCTTAAATCTCACTAGGCATCTCATTCCCATTGATAGGTTTTGGTTATTCTTGAGGATGGTTAAATGGTTTCTTCTTAAAATAATTGGAAACAGATAAATTTACACACCGTATATTGCTATTTAGTTATAACATGTATATGAGATGATAACTAAGGTCTGAATCTAACATGAGAGATCACGTATACTATCTAAGATGCCCATCATAAATATATTAACCAACAAATTGATTAAAGAACATGTGGATTAACACTAGGATACCATAGATATACTGTATAATTCATTTCTATCCATAAAATAATACAATCTTAGTAAATGAGTAGAAGATAGAGTGTTATGGGAAAATGAATTGGTGCTACTATCCAAGGGTAAGTAACCTCCTCATTAGCTCAAGGATCATCGCACCATTTTCCTTATTCATTTTAAAATCCATAAGTCATCCATTGTTAATTTGAAGCATAAATTAAAAAGGACTTATTCCTTAATGCTATGGAACTTAAAATGGTGAAATAATCATAAAATATCATGATGGTTTGAATTAATTAAAACATGGAAATACTCTAACTAATATTAGAGTATTGATAATAGTTTGTACTCAAATCTATTATTACCATATGAGGCAAAGTAGAGAATTCATAGTTCGATTTAGGAAAAAAGAGGTCATATCGATATATTGATCAATGTGTGTGAAATTAAATGAGAAAATACATTGATATAAGTGTATATTAAAACCATATACAAATTAATTTTATGTAATGAGTTATTCCATTATTTCACTATGGCAAAAATAATTTAGCCCCTATTAAATAACAACTTGATTTTTTAAACTAATACATGATTTAAATCTCAATCAGATTATAATTGAAATGGGTGGCTAAATATCACTATAATAGTCTACTAAATATACATCAAGATGATTTAATCAACTATAATAACATCAATAACAACTATAAAATATGCTAAGACACTTTATTCTATGTAATTTTCAGCCATATGTCAAACAAGAATTCTGCCAACATTATGTTTCTAAGAGGTAAACTTCACAAATTCATACTTCAAATGAGACTATACAACAATAAGGTCCACTATGAAACAAATATCATTCTTGAATATAATCCCTATTCTGATTTAGATTTCATTGACCAACACCATAAGTTTCATCATAACTTTATGCACTTAATAGATTTCTCCAAACTAGAGATTCACACAAGAAAAATTTATGCGTATACATATTTAGCTAAACCTCATAATTACTTCCAATAGGAATATGAAAAATTAGTTTATATATATATATATATATATATATATATATATATATATATATATATATATATATGTGAGTCAATAAAAATCTATAGCAAATAATAATAGACATAAGGTTCTATATATATATATATATATATATATATATATATATATATATATATATATATATATATATATATATATATATATATATATATATATATATATGTATGTATGTATATATATAACACATCACTCTACAGGTTAAAGAATGCTTTATAAATTACAACATAACCTCATAAGAAAATTGGGCAGCCATCAACTTAGTTTTAAACTCAGATTTTTATGAATTTCCAAAAAGAATAATAGATTTTGAAAATTAAGTAAAGTGTAATCTATCAACAATATACTACTTAACAATGACAGTACATACCTCATAGAAATTCATACAAGTTTAGATAAAAAAGAAACAAGAACTAACAGATTACAAAGAGTTTTCATTATTTATGTTTCCTTAGCAATGTCTTTCTCATAGATAGAACAACTAGAAGGTGAGTTGTACCTTAATAACTTTTATATGAAACTATTATATGAATCATGATAGGGTATAAATATGAAAGGACTTAACCATGAAACAAAATTCTCATAATGTATTTAGCATGATTCAAATATTCCTATATAGTAAATATAAGAATTCAATATGACCTCACAACATAAATGCAAGAGTAGTAGCTAGTAAATCCTATCTAGTAATTCAATTCAAAAAGATATCGAAAAGACTTCAACATCATATGCCAAGCAAATGTATAAAACTTTAACTCTATTTATAGATTAAGGTCATTCATAAAAGGTAATAAGTTAGCATATAATTATTACAAGGTGACACTAATCAATTTTAATAACTATAAAAAAATTAAAACTTCATTCAATATGCATACAACAAGAAAAAATAGTACAATTAATGTTAAAAAGGAAACATATGAAGTGACTCATATGATAATGATTAACAAGTTCATTATGCATACTATCATCAAGATCATACAAAAGTATGGTAAACATATGAACATGATGAAATAAACCCTCCCCACCAGCCCTATGAGCCCAACCATTAGTGGATGTTACCACCCCATTTATAAGCTAGATGGCAAGTTTCATCAACTGGTATAAAAAGGGGGATCAGATCAGGTTAGGGTTTATTAATCCCTTGGATGACTCAATAAAACAATAAAAATATTTATTAAAAAGTAACCAATAGATACTTCATCCAAAGGTGAAACAAAAATAAACAATGTGAACAAGCATTACTATGAATTGGGTAGTGGGAATAATCCATCAATAGGTAGGGTTCAAAAGTCAAGGGAGTGGATTTATGCACTAAATCTAAGTCCATCACAATCATTGTTGTCTTGCATGGAAATATTCCAAGTGCAAGATTATCTATTGGATTTCTTGACTACCAACCCATACTTCATGAAAATAGCCGCATAGTTATAAATCCTAGACATTAAGTCAAGTCAAAGGATTAATATTCCAAAAAAACAACATACAATGATATCACATGATGTGGATGCACAACTAACACAACACAATAGACAAATCATAACCAGTCAACATCCACTTCATAAGCAATCAAAATGCCAATATAAAGACCATGATTATTTAAAAAAGTGATGAATTTAAGGAAACATAAGAAATATATTATAATTGGTCTTTATTTCCCTTACATATCAAACCTCCAACTTTAGCAAGTTTCAATAATTATAAAATAGACATAAAGGAAATCATACTAGAAAATTAACTTGCATATTAAGTAAAGATATGTGGGTAAATCGATAGGATGATTTAAGGGTTCACCATGAGGTCTTTAAACCTCATCATGAACCCCAAAATAATTATATAAAAGTCAAACATTATAGAAAAGGGGTTGGTCACCAAAATTAAAATAATTATGATTTCCAACCATCTACCTATAGGATTAACCAATTATTATATTTATTGCATTATGATAGGGTTGAGAAAATTTTGCTAGGGCTTTGTCCCACAAACTCTATGCAAGCATTCATCAGTTTTACAAATCACCATAAAGGGAACATCTCAACATAAATAAACTATATTGCTTAGTCACATAATAACCAACTTTGATATTTACCCAGAACCCCAAATATGATTCAAAAAACCCTTGTATTTGAACAAAAAACACCCAAATTATCATATAAAGCAAAGAAGGGTATGGCAACTAGTTTTCCATACATAACATGATTATCTAAACCAAATAATAGTAGGGTATTTTAGAATTTATACATATAATATGGAAAATAACCAAACCTAATATGGTTCTTGCAAAACCCATTTAAACTATCAAGAATCATTCGACATGCCACATACAGGTGAATTAGGGTACAATAGTCAAAAGTTGCATACATAAACAATATCATTTATACCACATAATGTACAATAGGGTTTTTAGCTATAAATTTATGTAAAGGAATAGGGATGTTTTATTTCCCCTGGTGCTAGATATTCAACATGAAGACTCACAACTTTAAACTGAGCATGTAACATCTCTCTATTTATTTATTCTGCCAAAACTATAACCAGTTCTAAACATTCAAAAACATGACTTATTTTTAGGATACAAGTTGAAGAGTAAGCTCTAAAAATGGAAAGGGAAACCCACCATTTAAAATAGGTATACACAATAAGCTAACGGATGAGAAACCCCTCCAGGTATATAGTAAAAAAATGAATCTCCCCCAAGTCTTTTCTACCTTCCTCCCTCGTTCATGTCTTCTCTACCACATCCTTCTCTCTCTCTCCAATCACCATCCATCTCCCCCATGACTCATTCAATTTATGGGAGAGATAAAGTTAAAGCCACATCAACCACTTCCTAAGGTTAATTAAAATATACCAACTTCCATTAATACAAAATCCATAAAATCCAATAATTAATATTTTAATCAAATTGACATAGTTAAACCACACCCCTTTCTAAACCAAATAGCATAATGGTCATCATGGGGTCATGGGGTGTAGACAAGATCACAATCAAATCCTAGTCACCATGGTAGGGTCATATAATGGCGAGAGGGAGTAAAGAGGTTGAATGGGGTTACATTGATAAATAAGAAAACATGTAACATAGAGTGAGGAATAGAAATACAACCATGACATGGGTATGTGTATAGAATTAGGGGACAATTACATGGGAATTCTAGGTAACAAGATCACATTATTAAATAATGTGATCATTTTATTTAGTTCACTTGATTGTGTTATTGAAATTATGGCTTGGTAATTACCGAGCCATAATGTGTATGCATTATTAAAAAAAATAACATGTATACATTATTGTAAATTCAAATAACACATAAACATTGTATAACACATATGAATTTATTTATTATAGTTTCAAAACCAACTCCACAATAATTTGGAAGTTGCACATGAAGCCAAATTTGTCCATAAGCTTATATTTACAACTGTAGATGTTAAGTATAAGTTTACATTTATATTATTACATTTAATTTCCTTATAATTTAAATTTATTTTAGTAAATATAAGAAATTAGGGTCACTTAGCATCTGATAGAGTTTGTCTAATAATTACATGCCTTATGATGTGGAAAATAGTTTTTCAAAATCCAATCAGGTTAGTACTTAGGTATTTTCAGGGTTTAAGTATTAAACCTAGGGATTTTAGGACAACTTTTATAATTGATATCCATTTTTGATAAACATATAGTCATTTTTTAGGTTTTTGTGCCTTCTAGATTGATTCTTACAATTTCTATGAGTCTTAGTTTTTTAAAAATTTAATTTTACAAACCACTTACTTTGAAATTAATGCAAAGGTCACATTAATTGGGGTAGCATTGGTCACATTAATGAACTACACACATCAAACAACCACTTTGTGTTAATTTCACTTATTCATCATCTTTCCCTCATCCTTGATCACTTCCTACTCATGCCTCATCACCCTTAATCACTCTCTTATCATTATTAATTATCTTTAATCACTCCCTCATTGACCTTCACTATCTATAGTCATCTCTAATCACTCACTTATGATCCTTGATTACTCCCTCATTGAACCTCACTATGCCTCATCATCCCTAATAACTTAATCCTTGTCCCTCCTCATCCCTTATCACTCCCTCATTGAACCTCACCATCCATTATCATATTTAACCACTCCCTCATCATCCCTAATCACTCCTCCATTGGCTCTCACCATCCCTCATCATTCCTAATAATTCCTTCAATGGCCTTTACCATCCCTAATCATTGCTTCATCATCCCTAATAAATCCCTCCTCATCCCTCATCATATATAATCACTCCCTTATTAACCCTCACCATTCATCATTATTTATAATCACTATCTCATTGCCACTTACCATCCCTCATGATGAAGAGCCCTATAGCATACTCTATTTGTCCAAGCTCTTTACCAATATCTACGTAGCTTTCACTTTGTCTTTTCTTGACTGATCTCTATCTTTGGACCCTCCACAAATTTCAAATTCACATCTACATTTTAGTCATTTCATTTATTCTCCACTGTTATTCAGATGGTCTCACTAAACTCTTCATTCTATTCTCCTTACTCATTGAATTCAATCTCTCTTACTTTGAGAATATCCCCCTTACTCATATATATGCCTTATAACAACTTGGATCAAATATTTTCTCTAGTTATTTAGGATTTAATAGGGTTATAAAAAACTTCCTTCTACTCCTTTGAGTTCTCTCTAGCTTCTTCTCAACCCTACTTAACTTTTCAACACAATCCTCATATCATACACTACCTCTTACTCTATCATAGACTCTTATTGTACAGACTCAAATCATCAAATAAACCTCATTTATGGATACCCTATAATATATACCATTTATTCACAAAGTTCTAAGATTTGGTTCAACTATTTGATAGCTTATTTTGCCTCATTCTACTCTTAGATTAGATATTTAGGTTTCCTTTTACCCTGTCTACCACATAGGCCTCCCCCATTTGTACTTATTTATTCTTAAAAAACTTAAAAACACTATATTATATTTTTTAAATTTGAACTCAAACTTTTCAACAAATTTCATGAATTATTGAAAGTTACATATCCTAAAAACTCTCTTTGAAAGTAAAAACCCATATATAGGGTTTAGACTAGTTTAACAAACCCAATAAGGGTCAAAATGAGATTTTAATATTCCAAATGAGTTTATAATGAATTTGAATATTGGATTAGGTCCGATTTGACCTTATGGACATTTTATAAGTTTTATATTTCCCATTTAAAGATACAATAGATTGACTTAACCAAGTTTGAATAGACTGTGTACTTAGTCATAGGTCTGTAATAATCTGAAAAGAAGTTATTTATTATAATTAATTTAAAAAGGGGTTATAAATCAACATGAAGGTTGAAACTCCTATGAAAATTTTTTACACACTTTAAAAAATCAATGCCTTCCATCTATAACACTTGATTTTTCAATTTCCATGAGATACCACTTTGACTATGTTAAGTTTCTTGATGACTGCAAGACTATGTTAGTTTTATTTTTGCTCATCTAAATATATAAAATATAATTGAAAGACTATAAGACTTCATGATCATATGAGAATAAACTCACAAACATATACATTTTAATGTTCACTCCAATACATGTATATACCTTCTCACATAGATGTATACTCAGAACTTTTGCTCATAGAAGATAGGGTTGTGTTGTTTAACAGAGAATGTCCTTAGCATAATAACAACATACAATATATAAATTATATTAATGAGTTGTTATATCAAGTTACTAGTTACTCATACATTATAAAATCCCACCAAATAGAATCTCCTCTTCCACAAGACTTTGACTTTCACTCAGATTTTAAGGCACATTTTGTAAAATCACAGGGTATACAGTTTATAGTTTAAACATTAAAAATATTTGAAACTAAAATGAAAAATGATATAATCACCATCAAATAAAAGATATTTTCAACTTAACACTCACACAAATAAAACAAATAATTTGTTACTAATCGTGTTTCATGATCATGCACGCTGTCAGCTATCTTTCCACATATTCAAGAAGATGGAGGGTCTATTTGATTTCTTATTTGAAAATAATCCAAAATTTTATTTATTCACTTGTTTGGGGTTATTTACATTCATATTTTTTAATCCTACCCCCTCCAACTCTATTGAATCTAACTTTGAACATAAAATAAGGCATGGATAAGACTCTTATTACCAAATAACCATAAATTGAATTCTAACTTCTTTTATATGTTGAGAGTGTCCTCAAATAACTCAAATTCTAACATATTTCTCAAATATGAGTTTATATATATGTGTTGTAACATACTAAAATACTCTATAAATTCTAACCACACTAAATTAAACATTGGAATTCTTTAAACAAGATTGAAGTCTCTATTAAAGTTCAAAAATTTAAATGAAAGATTTGGTGGAAAATTCCAATAAAACTCTAATTAAAAATTGACACAAAACTAGGAAATTATAAAGACTCCTACAGACTTATTATGACCTTGAACACCTTCTAAAAACTCTAAACATGTAAACTAGATCACTATTTATATTGGGTAGTGTTTCTCTTACATCACCTCATCATCCCTAATCACTGGTTCATCGTACCTCATCATCTCTAATCACTCATTACTCATCCCTCATCTCCTCTAATCACTCCCTCATTAATATTCACCATCACTCATCATCCCTAATCACTCCCTTATTGATCCTCACCATCCCTCATCATTCCTATTTACTCTTTCATCATCTCTACTCAATTCCTCCTCATCCCTCCTCATCCTCAATCATTCCATCCAATACCTTGATGGTGGTATTTTTTTGGAGTTTCACAATGCTAGGAGATCCAAGTGGAGAGTTGAGTGCTAGCATAAAATATAATACATAATGATCAAAATGATGTGAAGGAAAATTTTAAACTTAAATATTTAACACCTATGAAAAAATATGGGCCTATTACAAATAATGTAATTCATAATTGAAAATTTACCCAAAAAAGAGAAGCAAGTAAAACCACCATAACACCAAAAATGGGTAGTAAATACATGAGGATCACCAAGATATGTGATTTCTTAAAACCAATAAATTGATTTTCATAATGGACATTTAATGATATAAATAATTATGTTTAAGGCCTTTTATTTTTATGTATATTGATTGAGTCATCATGCTAGAGAGTAAAAAATAATTTTCAAATTATTAGAACAAGTATTCCAAGATTGGAAAGTGGTGCTTAATACATAACTTTAGTTTTCAATCCAATGAGGAGTGTCACATTATGAGCTCTCTAATTCAACATCTCAATAATTGGGTACAAGTTATATAACATTATAAAAAGTTAATTAGATAATAGATTATGAACCTAATGATCTGGTCAGTACTAAACATATCTCTACTTCTCCCAAAAAGAAATTATATGAATTAAAAATATTGATTCATTAACAAATGTAGATCAATGGTGAGACAATACACTTCATCATTTCTAATGGAATTCAGAATAATTTAATTTCTCCTAAATCATATTTTCAAAAATTGAACTTGAAATTTATACATTATCCATAAGCATACACTAATGTATGGTCTAGTGTAGGCCTTGAGAAATGTATCACCTAGTAGTGTCACTTGGTGTACAAAATCAAACTTTTTAAATATGAAATCCTTTATGACATCTCACTATTATAGGTGTGTGATTTTTTACATATGGTCAACCATGTATTTACCATTGACATGTAGTCTATGAAGTATATCCTTGAAATTTTGTGATAGATTATCTGGATCTAAAATACCATATATCATAGTTAGTTCATAAGCTTTCATTTATTAGTGCCAGGAGGTGTAATAATATTTTTAGTTCTAGTACGAAGTATACTATTAATGGTAAGAAATAAATGTTTAATGACATCCTTATGTCACCATATCATAGTGTGGTTTATCCAAAAATAACAATAATGAAATAATTAAACCATAAACTAGATGAATACAAGGATATCTTTCAGTCACCTAAATAAGTTCCCACATACTATACACTAAACAATACTATTGATTTTATCCCTTAACTACCTCTACCTCAAACCTCTTTACACAACATATAATTTATATATAATGAATATATCAAGTGGTAGATCCATGAAATCATGGATACTAGACACATCATACCCAAATCATTACTTTGCAACAACCAAATTGTGCTTGTGCCAAAGTTATGAATCAATTTAAAAATATTAATAAGATAAACATGAAGAATATTAATCTCATTTAAATTGATTAGGTATTATGAGGGATGAGAAGTGAGTGATTAGGGATGATGAGGGATGGTGATAATGAATGAAGAAGTGATTAGAGATGATGAGAGACAACTAAGTTTAATAAAGGAGTGAATAAGGATGAATAAAGATGAGGAGGGAGTGACTAGGGATGATGAAGTGATTAGGCATGATGAGGGATGATGAAAGAGTGATTAGGGATGATTAAGGACAAAGAGAGAGTGATTAAGGATGATGAAGGATAGTGAGGGTCAATGGAGGAGTGATTATGGATGATAAGGGATTGATTAGAGATGAGTAGGGATAGTGAGGATCAATGAGGATTGATGAGAGAGTGATTAGGGGTAATGAGAGATGAGTAGGAAGTGATAAAGTATGAGGGAGGGGTGATGATCAAGTGAAATTAACATGTAAAGCACTTGTTTGACGTGTGAAGGTCATCAATATGACATCCACTACCTCAATAATACCACTTTGCATTAATTTCAAAGTGAGTGGTTTGAAAACATCAATTTTGACAAACCTAAGACTCTTAAAAATGTTAGGAATCAATTCATAAGGCACAAAAACCTAAGAAATGACTATATGTTTACTAAAAATGGATATCAAATATAAAAGTTATGTCCTCAAATCCCTAGGTTTAATACTTAGACCCTAAAAATGCCTAAGTACTGAATTGATTGGATTTTGAAAAACTATTTTCCATATTGTAAGACATGCAACTATGAGACCAACTCTATCAAATGATGAGTGACCCTAATTTATTATATTTACTAAGATAAATTTAAATTATAAGAAATTAAATGTAGCAATATAAATTTAAACTTATACTTAACAACACGTACATGTTATATAATGCATACACATTGTATAGTACACTACACAACGTGTATGTGTTATATAATGCGTATGTGTTATTTGAATTTAAATTAAAAACTAAGCCTTTAAGCTCAAAAATTGCTTGGATTTTTGACCCAAAGGCTTAGGACTATGCATCTACAGTCAATATTGAGAGTTTTAAGAAAAACCAACAAATTTTAGCTTTAATCATCAAATACACTATGGATTTTAACCTCAAAATTCAAAACATTATTACCATTATGATGAGCATGTTGTCATCTTTCTAAATGTATGATTTTTATAAATTTTGGGATATTTTAAGGGTTCAAACTATATTTATTTCTAACAACACCTTTTCTAGACCACTACATGCCTCACCCATACATGCCTATTCATGTTTATCTAATTTGTTTTTCATTGATCCAACTGTAAAAAAAATCTATGGTAATAAACTAGGCCTAATTCTACACACATTAAAAACAAAAAAAAAATTTGAGGTAGTTAGGGTGGGTCGCATGGACAACTATCCATTTTTTTTTAGTTTTTAGGATATTCTTAATTACAAAATTAATAAAAAAGTATTCATCAAAAAAATATAAAACAAGTGTATAACACACTAGAAGATCTAATCTAAATAATCACCAAATGGTTTCTAACAATATTTAACGACGCTAAAAAAATGGTGGGTCTCATAGAATGGTACAATTCAAATTTTCTTAAAAAAATAGGCATTTTTCAAATTTTAGATGTTTAACCTATTTATAATTAACCACTTTTCAAAAAAATAGTTTTTTTGAAACTAAACTTGAAATGATACAATTCATGTTTTTATACCATCTTCAAATTTTGAGTGTAGCCATCTCTAATTATCTGCAGAAGTTCACATTTCTAAAATTTTAGAAAAATCATGTCCACAGGTAGGCCCTTTTTTGTCCCCCAAATTGATGAATTTACCCACATAAGAACACCATGCAAAATTACAATTGATGGATCAACTTAAGGTACGAAGGAAAACATGACATAAAAGCACAAAATGGGATAACAACAAAATTATCTAATGGCTTAGAATTGAAATTAAATTATATACATGTTGGAACTTGTTTGATTTCTCATAAAATCATTCATCTTCCTAGTTGTCAAAAAATACCACCTAGCCTAGCTCATGATGGGTGCCTATAACCACCAAATTTAAAATGATCAGGACCTGGACAATGAAATAATATCAAAAATAATATAATATAGAACTAGAATAAAACATGAAATACACCAAATATTTAACATATAATCTAATGTAGTAATTAAAACATAACCATGTACATCAACCTATAATTGAAATATCACTATATCAAAGTCCATCTGCACTATACTAGTTAGATAAAATGTAATGTATAATTAGCTATACATGTTTGTCATAATATTTGAATTTTCATATAAAGTATCAAATGGTGGGGTCATAGCATCATCCCCTTCTCAAAAGGGAGCCATCCTAGAGACTATTCAAATAACTAAGAATAATGTTACCTAAAATGATGTGTGTTAGTGCACAAATCTGAACTAATTAATTTGTGCCCTTTCTAAAATATGAGTTCTTGAAATGTCTAATTGCTTCCCCCAATATTCAAGTGTTCTTCATGAATACAACCCAACTCTTGCATTTATGTTGTGTAAACCATGCAAAACTCAATTTTAACTAATATTTAATGCTTTCATATCTTTTAACACATTTTGGTTGAACGGTCCATGGTGTCAAAAATGTTGGGATGAATAAAAATGTGACTTGGCATGTTACAAAAGAAAAAAGGTATCGGGACTTCAAGTGGAAAAACTAATGTCAAAATGTAAACTTGTAATTTGCAAATTATAATCAAATGTTAGCAGACTGTTATGCATGTTGACTAATCAAACCCATAAAAATGACTTATAAGTACATGTTAGTGTCTTAAGTTGATGTGCCTACCATGTGGAGGTCCATGGTTGAATATAAGAAAAAATATTCAAGGAAAAACAAGTTTTGTTTTGAAATTTGTAATGTGTAAATCAAAGTTCATATCCAAAGACACTTGGTGAAAAATCATGGTAGAAGTATAACATAAAAATATAAACATTAATTTTCAAATTATAAAAGTCATATGAAAGTTTGGTGAAGTCTTAAAATCCCATGTAGAGATTTTGGTGGATATTAAAATACTCCAAATCAATTTTGGAATTGTAATTTGAAATATGCAATCCGAGCCCAAAAATCCATAAGTCAACACAAATATGGAAATTCAAAAATCCCAGTTGTAGTTTTTGGTATATAAATAATGCCACAATGAAAATTTGCATTTGAAAATTGTAATGTCTAAATGAATGTCCAAAGCTCATGTGGTGAAAAGTGTGAAATAGAGGTATGAAATCCTTCCAAAGATGAGATGTGCCATGTGATGGTAGTAAGTCTAGCATCAATTTAAGTGCAATGAGAAAGGTAAATACCAAGTGTTATTTTTATCTATCTCCACATTTCATCTAAAACCCTGAGTTAACAAAAGTGTCATGCTATTGGATTGATAGGAAGTGAACTAGGAGATCACACAATTTGGTTGCAAGATGAATCATATCTGAGTAAAAAAGGATTTAAAACAAAACCCCTTAACTTCGACATATTTTTTGTTTAATCCATGGATAGAAACACCATATGCTTTAACCAAAAATATCCCAAAATCTCAATAAAATCTACATAAATTATCTACATTTCCATTTCTAAAGGCTTGTTTTATGATGACATATGATGTTATAATTCAAAGGTTTTTAATGCCCCATATTGCAATGATTTTGATCCCACTAGGCTAAGAGAATGCTTCTAAAAATTTTAACCTTGGTTTTTTATGGGTATGTAATTTTATCATAAAATCTAGCAGGTTGGATAGCTTAAGGTTTATTATATATAGACAATTTATTACACTTGGAAATAATTTGTCTTTCAACAAGAAGAATAGAGTAGGGGTTTTCATTTCTCCTTAGGGTTTTCATAATTTATTAGATAGATTAGAGGAGTTAGTATTAAATGTGCAATTGGATATTTTTCAAATAATGAGTATGAGCCAGTGGAGACTAGCAACACAAAGGTTTATACCTCTGCTTTTAATATTAATGAATGGAAATGGAAGCTTAGCATGCTTATCCATAACAAGGAAGAGGAGGAATGTTTTAAGGACATTCGCTAATGTATTATTTATCATTGTTTGCATCCTTAGATTAATTGGGTGCCTCAATTTATTTATTTAAATGTATTTATCATGTGGGGGAGGGGGGACCCAAGATGTAGTGTAATTCTAAAATTATAGAGATGGGTGGGAGATGGAAGAAAGGCTCAAGAAAGTCAACTTTCAATCGAGGAGATTTGAAGGTTATGGATAGTGTACTCATGCTCTCCAAATTTCTGAATGGATGGATGGTCACATAGGTTTTACATTATTTGATGATAATGTTTGTGGCATAGTTAGTGCTAGAGAACATTTTGATAGTCTTCCCGATAATGAAAAGGCTCAGATCCATTAAAAATTCTAAGGGAAAAAAAGTTTAAATGTGTAACTTTGAGTTATGAAAATATAGTTCCAAATTATGTGGAGGTCCATGAGGATATTGTAACATTTATTTTCAACTTTAAAATTTAAAATTATAAATTAAAACCAAAAATCCATTACCCACTAATGATTCAAATGCCCATGTTAAATTCCTAGGTCAATGTGCCCATGAAAGTCAAAGGCTCATTTTTCAAAGTAAGAGAGAGAGAAAAGGCATGTGGGAGATTAAAATTTTAAGGTAGTGAAAGGTTTTGATAAAAATCAAGTTTGAAATTGCAAACTTGCATTTTTTAAACCAAGCTCTAAATCCCAGTAGGATGTGTTGCTAAAGTCTCAAATCCCATGCTAAGTCTCATGTTTAATCCACATGGAGGTATTCAAATAAAAGGTAAGAGGAAATTATAACCAAGAATGCAATAATTATTTTAAAATTTAAAATTTAAATTTTAAAATTATAATTAGAATCCTAAAACCCGCACTATGCAAAGTTGTAGTTGAATCTCAAAAACCCGCTAGAGGCCAAAAAGTGTAAAATTGTAGTTGGGTTCCAAAAACTTACCAAGGTAAAATAATGTGAAATATCACATAATATTATTAGGTTTGGTGGAAAAAAGGAAAAATAAGATGTGAACGGAAAAAGTCAAAGGTAAAAAGGTTAAAACAAAATAGATAAGTGTTTTTTTAAAGGAAGGCAATGTGGGTGAACGATTTTCATTGAAGAGAAATCAATATGCAGAAATTACAATGAGGAGATAAAAAATGGAGAAGTTTGCATCTCAATAATGAATCCATCAAGTGATTCTTAGCTCGATGGAAAGTGCAAGCTTGGCATCATACCAAATATTTTTTATAAATATGTATGTTGACTAGCCCAATGGACAAAATGACTGGCCAAAACTTCTATTCTTTATTCTTCCCTCCACTTTTTCATTCCTTATTATTTGTAGGGAAATAAGTGACTAGATATTTATCTAGTAGGTCATCCACAAATTTCTAGTTGGGAAAATGATTAGTTAGAAACAAGTCGAAATGGTTTCATAAGAAGATAAAAGTTTATTTTTCACCCAAGAGAATATTCTCTCTCAAGCTCAAGTGTAACAAACTTCTAGAAAGGCAGATCAATTTTTTTTTTATTTATCAAAATTCAACATTACATGGACAAAAAAACTAAAAAAATGATTTCCTTATATATCATGATATTCTAGGTGTGTTCAAAGTCATCTTCTAGATAGAGCATCATCTGGGTATATTTTAGGTGAAAATTTTATATAAGGGGGCTGGTCATCTTTACAGACATTGTTGGCCTTTTTTGGGATTATATTTGTGTGTTTTGTCTCTATTACTAAGGTGATTGTAGTTATATAGTCATTAGAAAACTATGAGAGAATTTTATGTATGTCTCCCCTATTTCAGAGCAAATCCATAATGCTTTTCACCATTGTTATGCATTCTAAACATTATGGACATTGATGGACTTTCAAGTTAATGAAAAAATCTATGATTTATGTTGTATATTGTTAATGAAGTGAAATGGTACATTATTCATACATTTTTGATTGGATATTTAGTTTTATGTCTATTAATGGTAGTCATTCTAGGCATGAATCTAGATTGTAAATTTATTTTTTCATTGTGATTCAGGGGTGTTTTATTGATTATCTTTTAAGGATACCCTAGAATTATGGAATTTATAGGAGAAAGTGCTCAAGTATTCAATTTTATTGTATGATTTGGATATTGTAGGGGTCATTTGAATGTTTACATTGGATTGACACTAATTAATGCAAACCATTCCTCATAGTTTTCTTTACCTTGTTTACTAGTTTTATGCATCCTAGAATTAATGATATCTTAAATGTTGAAGGAATTCCCTGTATTGAAAGCCACAAAATCTCATATATATATATATATATATATATATATATATATATATATATATATATATATCATCTTACCTACCCTACCCCTGTAAGTAATACATTCTATTGAGTATTTTAAGCATTATTTGCATATGGATGCATGAATATTACAAATCTAAAATGTGTCTGTATATGGTATTTGAATTTTAATATTCCATTTGGCACTTGATTGTTAATAGTTTCTTTAGAAATGAAGGTTGAAATTTATCTCATATCTATCTTTAGTATCTTGTGTCGAATTTAGAAGCATTTTCTCAGTCTGTGTGAAAACTCTGACAAAGTGGACTATGCAAGTTTGGTTATGCTTTGGTCAGATTTGTGTGTGTTAATAATCCCCTAGAGATTAAACTTTATCATCCATCCTATTAACTAATATACCCCTTAGGTCCTCTCACCTTTGTTTAGGTATATCTAGAAGTAGAATGGAACTAACCATACCCTTTATTGGTGTCTTCCAGTAATTATCTGCATTCAGTCCATCCATATGTTAAACTCTTCCTTGACTATAAAAACATAATTGAAATTTATCATTTATGTTTACCATCATCTCAAGTGTGAAAGGTTGAATCCTATAGGTTTACAATTGGGAACCAACAAGAAGCTAGTGTCATTATTAGGGATGATATCCTTGGCACTTGTGTTTCTAAAAATTATTACAAAGAACTAATTATTTGTTCATGTTATAGAGTGATTTTCCCTTTTGAACATGAATCTAAAGTTTTCAGTGTCTTCATTTATTTATCTCATCATTGATTACAATAATGTATGATTTCAAAATGTAGCATTATTAGTTTTTTATCTGTTCTATCCTAGAATTTTTCTTCTAGTTGAGACTCCAATATTTTATCTAGTTTTTGACATATTAATGCCTATTTTAATTAGTTTAGTTTTGAGTCTTCTCTTGTTTACAAAATTAGAAGGACTGAGATCTTCCTTCAAATTTGACTCATCAAATAATCTTGTCCCTGAGTTAAGTATTCATCATAAAATAAGGAGATAAATTTGGAGGCTAATTGAAGGAAAATTTTCAACAAGAAAGGAGTGTTTGGATCATCATACTTGTGGTAAACCTGAACCTATTTTTTAAAAACTTAATTTGATTAAATATTATCATAGTTCTCTTAGTAACTCAGATCCTTATAGTCTTGTTTATTACCTAACACCTTTTCAATAAGTTGAATATCCTCCTAGGTTTGATCCCCCAAGTCCACTTCACTCACCCCTTCACATCCCATTATCATATGATCTTGAACCCACCATTGAGCCACTCATGAGACATAAATATCAGGATGAGAATGAATGTCCTACATTTATAATTCATAGATTCATACCTATTAATTTTGATGAAATGGAGGGTTACCTGAATAAAGTCCCAATTGAGGTAAGGAATCAACTTCCTATGTTTCAGGAGAATAATGTAATGATTGGTGAGCAACATTTAAGAGATTTCCACATTATAATTGAAGATTATGAGGTTGAGCATTAATATTTTTATGCACAAGTTGAAAGAAGATGTATGTGAATGGTTCAACTCCCTTCCATGTGGATTCGTAGATTCATGGGAAGAAATGAAAATGTTTTCAAAATATAGTATGATTATATAATTGATCCTAGGTTCCTTCTTGTATAATTTGAAAACATAAAGAATAACCCAAATGAGTGTGTACAAGATTTTAATACAAGGTTTAATAAGAATATGATGAGGTTACCTGATAATATTAGATAAAGTGATACAACTTTCTTGATTAAATAATGTGATGCATTTGATAAGAAGATAACATATTACTTGAGAGATAAGGCTCCCACAAATCTAATATTAGAATTCAACATGGCCATACAAGTTAAAAATAATATAAAGGCTATGGGGAAATTTATGAACAAAAATATTGATGTAAAGTTGATTAATATTGAAAATTCTCAATCTAATAAGACTAATAACCTTGAGGAAACCATGAAAACCATAGTCACTATTGTTAAGGAGATGTCATATAAGTTGGTCAGAGTTGAGAAGGGGATTCCTAAAGGATATTCTATTTAGGATAAAACTCAAAATTAGAATAAAGCACAAAGAATATCCTCTTTCCATAATATAGATAATAGTAGAGGAAAGAGACCTACCCAAAATGATAGAAATTAGAATAGAAGAGCTGAGAAGGAGGTTCCTAATTCATTGAATGTCAATGTTAATGTTCTAGACTATGATCTTGAAATTGATTGGTGTGATACATGTTTCCTCCCCCATCCTCCTTATGATAATATTGAATGAAGTAATTAAGATGCAGAGGAACCTAAGTTTGCATCTAAAATTGATGAGGTTATGATGTTTGATTGTCAAATATCTTGAAATAAAATGTCTACCTCCATGAAATTGTTGAGTGTTACAACCATTGATCAATTTTGGAGTGCAGTAAAAGAGGTATGTGTCCTAACTTCTAAATTTGTTTGTAATGTAAACATGACACAAGAATATGAGTTACCCATGATGACTTTGAGTTTTTAAGATCTATGATCATTAAAAAGTATGATGAAGGAATTCATTTAGTTTAAGATAGGTAGTTTTTAATTAATACTATAGTTTCCCAAGAGAAAGAGTATAGTCTAAGAAGCAAATAACAAGGTGCTTCTCCTCAAGAGACCACCCATGTAGATATAAGGGTAGGGGATAAACAACATAAAGAAGTTAAGAAAACCAAATAAAACCCTCTTTCTTCCAAAGTAGCACCTGCTTTCTAAATTATTAAACAAAAAGGTGCTCCAGCCAAGAGTAGAGAAATTTTTTTGTCTAGTATTCCTAAGGGTATGACTGATGTAAGAATAAATGCATCCTTGAAAAATGTTGTTAGGAATGTTGGTTCATCCTATCCTATTCTACCTCTAAATTTAAATGACTGTATTTATTTTTAAGGTATTTTCACCCTTCTTTCAAATACTCCCCTTCCTCAGTACAATGCATGTGATATGGCCCAAGTGTTGAGTCAGTTAAAAATCATAGTCCCACTTGTTAAACTAATAAGAATAACAAAACATAGTATGAGGGAATTTGAGGATCTAGAGTTTAATGAGAACATAATTTCTAATGTTATTACTTCACCCCAAATACTCTCAAATGATGATGAAGAGTCACATGAGGATATTAAACTAGTCTAAGAGGTTTATTTAGGAACTTCGTTAATATAGAGTCAACTGGATGTTGACCTCTTTTACATAACCCTAATGATTAATGGCTTAATAATTTACAAATTTATGTTTAATTATAGAGGCTCTTGAAATGTGATGCCCTTGGGTGTCTTTAATGATCTTGGAGTAAAAATATCATCTAATTTTGGCAAGTGTTACACCATGGACTAATGAGAAGTACCAATTGTTGGATAAGTTAAAGGATTGGTAGTGTAATTGGAAGTTAATCCAAGTAAGTTTATAAATATGGATGTGGTAGTTTTAGATTGGGGGATGCTATTGTTAATAAAATGGGCTACCAACATGGGTGGTAGTGATCATATGGATCTTTATTATGCCAACATTACTTTGGAGGGTATGATGGTGAAACTTCATAGAGAGCTTAAGATGTTACATGTACATGAAGATCAAAAATGATCTCTAAATGAGGTCTTGTACATTGATGTGTATTTGGGCAACTTTATTAGGAATGTAGATTGTGTTGAGAAATCTACTATTCTAGATGCTAGATATGACAAAGAAGGTAATGATGTTTGAAGAATGTATTTTGATGGGTCTTGATCCAATATTGGAAATGGAGTTGGGGTTTTATTTTATGCCCCCAATAAGAAATCCCTTAAGTTACCTTTTAAAAATGTCCTTTGAGTGCATGAACAACATTACAAAATATGAGGCACTCTTGTTTAGTTTGAGGATTGTTTGAGAACATGGAATTACAAGTTTGATTATAAAGGGTGATTCTCAATTAGTGGTTAAGTAGGCCAAAAATGCTTATGCCACAAAAAATAAAGGTTTAAAACAATATAGAAATGTTGTAAGTGATTTTTTATAATTATTTGATGCATTCAATATTTATTATCATGATACAATATTCAATGAAGAAGATAACAAAATTACAGAGTTGGGTTCTTAGTTTGAAAGTGTGAATATGAACCCTCATTATCCATACCAAGTGGAGGTAATTATTATACCTTTAATCCTAGACAACATTCATCATTGGCAAGCTTTGGATGATGACGATTAGAATAAAAGGTTTTTCAATTATGAAGATGAATTTCAAGATTAAATCATAGACTTAGAATCCATGATCCAAATTTATTATGACAAGGAAACCTTGTTTGGGAAAGACATCATCAAATTGAAGATGAACACTATCCCAAGATAATTGGTGAGTTTAAAAGCATCTTTTGATACAATATACAAAATTAAATATAGATATCTCTTTATCTCAAAAGATGTGACTAAATGAAATTTAGGCTCTAAATAAAATTCTATAAAGGTATAGTTTGGTACTCAATTTAGTACAAAAGAGAAGCAAGCCTACTTGAAATTGCTAAAGAAGTACTAGGATTTTTTAGCATGATATTTTCCTAAATTAAAGGCATATAAATATGATTTGTTTCAACACATCATCCCATTATGGGCTGATAACAAACCTTTCAAGAATAATTAGAGATTTATTAACCCCATCTTGGCCACCAAGATGTGGGAAGAGTTGAAAAATCTAAGGGACAGTGGGATTATTCAAACCAATAGGTATTCATCATGGGTGGCAAACTTAGTACCTATAAAAAATAATAATGCTGACATCCACTTGTGTATGGATTTTAAAAATTTGAATAAAGATTATCTAAAAGATAATTACCCCTTACCCAATATGGATAACTTATTATGGACTATTATAAGATCAGAGATATTTTCCATATTAGATGATTTCTTAGGGTATAACTAACTAATGGTAAAAGAATTGAGAGACCCAAAACTACAATTACAACACCTTGGGGCACTTATGTCTACATGAGGATGACTTTTAGGTTAATGAGTAATAGTGTAACATTTTAGAGAGTTATGGATGTTGATTTTATAGGGGTAATAAACAAGTTTATTATTGTGTATTAGGATGACATTATAGTGTACTCCAAAAATACAAAAGAACATTTGGATCATATAGAAAACATTTTCCTTAGATTTAGGGAATTTGATATTTCCCTTAATCCAAAGAAATGTCACTTTGGAGTATAAAAGGCTAGGTTGTTGGGACACATAGTGTCTAAGGATGGTGCCATCATAGATTTGGAGAGAGTGGAAGAAATTAATAAAGTACCTATCCCACAATCCAAGAAGGGAATTCAATCTTTATTTAAACAAATCAAATTTTTAAGAAGGTTTGTTTCTTACTTTGTAGAGATCATTCTGCCTATTACTTCCATGTTAAAAAAAGGTCCAAACCATAAAGTGGGAGGAAAAATCCATACAAGATTTCAATGACATTAAAGGAGCCTTGAAGTCTTCCCCTATCTTTGCAAATCCTAATTACACTAACGAGTTCCAAATTTTCTCTTTTGTATCATAAAATACTATAGTTGTTGTTCTAATGAAAAATAATGATGATGTCATGAGCAACCCATAGCTTTATTTAGTAAAGATATGCAAAGATTTTAATTTATCTATACTATGATGGAAAAACAAGATTTCAGTCTCTTTAAAGTTGTTAAGATGTTCATACCTTACATTTTGAGTTCAAATATTATTCCATATGTCCTACATATAATGTTTAAGGATAACATGACTCAGATTAAAGTGTCAAGAAAGAGGTGCCAGTGGATAAACAAGTTGAAAACATATGACTTGGAGATCCAAACCACTAAGCTAGTGAGAGGGATGGGTTTAGCCAAGCTCATAACTGAGACCAACTTACAAGATATAGATGTAAATAATGTTGTATTCAATATTGATGATTCTTTTATTCAAATTCATATATCTTCATGGTATAAGGACATTGTTTATTACTTTCAAAGTTTAAATTGTCCCCTAACTTGGGTAAGAATCAAAGGAGAACTCTTAAACTTGTATCCCAAAATTATCTCTTAATTGAAAATGGATTGGCATGGAAGACTCCAAATGAGGTTCTCTTAATATGCCTTGTAAAATAAGAAATTACTGATTTAATTGAAGACTTCAATAACAATGTATGTGGTAGTCACTTTACACCTTAGTTGATAGCTCATAAGATTCTTAGAATTGGTTATTCATGGTTATCACTATTCAAGGATTTTGCATAGAAGGTAATAAAATGTGAGAAATGTTAGTGCTTTTTTAGAAGTTTGAAAGCTTTTAGCTCTCTCTCTCCCTATAACCTATAAAAATTGAAGGCCCATCTAGATAATGAGGGATGGATTTTGTTGGGCAGATCACTGATGCATCAAGCATTGGGCATAGGTGGATATTGGTTACAACTGACTACTTCATAAAATGGGTTGAGGTAGTTTTTATGAATAAGGACACACATCCAGTGATCATGGAATTTATATTGAATCATATTATTTTTATATTTGGTGTGCATGTAAATATAATTGTTGATAATGTGCCTTGAGTTTCATAGCTAAACCTTTGGTGGAATTATGTAAATAATATAGGATCACATTAATTTAAAATTCCAATTACAACCCTCAAGGAACGGGAGAGCAAAATACACCAATAATAACTTTCTCATCATTAGGAATTTGGAAGCTAACAAGAATAAGAGGGGTGAATAACTAAACTTTGCCTTGTGGGTTGATAGAATTATGCCTAAAAGAGCTACAAGTAAAATACCTTTTGATCTTGTTTATGGATATCAAGCTATTTTACCAATGAACTTACAGTTACCAACCTATCAGTTCATGCAACATATAGAAGAAGATGATGAAATTAATCACTATGAAAGTAGAATGAACTAGATTTTTGAGCTTCATGAAACTAGAATACAAGCTCATGAAAGACACGTAAAATTCAAGGAAAGTCTCAAAAGGATATTTGAGAGAAAGGTCACTCCAATAAAGTTTTAGGTAAGAGATCTAGTTTTACTGTGGGAAAACAAACATGAAGAGAAAGGCAAACATGCCAAATTTGATGCCTTATATATGGGCCCTTATTCTATTAACTACAAAATTGGTGAACACACCTTCTTCTTAAGAGACCTGGATGGTGAGATACAATAACTATCAATTAATGTTAGACATCTAAAACACTTCCTCGATTGAGTCTATGTTTATGTAAAATAGTATATAGTGTGTAGTTTTATTATTTTATTACCCTTCTGCATTAATATTTATTTGTATAGTTCTTTTGTTCTTTTTTCATTATGTGTTGATTATTAGATTCTCCTCATCTATTTTTGTCAGTCCACGCTCATCTAATTGAGTTTCTATTGGTGTTTTTTATGAAATTATCAAAACATTAACTCCATGGCCGAAGGGATTGGCACCTAGTCTTATTTTATGGGGTTATTTATACACTCTCAATGAGTGTACATCCTTGATCTAGAACTAGTATTAGTGCTTGAATATAAACTAATAAATTTATGCCCTTCCTAAAATATGAGTGCCTAAAATGTCTAATTATTTCCCCCAATATACAAGTGTTCATCCAAATACAACCTCGCTCTTGAATTTATGTTGTGTAAACCTTGAAAAAATTAGTTTTAACTAAAAATTAATGCTTTGATGTCTTTTAGCACATTTTGGTTTTAGGATCAATGGTGTCAAAAATGTCAATATGAATAAAAATGTGACTTTTCATATTGTAAAATAATAAATGTCTTGGGACTCCAAGAAAACAAATAATGTCAAAATGTAAATTTCAATAAAATTTTTAAAGCCCACTATGGATGTTGGCTAAGAAAACCCATGAAAATGCCTTAAAATCACATGTTAATGTCTTAGGTTAACATTCATGAGACATGGAGGTCCATAGTTGAAGGTAAGAAAAAAAATTCAAGGAAAAAATAAGTTTTGTTTTACAATTTTCAATGTACGAATTGAAGTCCAAATCTTAGGACAGTTAGTGAAAAATCACAATGGAAGTACAACATAAAAATACAAACTTTAATTTGGAAATTTTAAAAGGAATATGAAAGTCTATCGAAGTCTTAAAAGCCAACACAAAGATTTTGGTAGATATTACAATACTCCAAAACAACCTTGAAATTGTAATTTTCAATATGAATCTTAAGCCCTAAAACCTATAAATCAATGCAAATATGGAAATTCAAAAATACCATTTCTAGTTGAAAAATAATGCCACAATGCAACTTTGCATTTATAAATTGTAACGTGCAAATGACCGTCCAAATCCTATGTGGTTCAAAGTGTGAAATAGAGTATGAAATCCTAATAAAGATGAGACGTACAACATGTCCAAATCAAGTTTAGTAGTGACCTAATGGCAAGGAGAAATGTAAATTCCAAGTTTTTTTTTCTAATCTATCTCGACATTTCATCCAAAATCCTAAATTAATAGAAGCATTGTGCCATTGATTTGCCATGAAGTGAACTAGGACCTCACATGATTTGGTTGTAAGATGAATTGTAGCTAATTCAAAATGGATTTAAAATAAAACCCCTTAGCTTTGACATTTTTTTTGTTTAATCCATGGATAGAAACACCATATGCTTAGACCCAAAATATCCCATAATCTAAACAAAAATTACCTAAACTATTTACATTTCCATTTTCATGGCTTCCTTTATGATGACATATGATGTTATAATTCAAAGGGTTTGAAGGCCATAGAATGCAATGATTTTGAGCTCACAAGGCTTGGATAATACTGCTAAAAAATTTAACCCTAGTTTTCTATGGGTTGGCAATTCTATCATAAAATCCAATAGGTTGGGGAGCTTGAGGTTTATTAAATAAAAATAACTTATTACACTCAGGAATAATTTGGCTCTATGAAGGAAGAATAGAGTAGGGGATTTCATTCCTCCTTATGTATTTTTCCATTTACTGGACATATATAAGGAGTTATTAATAAATATGTAGTTAGGTATTTTTCAAATGACAAATATGAGCTAGTGGATATGAGAAACACAAAGGTTCTACCTATGCTACCAATATGATGAATGGAAATGGAAGATTAACATGCTTATCCATAACAAGGTAGAGGAGGAATGTTTTAAGGGAATTTTCTAATGTATTATTTAACTCCATCTGCATCCTTGCCTTCATTGAGTGCCTAAATTTATTTCTTCAGATGCATTTCTCATGTAGGTGGGGGACCCAATATGCAGTGTAATTCTAAAATTATATATATGGGTGGGAGAAGGAAGAAATGATCATGACATTTGACTTATAACCTAGGAGATTCAAATGTTATGAATGGCATACTTATACTCTTTAGATTTTTGAGTGGATATATGGTCACATAGGTTTTATATTATTTACTACTAAAGTTTGTGTCATAGTCAGTGCTAAAGAGCATTTTGATAGTCTTCCCAATAATGCAAAGGCTCAAATCCATGGAAAATTCTAAGGGTAAAACAAGTTTAAAAGTGAAAATTTGCATTATACAAATATAGGACCAAATTTCCCAAATGACCATGAGGAGATTACAATATTGATTTTCAACTTTAAACTTGCAAATTATAAAGTGTAACCAAAACTCTGGTACCCACTAATAATTTAAATGCCCATGTTAACATCCTAGTTCAATGTGCCTCTGAAAGTTAAAGGCTTGTTTTGTAAATTAAGATAGAGAAAAGACATGTGGGAGCATGAAATTTTAAGGGAATAGAATGTTTTGATGAAAAATCATGTTTGAAATTGCAAACTTGCATTTGACAAACCAAACTCGAAAGCCTACTAGGCCCTGTTGATAAAGTATCAAACCCCATGCTAAGTTTCATGTTGAATACACATGGAGGTATTAAAACAAAATGCAAGAAGACATTATAAGTAGGAATTCAATGATGATTTGTAAATTTTAAACTACAATTGGAACCCCGAAACCCATAGTGTGTAAAGTTGTAGTTCAAGCTCAAAAACCCATCAAAGACCAAAAAGTGTAAAATTACATTTGGGTTCCAAAACCCTACCAAAAAAAATAAGGTGAAAAATAAACATAGCATTATTTGGTTTGGTGGAAAAATGAAAAATAAGATTTGAACGAACAAATTCAAAGTCAAAAACATAAAAACAAAAGAACTAAGTGTCATTTCTAAAGAAGGCAACATGGGTGAAATATTTTTATCAAAGAAAAATCAATATGCAAAAATTGTAATGAGATAACAAATGGAGAGGTTTGCATCTCAATGATGACTCCATTAGGTGATTTTTAGCTCCATGGAAAGTGTAGGCTTGGCACCATACCAATTTTTTTTTTAGAAATATGTGTATTAACTAACCCAATGGACAAAATGACTAGACAAAACTTATATTCTTTGTTCTTCCCTCAACTCTCTCATTCATTATTATTTTTAGGGAAATAAGTGACTAGATCTTGAGCTAGCAGGTCATACACAAACTTCCATTTGGGAAAATGTTTAGTTAGAAATAGGGAAAAATCATTGCACAAGAAGACAAAAGTTTGTTTTCACCCAATAGAATATTTTCCTTCAAGCTCAAGTATAGAAAAATTCTAGCTAGGAAGATCAAAGTTTATTATCAAACTTCATCATTACATGGACAAGAACACTACCAAAATGATTTCCTTGTAGAGAATGAGCTTCTAGGCATGTTCAAAGGCATTTTCTAGATGGAAAATCTTATAGATATATTCTGGGTGAAAAATTTCGTATAAGTAAAGTGGGATTGTCCTCTTTATAGTGGTCATTGGCCTTTTTCAAGATTATTGCTATTTTTTTTGTCTCTCTTGCTAAGGTGATAGTAGTTTTACAATCATTAACAAAATTTGAAAGAATTTTGTGTATGTCTCCCCTATTTTAGAGCAAATCCACCATGATTTTCACCATTGTTATGTATTCTAAACATTAGGTACATTGATCTACTATCAAGTTAATGAAACATCTATGATTTTTGTTATATCTTGTCAATGAAGTGCAATGTCATATTATTCATACATTTATGAGTAGGTATTTATTTTTATATCTATTAATTGTAGTCATTTTAGGCATGAATCTAGATTGTAAATTCCTTTCTGAATTGTGATTTGGGAGTGTTTTATTGATAGTCTTTGAAGAATATATTATACTTATGGAGTTGATAGGAGAAATTTATTGAGTCTTTACTTGTAGTGTATTATTTGGATATTTTATGGGTCATTTGAATGTTTGTATTAGATTAGCACCAATGAATACAAACCATTCCTCATAGTTTTCTTTACCTGGTTTACTGGTCTAGTGCATCCTGAAATGAATGATAGCTTAACTGTTAAATGAATTCCCTATATTAAAATCCACCACATCTCATTTATATGTATAACTAACTCATCCTTCCTTCCCTACCCTTATAATTAATACATGATATTGGTTATATTAAGTGTCATTTACCTATAGATGCATGAATAATACAAATTTAAAATGTGTCTGTATTTGGTCTTTGAATACTAGAATTATAATCTTCCATTTGGCCCTTTTTTCAATAGTTTCATTAGAAATTAAGGTTTCAATCACCCTATGATTTTTTGTTAGTATCTTGTTTTTGATTTAGAAGCATTTTCTCAATTTGTGTGACAACTCTTCTTGATTGGAATATGCAAGTTTGATTATGTTTTGGTCAGATTTATGTGTGTACCATTAATCCTTTATAGATTGAACTATAGTATCCATCTTTGTGACCAAGCTAATCCTTGGGTCATCTCACCTTGGTTTAGGTAGAGATAAAAGTAACAGGGAATTGACCATACCCTCTATTAATGTCTTCTAGTCATTGTCTGAATTATATCCATCTAGATGTTAAACCCTTCCTGGCTATAATGACATAGTTTGGGTTTATCATCTATGTTTACCATATTCTCAAGTGTGCAATTTTGAATATTAGAGGTGTATAAATAAGAATTAATAATGTGCATCTTACCAAGTGGCACTTCTTTCTCTCGATAAGTCCCATTGAACCAAAACTTGTTGTGTATCTCTATTTCATAACTTAATGATATGGTGGTCTAGGATTATCACTAGTTTTAACTACATCCTTTCCTATTCCATGACCTATAAGTGTTTCCAATCAAGGACATGAGATAGATCATGTATTTTATTAATAAAGAAACATGATATACATCATGAACCTTGGATTAAGAAGGATGAAGAGCTAGTCAATAGGCAATAGGACTAATCTTCTCCATAATGTTGAAGGGTCTGACAAAATGTGGAACTAGTTTGAAAAAATTTCTAATCTTTATTGAAATTTTTTGTGATCTAACATGGAAAAAAACTTTATCACCCATGCTAAATTCACATGATGTCCTCTTATGGTTAGCATAGCTTTTTTGATGGTCAGATGCAACTTTCATATTTAGGAATATTAGTTCCATTAATTTATCATATTCAAGAAATATATTAAGGTAGTGATAACTCTATTTTCCAAATGATCTCAACCATATGGGGTTTTGCATTTGTGCCCATAAAGGGATTCAAATTTCATAATTTTTATTGTAAAATTATAGGAGTTAGTATAAACAAATTCAACCAAAGGAGATAATCTTCCCATTTCATCTATTGGTACATGACATACATTCACAACATATCCTCAACCACCTGGTTGAGTATTTATATTTTACCATCCATTTCTAGGTGGTAGGAAGAACTAAAAGTTAACTACATTCTAAACCTTGTAGTTAAAGTTTGTTAGAACCTTGATGTAAATAGATTATCCCAGTTTGATTTAATTACTTCTCATATACCATGCAGTCTAACCACCTATTTTATAAAGCATCCCATGAACATGAAAGCATCAACCATTAGATTTATAGAATTTAAGTTTCAAACTTTGGTAGCTTTATCAATCACTACAAGAATGATATCATGTTTGATGCATGATTTAGGCATACCCACAATAAAATCAAGTGAGATTACAACCTAATTACCTCTCAAAATATCATAAGGGTAGAACAAACCTTTAGGGTAGAAATGGTCAGCCTTAACATGTTGTCATTCCAAGCATCTTGCCATAAAATCAATGTCATCATACTTCATACTAGACCAAAAATAAAGACCTTTAAGTTCATGTGTCATCTTCATGACACCAGAATGAGTGTAGTAATGTTCTATATGCACTTTTTTTTCAACATAGAATTATATAAGTATCTTTATTTGGATACGTATTCTATTTTTGTGCCTTACAAGGCCATCTTCTTCAATAGATAAGTCAAAAAATTTCCTTGATAAAGGCTAATCAACCAAACCTTCTCTTAATTCATGGTTTAACTCATCAATAATCTACTATTTTAGCACAACATTTCTAAAATTTCCTTGTAGTACAGACAAGGAAACAACATATGTGCATCAAGTAAGCACATCAATAACATGATTCTCCTTACCTTTGATGTAAGATATGTCCATGTCAAAGTTATAATTTCTAGCCATCTTCACTAGCATGTATTTAAATCATCTTGGGAAAACAAATATTCTAGGTTTTAATGATTAGATTTCACTTTAAAGCGATTTCCCAACATAAAGTGTTTCTATTATTTTTTATCATGGACAATGGAAACATGATCCATGTCATATGTGGGATAGTTTTTCTCATTCTCCTTGAGATTACATGACTAATACACCATGAATTTACATTTTTGGGTCAAAATGCCTCCATAACCTTACTTGGAAGCATCAGGCCACACCTTGAAATTGTCATTTGAATCAGGAATAATAAGTATATGTGTTGTTGTTAAATCAATTTCAATTTTTTGAAAGCCTCCTCACATTGAGACATCCACATAAATTCATTTCCCTTAAATTGTAAGGAAGTGATAGGATGGGCCATGTTAGAATTTGTTTCCACAAACCACTGATAATAAGTAGCCAAGCCCATGAAGCTACACACCTCATGCATGTTAGTTGGAGTAGGACAATATTGAGTGGATTTTATCTATGTTGGGTCTATAATAATGATATCCTTCAAAATGATATGGCCCAAGTAGTGGATTTTAGAATCATAAAAATCACAATTGGAAATTTTTATATACAACTTATGTTGTCTCATCCTTTACAAGATTAGATGAAGGTGTTGATCATGTTCAAATTCATTTTTAAAGTAAATAATAATATCATGAAGGAACAACACAAATTTGTTCAAAAAGTCTTGAAAAAAGTTGTTTATAAGGTTTATAAATGTTTTTCATGTATTAATTAACCCAGGTGCCCATACTGAGTTTGAAAATATCTTTTATGAATATCATCGTCTTTGATTCTTAGATGATGATAGCCTGATCTTAAATTAATTCTTTATAATATGGTTTCACCTTTCATTTGATCAAATAAATCATCTTTCCTTGGCAAGGGATATCAATTTTTGATTTTCACCTTATTAAGTAGTTGTTAATTAATACATAACCTTAAAGTTCTATCTTTATTTTTTATGAAGACAACTAGAGCACCCCAAGGAGACATACTTGGTTGGATGCATCTGTTGTCCAAAAGTTCTTGTAGTTGCACTTTTAATTCCTTTACATCAGCCATATTTATGTGATAAGGATCCTTATATGTAAGGGAAAATATTGGCATAATATAAATTTCAAATTCTAATTAATTCTTAGGTGGAAACCCAGGTAATTTTTTGGAAAAAACATCCATAAATTCATTTAGAATAGGAAAATCTAGGCAAACTAGTTCCTTATATTTAGGTAACTCTTAAAGTTAAACTACATAAAATTTATAATGTTTTATAACAACCATTTTTAATTGTAAGGCTGAAAATGTCTTTCATTTTTCAAGAATTTGAATACCTTGCATTTCTACAAGCCTCCAAAGGTCATCAATACACTACACTCTTTTGACAACACAATCAAGCATTGCTTAGTGTACTTACAGCCAATCCATTTCAAAAATGAGATCATATGACCCCAAATGTGTTATGAACAAATTTATCTTTGTTTTGAAGAAACCCAAGTCAATTTTAGCTTGTTCGAAGCATTCATGAATATGTACCCTTTTGCCACTATCAAGCTCGACCTCCCAGCCTTGTCTTACCATTTCAAGTTTAATATTACATTGTTTTTCAACATTAAGAGATATAAAAAAATAAGTTGCATCTTATTTAAATAGAA